>CM053626.1:18825184-18855335 GCA_028646595.1 Phalanger gymnotis | reverse complement strand
TTATAAAGAGAGACAAAAAAAGAATATTGATGTTATGCAGATGTTATCTAAAACAGAATGGGTCTCAATAGGAGGCAGAAGGTTCCCCATCCCAGGAAATCTTCAAGTCAATGCTGGATGGCTTTTTACAAGAAATGCTGTAGAAAGGATTCTCATTCAAGCGCAAGCTGGACTAGTTGGGCTTTCAGGTCTCTTCCAGGTGTGAGACTCTGTGAATTAACAAGATTATCTGACTTTAAAGTAGCTCCGCTAAACATAGCATGACAATGGGGGATGAACTATAAGAAATGAAAGTCACAAAAGAGTCTCATATCGATATTATGTATAATGAGAAAGCAAAGAATGGAGCTTCATCCAGTGGAATATATGTTTTTCAAGGGTAGGAATTGTTTTGTTTTTGTCTTTGTAATACCATGACTACAAATGGATGTCTTTTTCCACGTGGTAACTCCTTAGTAAAAGTTTATTGATTTGGGTTGAGATAAAAAATAAAAAAAAAAAAACCTAAACGAACAATTTTATTTTGTATTTTTAAGGTATACTTGACAACGTCATGTATTCAAAGACCATTTGCATGGATGCTGTGCAGTACTGGGGGAAGCAATATGATGTCCACAGTCTTTATGGATACAGCATGGCAATAGCCACAGAAAAGTAAGGGAGAAAAGCATTATTTGGTGCATTTGCTGCCTAAAAGTGAGAAAATAACCCAGTTTATCAACCTATACAACAAAATGTGTAAAATTTAAAATAAACCACAGTAAAGCGTGCAATTTATTGGCCAAAAATATTTCAAGGCCTTATGGGAAAATTTATGAAATTTCAAAAATAGGAAATTGTGAGGTCCCTCAACCAGTGCAGTTGTCACCTTCTCTGCAACTCTTAGTAAATTGGCTAGAATACAGCCAGGGTCACATGTCTGGAACTTTATCTTCTATGCAACTCTCTCTTTAAAAACAAACAAACAAAAATCCCTAGGGCATTTATTTGACTTTAGTACTCACTTTATTTTTAATCAAAATTAGCAGGCCAACAGCTTAGCCCGGCAAGTCCGTGTTTTTGAAACCTTTGCTCAAATACTGATTTGACACATGCTTGCTAGACCAAACATGACGATTTTTCTGCAATACACAGCAAAGTTTTGAAATATGGAGTACTTCCTCGCCCACCCGATACAAATTTTATGTATATTTTAACAATTGTATATTAACCAATGGAGCAGATGGGGTGATTTTTCTTTCATTTGGACCCTAAAATAAGGGCACTCCATGGTCGAGACTCTCTGTATCAGAATTTGCCATATGATAAGCACTTATTAAGCACCTAATAATAATAGGTGCCAGGCACTGTATTAAACACTGGGGATACAAATAAGAAAAGGAAAGACAATGTTTGCCCTCAACAAGTTTATGATCTAATGGGAAAAGATAATATCCAAAAAGAAGCTAAAAAGTTGGAGACAAAGTGCCATGGTGTGCCCAGTACTGGGGCATGATCAAAATGATGGTGGAGTTGAAACCAAATAGAGGAGCTGATGGCAAATAAAGAGAGGACTGACATTTTAAGCCCTCTATAAAGGGAAGTATGGGAGGAGGTTTTTGCTCTGCCCTCCAGCCCTCCAATAAGAGAATTAGGAGAAACTGAGGATACTCATAAGGTGTGAATAACAAAGCTGAAGTAATCTCTATGATTCTGAGTTTCCTGGTGATGAATTTATACCAAGTTGGGGCATGCTGAAGATGATGGAGTAGACACCCAGCAGAGCAGCTAGTTACACTCATTCAGAAGTACAGCTTACACAGATTAGTACATTATAATTCCCCATTGGAAGAGGGAGATGGCACAATGACTGGAAAACACATGGGATAAATAAAAGTCAAGTAAAACATAGTGGGAAAGAGCTCTGATTCCAAAGCCAAAAGATCTGAGTCTTAACTTCTTCCCTGTCTTTAAGCAGCCAAGTGATATTGGAAAATTCATCTCTCTGGACTTCAATTTCATAATCTGTGGGTCAGAAGACCTCTAAGCACATTTCTAGTTCTCATACTTTCATTGTGATTTTAAGTGGTTATTACAGTTAATAGGAGGAATGTTGGTGGTGTGGAAGAAATGTGGGTTAATACCTATCTGTAGGAGAGTAGGTGATGATAGTCAGCCCTGGGAAAGAGTTTAAGGAGAGTGTACCTCTCTGTCATTTCAGTCTTTATGACACCATTTGATAAGAAGTCATATGGAAATGCAAATATTACTTTTGGTGATTAGTCCTATGGAAACCTAAAAGAAAGTTGTAGAAAATTAATTTCTCATACCTATATTTAGAAGAGTACCCTAACAGAGTAGCAAGACAATATTTTCTAAGACATTATCATCCCATTCTTTTCAACAAGCGTTCACTGTAAGCCAGGAACTGTTCAAGGCACTAGAAAGACAAAGACCAATGTCTTTCCTTGAGATTACATTCTATTAGGCGATACAAAATAAAAGATACACTGTGTATCGTGCTCCACTTGCTATGAACTCATCACTAGGAAACATAATCAGAGAGATTACTTTAGCTTTGCTACTCACAACTTATAAGTATTCTAAATTTCTTCTGAGCAAAAATCTCCTTCCATACTTTCCCTTATAGACACTAATAGCTGCAAGGCATTAGGAAAAAAAAAAAAAACAACAAACGATAGCTGTAGGACATTAGGAAAAAAACAAAACAAAACATCTTCTAGGAGGATTTGAACCTTGAAAGGAGTTAGGGTTTCCAAGAGGCTACGTTGAAGATAGCATATTAGTCGTGGGGAATAACCTGGATAAAAGCATAAGATTAGGAGATAGAATTTCACATATGCTAGACAGCAAGTAGACCAGCTGGACTGAAGTACAGTGTGTATAACTGGAAGTAATGAGTAATCAGCTTGAAAATATTGTAAAAAGCTTTAAATGTTCTTTTAAAAACAGAATTTACCTTTTAAAAAAATTCTATAGAGTCACTAAAGCTTCTTGAGTAGGGGTATGACAAGATCAACCTTATATTTATATATACATATGTAAGTGTGTATATATGTATGTATATATAAGCACACATGTGTATACACACACAATTGCCATTAAGGTTTTGAAAATCTACTCATTCATTAATCTCATCTTATTTTAGAGCCATAGAAACTGTATTTCCAAATAAAAGAGGCTTCGTTTTGACCCGCTCCACTTTTGCTGGCTCTGGAAGACATGCTGCCCATTGGTTAGGAGACAACTCTGCTTTATGGGAACACATGGAATGGTCAATCACTGGACTGCTGGAATTTAGCCTGTTTGGAATACCTTATGTAAGAATATTTTATTTTTTTTTGCATTGAATTTTACTCTTGAAAATTTTATATTTAAGTTTATTCAACTAATGCCATCTTAATAATTATATGTTTGTAATAGCTGAGGGTAAATAACATGGAAATAATTCTATAGAGCCTCCATCCTTGTTCTCAAAAACACATTATTCTATGTGGCATGATCTAAAATGAGGCTCCATATTGAAGTATTTTTTACATTCTTATTTGCTATCTTTATTCTTGCTTGTTCAGAGGAAGGAGACAGGAATAACTAAAGGAGGAATGAGTCTAAGAAGCGCAAGTTTTAAGGAAGGCAGCTAAAGAGTTTTTCTTGCCATTAAAACTAAACTTGCCTCTTTGCTCCTACCACTGAGAGGTCTTGGTTTTGGCTTAAAGGGTTTAATGGAATTAGTCTAATCCCTAAGTCACACAACAGCCCTTCAAACAATTAAAGACAACAGTTATATCCCTTTTGGGTCTTCTCTAAGCTAACCACACTCAGTCCCTTCAATGAATCAGGAGACAGCATGACCTAGAGGCCCTTTACCACTATATTTGCACTTCTCTAGATAACCTCCAGCATGGCAGTGTTCTTCCTAATGTGCAGTACCCACAACTGAACACGATATTCCAGATATGATCTAATCAGCAGTACAATACTTCTATCAGCTCCCTAGTCCTGGATCCTGAACCTCTCCGAATTCTGCCTGACACTGAATTTGGTGAAAAGCAGTATGGGAGGATATGAAGACAGAGGGAAATAACAAGGAGAGGAAAGCAAGAGGGTACAAAACAGCACCTCATTAGATGGCATGGGAACTTGAGATGGGAAAACTAATTGAGAAAATTTACAACAGGGAATGTGAAGATGTGTGTTTTTTAGGCTGGAGCAGACATCTGTGGCTTTGTGGGTGACACCACAGAAGAGCTGTGCACTCGATGGATGCAGCTTGGAGCATTTTATCCGTTTTCTAGAAATCATAATGCAGAAAATTACGTGGTAAGGAAGTTCTGGCACCTTATTAGATGATGTTTATTGTGTTCTCCCATCATTTGATATCATTGTGAATATATTTAGGTTGCTTTTGTAAATATGAGTTATTGAGGTGGTCTCTAGAACTCTTATATCTTCAGGCAAATAGATTAAAGGCATAGAGATTCTGAACTAAATCTTGAAGGGCTAGTTGAGAAGTAGAGTTGGAAGTCATAAGTTACTTTCTAGCTCAGTAAATAAACTCATTTGAAAGCGATGACTATTTAAAGTTTTAGTCATTGTGGTGTAGTGGGAAAGATTACTGAGTCTGGTGTCAAAGGATATGAGTTTGACACTTTGACACTTATAAACATGGCCTTGACATTTACTACCTATCTGATGTTAATCAAATCACTGAACTTCTCTAGCCTTAATTTACTCATCTGTAAAATGAAAGATTGGACTGAAAAAGGGTCACCAGGTTTCCTTTCAGCTCTAAATCTATGATCCTATGATCCAGTTTAACCCCCTTTTTTATAAGTGAACTAGGTCTTATTAGAGTCAATAGAAGTTGTCGACTGAGTGTCTATACTAGATAGATAGATAGATAGATAGATAGATAAAGTATTTGTCTAATATAGATAGATAAAGTATTTATAATGTGCTTAGTTTGTTCCAGGAACTATCCAGGGATGGGAAATCTTCAACATGTGACCTTCTAGGTCCTTGGGTATGGTGTTGCCTTTTGACTTAGTCCAAATTATACAGAACAAATCCTATTATTAAGGGGAAGAACAAAAACCCAACATGTTTATAAAATTAAAAAAAAATAAATATAAGAAAAACAAATGCACGTGCATTTGTGCACAGATGTGCTCTCACACATACATACTATTTTTTCGATACTTGAGGGATTTGTGACAGACCTGGCATGAGTATTCTCTCCAGTGATTGCAACTACTTCTCTCTTCAATAGAACTTAATGAGTTTTGTGGCCCATCCCCTCAAGAATTCATCCCCTGATGCCCAAGTCTTTTAGGCTAAGTCTGTCTATACTTAGCTTGGTTCATCCTCAGATGATACTTGTTCAGTCATCACTGAGCTTATGCTAGAAGCCTGTACAGATTGGTTAGACCAGCCAGACAACACAATCAACTGGTTTCACTCTCAAGATTACATAGTCATCTTCAGGCTATGATGAGGCAAGAGAATAGGATGTTACTTTAGGATACATATAAGAATCCTTTTGAAATAAGACATATTGCTATGTTTTTACTTGTAGGTTTTTGTGAGGTTCTAAAAACTAGACTTACTGGTCTAATACCCAATTAAATGTTCATTTAAGGAACATTCATACTGTTTTCAAGGTCTTCATTGGGTGAGGTCAATGGCCTACTTGAAAGTCATTGCAGGGACAATTCAAGTATATTCTCTATAGAGTCAATATTTTGTTGTAGTTCTAGGAAGTTAGGATACAGGGACTAGTTTCCCCTTCTTCCAGTGGTAGGGAAATGGATTTCTCCAATAGCCAAGTTTTGTAATTGAATGAAAGGATTTATTATGACAAGAAGATTGCTGCTGAAGAAGGTTGTATTGGGAATCTTTCCTTTTTTTTTTTTTTTTTAAAAAAAGAGAGTGTTGACCCTCAGGGAGAATAGTATTAATAAGCCCATATTCTGCCTATATTAAATATAATTCTTTCCATCTGCTGGTTAACAGAACATTTTCAAAAAGCATCTAAATGTCACTTTTGGAAACTCTTTAGCATGTCCTGGTTGCAATTTTGACCCAGTTGGTTGAACCTTGGAAATACTAAGCTTCAGATCAGTACACATTCTTTCAGTCTTATTGCTGACCTCTTCTGATTTACCTGGATTGTGCTTCAAGACTATTTCTCCACTTTTAGATACTCACCCCTCAACCTTACTTTGAGAAATTTACTCAGACCTTTAGAAAACATTTTTCAATTTCACATGATGAAAATGTAAATATTTGTGTATATGATATAGGTCAAATTGTCTGTCTCCTTGTCTTTTCCATATGGCTCTCTTTCCTTTTCTCTTCTCATTTGCAGCTCTAAATAGACTGTCCTTAAAATGTAAATCCATGAAAATAGCCTTAAATGGAAAAGATTATGAGTTACCCTTCAGTCACTGGTTATAAGATTTTTGCCACATTCAGATTTTTGTTAACTCCAAATAAAACTCTTATTCTGAGGTAAAGGGAAAAGAAATGATATGTGTTAGGAAGATACCATATTCCCTCACTTTCTGGCTTTAGCTTCCTAATAATAGTATTATTCCTTTTTTAGCCTCAAGACCCAGCTGCTTTTGGAGCAGATTCTACTTTGGTCAGGTCATCAATAAATTATTTGACTATCCGCTACACTCTGCTGCCCTTCCTCTATACCCTGTTTTATAAAGCTCATGTGTATGGAGACACAGTGTCCAGGCCATTCCTTCATGAGTGAGTTCACTATTAAAATATTTTAATTTGTTTTTAAAGCATTGAGGTTGGAATTGCGTTTGTTGTCTAGAGAAGTGACGGTATGTGTATCAAAATTCACAAAATTCACAGCAACCATGCTCAAAGTATGATAATTAAGAACATGTTAGAAATTAGAGGAATAGCAAAGATCAAGGACTAACCAGTGTACTATAATGGCCAAAGGGACAACCTTCAGGTGAGGAAGTCCTTAGCTCAAATTCATCGATTTGACAACTCGTAGGACCCCATTGGATTGTAAGGTCTTTTAGGACAAAGATTGCCTTTTGCTTCTTTTTGTATCCGTAGGACTTAGCATAGTACCTAGAATATAGTAAGTGCTTAATAAATACTTATTGACTGACTAACTGAAGAACTAGTACAAATTAGCATATGGAGTTTCCAAAGCAGTTGCAATGAAATATTGCATCCAGAACTTCCTCACCCTGCCAAAACCAAAACCAAACAAAACTTTTTATGCATGAGGAAACTGAGGCCAGAAAAGATAAAGTATCTTGTCTGATATTACATAAAAAATAAAGAATGCAGACCAGACTAGAACCCAGGTTCTTTGACTCTAAGTCCAACGTTATTTATTGACTTGTTTATTTTTACCCCATCACACTTCTATCCAACAGAGTTCTGGAGCTGATTCTTGTTTTAAGAAACACCTGATATTTATGTACAGAATATATAAACTTGTAAGAATTATAATTAAAGAAGATATAAAGCAATGAGTGGCAGCATGACACAGTAATTTTATTTTCAGAGGGACATGTATTCAAATTCTGCTTTTGCCTCTTGGTATTTGTGTGATGTTAGAAAAGCCACAACTTTTCTGGGCCATTTTTAAAAACAACTCATAAATCCAGGACAGTGAACTAGATGTCCTCTAAGTTCTTTTCTTGCTCTAGAGCTCTGGTTTGATGATCCTATGACTGAATCTCAACAAGGATGCATTAGCGAAGCTTCTCTAGCATGATAAACTAGATTCTAATCTAAGTCGTAAGTAGCTAGATTCTCTCTTTACATGGAGGAAGAACAGAAAGAACATAACTAGTAGAAACTTCTGTGATATAGGGATATCCTGGTGTGAGAACTCCATCCACCAATGCATATCACAGCTTTGTCTTGACTCAGCTATTTCTCTGAGGGCTTTGCTTGAGAACCTTATTTTAGGAAAACAAAACAAAACAAAATAAAAAAAAATTCAGGGTGTAAGGGTTATCATTCACCAGTATATATGAGGAGAGAATGAAGAATTTAATATTCTTACTAAGTAAGGAAAGTCTGACATCCAGGAACTGTATCAAGTCATTGAAATATAACCATAACAAAATCCACATTTCTATTAGTTTACCAAAGATTTCCTTAATAGCAAATTGGTGAAGTAGGTGCTAGAAGTATAATTTCCATTTTATTGATTAGCAAACTGAGTTATTTAGCTGACTTTGTATGTGTTATATATGATGTCTTAAGGGTTTTTTTTTTGGCTTCACCTTAGGTTTTATACAGATGAAAACAGCTGGATTGAGGACACTCAATTCTTATGGGGCCCCTCCTTGCTTATCACACCTGTTCTGAAAGAGGTAGATTTTATTCCATGGGAATTAATAGATTGGTCATTTAAAGCAGAGATGTCAAAAAGGCTGACTGTCCCCTACCTTAGCTGGCCTGCAACATCCCAAATGTGCTTCAACCAGTTTAAAATGCAATGAGAAAATGCTGAACAAAATGTAGAAACATACAATAGAACAAAGATGTTAATATTTGATTTTCTAGTCAATATGTGGCCTTCAGGGATCCTTGTGTATGGTTTGGTAGTCCCATTTCCATATGAGTTTAACATCACTGATATGTTATAGAATAGCCTTAACACAATCTTTTAAATGTTTCAATGACTTTTCAATACAAAAACTGTTATTACCATAGCTGGATACCAAAGGGATGTAAATATTTTGGTGATTAAAAGTAATTTTTAATTTAAAATGTATTTTAGATGTCATAGATTGAACCTAAATAAAATCATTTAGAAATGCAACAAAATAATTGTTAGAACATTCAAGTAGAAAGAAGCAAAATCATTGTTGGCACAGAGATGTTTTACCATTGGTGTGTGCTTTGCTGCATCACAAACGACCTTAGCTTAAGAGGGCTAGGGTCTCGCATTGCTTCCTGGGCCATCTCCAGATGGCTCTGAAGGAGAAAGTGAGACTGGTGACCTTTCACACCCCTCCCTCACTCAAAACGAATTCAAATGCAAGTCATGTCATCATCTTCCTGATGTCACAGTCCACTTTGAGAATGAAGGACAAATACATAAAACATCTCAAGGGACATTTTAGTTGTTTGTTAAAAAAAAAAAGGACCTCTGTCATATCTGGCAAAGGAAGTGCTCCCTTAATTATAATGATCCAAGTTAACATCACTCTAGGTATGTGCCATGTATGGTGTCTCAATATATGAAAATCTTGGGGGCTTCTCAAAAAAGTCACTCTCTTTTGTTTATTGTTACTTTACCTAGTCTTTGCTGGAAACTCAGAATCTGGCTAATTTTGTCCCACCCTGGATATATCTGGAGATTTCAAATCACAGCTCATGTCTAGCTCTTTACACATTTGGTTCAAAACATCCTCAATTTTTGGAGCAAATATTCAGTTAACAATGCCAATTTTGGTTATAGAACAACCATTCTTTTATCATGCAGAAAATGCAAAGAAAAAAAGACTCACCATAGATCGTTAACAATCAAAACAAAACAATGCTCCCTTCCCATCCCTAGTCAGTCAGACCTTCTTTTAAGGATATGCAGTCATCTAGAATCAGGGCTGTACCTGGTTATTTAGGATCTCTCTCACACACGAGAGGGAAGAAAACTTCAGGTATCAGTAGGTTCCTTGAAAGCAGGCAGAGGATGTTTTATTCTTATCTTCTTTTCCTCAGCACCAAGAACAATTCCCAGTATATAATATATGTTTAACAAATACATGTTGAACATGGACTGACTAGCCTCAGTCAGAAATTGTTATGACCATCTGAATATTTTTAGAAATTCAGGGTACCTATCATTCCATTTGTCTCTAGATTCCTAAATATATATGGTTTTTTTTTGGTTTTTGTTCTAGGGTGCTGAAACTGTGAGTGCATATATTCCTGATGCAGTGTGGTATGACTATGAAACGGTAAGTATCTTTTGCAGATTATATGATACTCGGAGCAAGAAATAAATCTAAATACATGTTTTCTGTGGGTGGGATTGTTTTATTCAAAAACTTCCCAAATTAGAGTATATGTGAGGAGATGTAACCTTGGCCATAAACGGAAGCTAACCTGTTGCTTAAATGAGTTTTGATACAATTTAATGAGCCATGTAATGATGTATATTCTTGTTATTGGCAATTTGGAGTACAAAAGTGTCAACATTATCTTTATAAAGGAATGAGGCCTCAATTTTTGGAAATTGTTGTGTTTATCAGAAGGGTTTGAAGCTCAAAGATTTTCCTAAACTCTCTAATCATGTGTTTCAATGAAAAAGATTCAACCTCATTGGAAAAAAAAAAAAAGAAAACATTGTTTTTATTGTCATTTTAACTGGTAAGGGAAATGTTCTTGTCTGTACTTCGGTTTTGCTTTTTTGCTGTAAACCATTAGTTTTGACAAATCTCTCATTGCTATTATATTTTTTTAATGAAGAATTTTAAAATATTGTATCATTTTGGTAAAATTCATAATAGATTCTTCTTCAAATGAACTTATATAGGAAATTATTTTTAGTAATACAAATATTTTAAAGTGTTTCTAAACTTTGAGCAAGAAATATAGGATTTAAAAGTTTGTTGTGATTTTGTATGAATGTATCTGTCTATCCATTCATATAATACATACACATATACTTATCTATCTATCTATCTATCTATCTATCTATCTATCTATCTATCCCCTAATCATTTGTTTAAATAAAAAAGATTTAATCTCATGATAAACTATTGTTTTCATTGCCTCATTTTCACTATCATATTTATGTATGTATACATACATATTGATCCGCCTGACTTAATAGGATATATATGTATATATGTATGCACACACACATATATATGTGCATACCTACATATATCCACACATGTATATGAAAGTTAAAATGAGGCACACAAGTGTGTAGAGTACTGTACTTAGAGTTCAGTACATATGCAAACATGTCTGTATGCATATGTGTATAAATATGTAGATTGTGTATATATGTATATGTATATGTGTGTTTACTTGATTGCATAATCAGTGCATTATTGAAGCAGTATCACATGCTATTAGAACTGGTCTTAAAACAACTTTTGTTAAGCACCTACTGTGTACCAGTCACAGTGCTAAGTGCTAGGGATACAGAGACAAGAAAACAAGAGGTACCCACTGTCAGGAGCTTGGAGTCCAATAATTCAGGTTTCAGAGTCTGCCAGATACTGGCTGTGCAAACCTGTGCTTCACTCTTGGTGTCTCAGGGAATTTTCCAAGATTTTAAACTGTGGAGAATTTGCTGTTACACTCAGGTAGAGGACACACACAACCCTTCCCTGGGGGCCTCTGCATCACAGATGTCACAGTTTGGACCAGACCTCTGATTTCATTGGCATAAGGAACTCCTAGTGTAAAAATATCTTCTGCCAATGCAGGTCAGCACCTACACTGCATTTAGAGAGCTGCTTGGCAATGATAAGTCAAGTGTCTTTCCCAGGGTTAAACCTGTAATGTATTAATTTAGATAGCTAGGGAAATAAGGGACAGAATGACTTACTGGTTAGAGGGCTGACCTTGGACTCAGGAAGACTGAGTTTTAAGGACTGCATCTGAAACATATTAGTAGTGTGATCATGGGCAAGGAACTTAACCTTTCAGTACCTCAGTCAATTCTGAGTTTAAATTATCCAAGATAAGATTATAAAATAATAGATCTTGAGTTTAAGCAAGCCAGAGTTGTTCTAGATTAATTTGCTGATCTGCAGTATCTTAGAGTATGTTTCTATGCTGGGAGTTCTTTATGGTAATAAAGTGACAGGTGTGGGACAAACTGCATGTTGTTGATATTTGATTCTATAGAATCTGGACACACATTATTTGTAATAGGTCAATAATAATCAACTAATTTTAATATAATCTTTATTTGTTCCAATTTGAGTTTTCTAAGGGAAATAGATCCTGAAATTTTGAGTTTCCCTTTCTTCACTTCAAAACAATGGAGTAAAATAGGAAAGTCACAATGACAACGACAATAATGATAATGCATTTATATAGCATTTTGGAGATTCCAAAATGATTTGCATACATGACAACTTTTAATCATTACAAAAACCTTGCGATTTGAGTACAGTATTATCAACTCAATTTGCTAGGTAAATTGAGGCATGGAACTATTAAGTAATTTAGCCAGGGTAAGGTAATTAGTGTGAGAAGTGGAACTCAAACTCAGGTTTTCTAGATTTCGTGTCTAATACCATATATACTGTACTGCCACTGAGAGAATGAACCCTTTTCATTTTATAATGTATAAAATTCAGATTTTTTCTTCCTCTGTTTTAATAATTTTCTTTGCAAGAGATATGTAACGTAATCTTTTATTGGTTGATAACTTTGGAAAGACCCTTTCTTATAACCTTCAGATATATTTTGTCAATGTTTGCAGACTTAAATGCCAGTTGGTTTTTACACATATGCCCTGATGCCTCTGCTATCCCATGAAGAAAAAGAGACAGATTCTGCACTGCTAATGCCAATTTAACTTGACTTTATTCACTAAACACAGGGAGGCAGAAGATCATGGAGAAAAGAACGAGTTGAAATGTATCTCCCTATAGACAAAATAGGATTACATCTGAGAGGAGGCTACATTTTCCCTGTTCAGCAACCCGATGTAACCACAACTGCCAGGTAATGCTGCATACTACATTGATTTTAGTTTGAAGTGTTGGAAGAGCTTGAATCAGGGCAGTGAAGATGGAAATGAAGGGGAAAATGTGAGAAAGGAGGAACTGAGAGAGAGAGAGGTTGGAATGTTAGTGGAAGTAAATTGTGAGTCACACTATGTGCCATTCAACCAATAGCATCGCTTATTCACTTTTAAAATTTCTCCTAAGGAAATGACTGAAGTTTTAAAAATTTCTTCTGGGAAATCAACCTTGTCAATCAGCTAGCTGTAGCCTAAATATTCCTTTGGCATTCAAAAGGCAGTTGGCTTGCTTGTTAGCTGACAGTTTAGTACTGTTTCATTCCATAGTACCTGAATCTTATAATTGGGATGTCTTCATCCTAGTGCCTTTCCCCCATCTTCTCGCCTTCCCTTTGTAAATCAAGCATTGCTTGGAATGCACTAAGCTTGGAAACCCTACAAGTTTTCCCCCACCCCAAAATAGTTATACCACACATAAAACAGGATTCAAGTACATCCTAATAATTTTAGAATAAATAAATGCCCCACCATACCTCCAGACATATAGAAAAAACAAGCAAGTATGCAGATAAACTACCAGGAAATCCAGATAATGATGAATATGGAAATTGTAAAAAATGAGAAATTAGAAGCAAAAATCTTCATCTTTTTTTTCTATGTGCTCAACATTCCCTTTACCCCATATGAAAAATAACCCTTATTAGGGTGACGTTGGCAAGTCTATGTGGAAACCATAGCTAATAATAACAGCTAACATTTGTACAGTGTTTACTATGTGCCAGACACTGTGATACTTTACAATTATTATATCATTTGGTCCTCACAACAACCCTGTGAAAAACAAAATATTTGTTATATGCTGGAATTTTAAAATAAATTATAACATTGTAAAATCATAGATTCCAAGTCTAAAAGGACCTTGGAGGTCAGCTAGTGCAGCCACTTTTACATTTTATATTTTACAGTTGAAGGGGAGGAAGAAAAGAGACACGCAGTACCTTGCCGAAGGCCAAACAGTAAATAGAAGCACTGTAATTGAAACCCAGATTCACTGACTCCAAATATAGCACTCTTTAAATAGATGGAATTTTTTAAATGACAAATTATATCAATAAATAAAACTCTACAAAACAACAAATGATTACAGGGATCTGGACCCTCAGATTTCTAGAGAATGGTGCATTCACTACACTGATGATTTATGTGTCAAAGAAAAAAATAATCTTCATTGCTCAGATTTGTCTCTCATCTTTCATGAAACTACTTGAACAATATTGGTAAAGCTCTTAGTTAAAATACATTTGGATATTTTGGAAAACTTTTCCCATTTTTTTTTTGCCTAGAAACAAATATGAGAATTGATTAATATTACTTTTTGACAAAATGAAAACACTTAACAGAGTGCTTGACTTGGAGTCAGTCAGTTAACAAGAATTTGTTAAATGTCTCCTATGTGCCCATGTCCTGTGTGCTAGGGCTTATGCTAAAAAAAAAATACTAGAGATACAAAGAAAAGTAAAGGACAGTCCCTACTCTCAAGGAGCTCACAGTCTAATGGGAGAAAAATGGAAACTAGTAGAGAAAAATCAAAATATATATGGGAAAAGTTAAGGATAATAACCTGCATTGAGGAGGATCAGGAAAGGCTTGCTGTAGCAGTTGAGATTTTAACTGGGACTTGAAGAAAGCCAGAGAGATCAGGATGAGGTAGGGGAGAATTTCAGGCATTGGGACAGTAAGATAAAATGTCTAGGGTCTGGAAATGGAATGTTTTATGTGAAGAATAGCAAGGATTCCATTTCAATGGATCACAGACTACATAGGTCTGAGTGACATTCAAGAGGAATGGGGGGAAAAGAACAAGAAAGTTAGGTTGGGAAGAGTATTTAAAGCCATACAGATAATTTTATATTATAATAAGGAGCTCCTAAATAATAGGGAGGTGACAAGGTCAGATTTGAGCTTCAGAAAGATTAATGTGACAGCTGAGTGGATAGTGGATTGGATGGTGAAGAGATCTGAATCAGGGAGAGCAGCTATTTCAATAGTTCAGGCATGAGGCGATGATTGTCTGCTCCAGGATGGTTACAGCATCAGAGGAGAGAAGGGAGGATACAGGAGAGATGTTGCAAGAGTAGAATCAACAGGCAACAGATGGGATATGGAGGATGAGAGCTAATGAAAAGTTGAGGATAGCATGTTGGTTGTGAGGTTGGTACCTGGAAGGGTGGTGCTTTGGAGAGTAAAAGGAAAGTTAGGAAGAGGAGAAAAGAAAAGGCCCTAGGACAGAGCCTGGGAGAACATTCACAGTTAGGAGGCAGGATAAAGGTCACGTGTCAACAAAGGAAACTGAGAAAGAGTAGTCAAACTAGTAAGAATAGAGTTGGGACAGAGTAATGTCTTAAAAACCAAACAAGGAAAGAGTAGCCAACAGGAGAGAGAGAGGTGAACAATGTGAAATGCCTCAGAGAAAGATGAAGACTTATAAAAGACAATCAGATTTGGCACTTAAGAGATACTTGGTAACTTTAGAGGGAGCAGTTTCAGTTGAGCAGTGAGGTCAGTAGTCAGAAAGCAACGAGGAGTTAGCGACAAGTATGAAACTGGAGACGGCAAGTGAAGGTACCTTTTTTCAAGGAGTTTGATTAAGAAAGGGAAGAGAGATCTAGAATGACAGCATTAGGAATGGTAAGGTCTAGTGAATATATATTCTTTTGGATGATGGAGGCATATTGGATATATTTGAAGACAACAAGGAAAGTTCGAAGAATTGAGAGAAAGAGAGGGATTATTGAGATTGTGATTTGCTAGCAAACAGAAGAGGAAATGGAATTAAGTGTACATGGAGAGGGCCATATTCTTGAAAAAGGCAAAGGGCCATTCCACTGTCAGAGACTAAAGGAAAGGAGGCTAGTGTGAAAGTGAAGTCAAGGGATTTTGAGATGAAGAGAATGGGGAAAGAGGGAGATCAAGTTTTCTCAGTTAAGTAAAATGCAAAGTCCTCAGATGAGAGAGGAGGGAGAGGAGCTATGTGAGACCTGAGGAAAGAAGAGTAGTCTCAGAATAGTTTAAGTGGGGAATGCTATAAGAATTCATTCATGGATGATTAAAAGGATTGCTTTGCTGTGGTGAGGGCCCAGCTGAAGTTGGATAACATGAGTTGATAATGTGTCTTGTTAGCATGGTTATAAGGTTTTGTTTAGCTCTATTCAGTAATATTAGAGCAGGGCAGAGGGAGTGAATGGTGAGAGTATTCTAGAGTGGAGGTTTGATAAAAATAAGAGCAGAAATAAGACAAAGAGGCAAAAGATTGGAGACCAAAAACAGTTCAGAATTTAATTGGGTAACTATAAGATCTGTATGGAAAAGGGAGAAAAATGAATTTTAAGCAGGAGTAATGACCTAAGAAAGTACTTAGAAGTTGAGAGATTATTACTTTAAATAACGATATATCTCTATATATGCACTAAATAAGTGTATATCTCTTGTTTCAGTCGTCAGAATCCCCTTGGCCTCATCATTGCATTGGATGAAACTAACACAGCCTTTGGAGACTTCTTTTGGGATGATGGAGAAAGTAAAGGTGAATAATAATGAAATCCCATAATGATAAGAACTTCTAACAATACAATGAATTGTTAAAGGAACACATTAATTGTATGATTAAAGAAGAAACTTAAGATCAAATGACTATAGATTGAGAGCTGAAATGGAACCCAGCCACCATCTTGTCCAATGACTTCAATTTACCAGGGACCTGGCCAAAGTCATACTGGTAAAAACTTTAGAAGTGGATGTTGAATGTAGGTTCCCTGACACCAGAAACAATGCCTTTTCTACTTTTTGATGCTGTTTCTCAGAAAGCATGAAAAAATAACTACCCCTTAACTTTGTAATCCAGCTTTATGCTCAGTTCATGAAATACCAAAACATCTAGATGATCATTGAAAAAAAAGTACATACATCTTCATGTAGAATATATGGAGCAAAGTCAGGTGGCAAACTAAGATTTTATTATTTTGTCATTGTATTTCATTTCTGAAAGAGTAAAAATTGGAAACAGCGACTTGGAAATAATTACTGTAGTTTTTAGTAGATACTGATAATCACTTGGGAAGTGATGCAACACAGTGGCAATTCATTTCAATTCCGTTCAACAAAAAGCAATTAAGCTTCTACTATGTTCCAGACACAGCAGATGCATAGACAGAATGAATAAGTTCTTGCATTTGATGCAATTATACTCAGCTGGAAAGAGCATTGGATTTATAGTTAGATGATAGAAGTTCTAATCCTTAGACTGCCACTTACTAGCTGTAGAACCTTAAGCAAGTCACTGAAACTCTTGGACTTTCAATTTCATCATCTGTAAAATGAGGGTAGTTATTAGATGACAACTTAGATCCCTTCTAGCTCTATATTTATGATGCTATGATTCATTTTTAAAGAATTTTCTTTTAGTTTTTATTTTTGGTTTTGGAATCTCAGGAATCAAGTCATTTTAACTCCTTTAAGTGAACATGAATATGTATCCAATATGATCCATCACACTTTGCCCCCAGATCATATTCTTTTAATTTTCAAAAGGTGTTAACTAATCAGTTTCTAAATAAATTCAACAAAGTGAGAATGGGTCACCATGGGATTATTTCAGTTTATGCTTAAAATAAATAAATGGTGCACAAAAAGGAGGAAGATAGGAATAGCCCAAGAAAGAGGACAGGTTCAGATTCATACAGATGTCAGAGAAAGAAAAAAGTCTGTAGTGAAATTCCTCAATGGGAATTTTGCTCAAAGACATCCTAATTTCTCTGAGAGGACTTGATATGGTTCATAAAAATAAACTAATTTGTTCTTGTTGGAAGGAATTTGGATCATTGGAAAGTCATTGTGATATTGAATGAATCCAGGAGTTCTGATTAGTATGTTTAAAAAGTTTAAACTCAAGAATCTTTATTGGGTAGGCATAGTGAAAGGAATACTTCTCTTGTTGATCAGTGGAAACATTCCTTTTCCAAATGCCATCAGTGCCCTATTGATATGAAATTAAACTCCATCATGACATGGGAACGTGAGCGTTATACAAAAGCAAGGGAGGCTGGATATTTAAACATAGAGTCAATAAACTGTTCTGCAAAATGCACTTTAGATATTTCTATTTCCCCAAGATCTTTATTGTACTCCTAAGTATTTACTTAAATAATGTAAATTTAAAGAGCAATGGGCTTTTGTTCTTGGTGTTGTGTGGCTTGTGAGTTTTTACAACAATCATTTAAAACAGAATTTTAAAAATGGATTTATGTTATGCTCATTAAAATTAATTAATTCTAAGAATAGGTTACTGGAAGAACCCATGATACACTTTTAAACTGTTTCTGTTAGGTACAGAAAGAATGGGGAAAGAAATGAGTGAAGGAAAAATAACTAATTGAAGTACTAATAGGCGCTAGATTTTCGGGAAACTTTGATTCTGGACATTAGGAATCTTTATCAGAAAGAGTCACCATTGGGCAGCAGAATGTTCTTGAAAGAACACATTCAAGATATCCAGCATGATCCAGTCTATGCTATTATAAAAATGTAAAGCACATGACTGGAATCTTCTTACATTTGTGACATATTTGAAAAAAGGTTGCCTTATGGGGTTAATTATCATACTTGTTTACTTCTTTTACCTGTCAGTTTTATAAGTAAACTATCTATGTAGTACTCAAACATTTAGGGGAAAAAAAAAGATGAATTGGTATTGCCAAAGATTAAGTGGCATCTTTTCCTTACCCCAGAGTTTTTCTTTGGTGAAAAACATTCACGAAGTCATAGCATCATAGATTTAAAGATGGAAGGGTCACCAGAGAATACGTAGTTGAACTAACTCATTTTACCCGTGAGGTAACTGAGGCCAAAATGATTGGCTTAAAACTGTAGAGGCGGTAAATAGTATGGGAAAATTTAAACTTTCCTCCTCTGATACTAAATTCAATGTTCATTCTAAATACTCAGGTGCCATATTCCTTTGGGTTACTAGTAATATTGATTCTTTCAAGACTGTGAGGTCTCAAGATTCATTGGTATTTCCAAGAAAATATTGATGCTAGAGAGTTATAATTTTATGACACTGGAAAGGTTAAGGTCATTGACATCATTGTGAGATTTTCTCAATGAGATCTCGCCTTGGTATGCTTTCCCTACCTTGAGCTTGGGTCCACAACTTTGCATATAAGCAGCACATGACCAAGATACAGATGTTGATGGACTAACTCATCAGATTTAGTCCTTTGTAGATAGCCTTTGTTAAATTCAGAGGAGTTATGATTGCATTTTAGAGATTTAAGATTTTAAATACTAATATCTTCAATATTAGGTTCTATGTAGTGTATAACATCTACTCTATTTTAATCTGTTTTTAAAATAAATCTGTGACCTGACAAAATGAAACAGAATTGTGATTATAGATGTAATGATTTAATTTTTTTTTGTAATTCCACAACTGCAAAATCTGTAATAACCAAGTTTTTATTGGCAGAAAGTGGAGAAACAAATCAACTTTAAAAATTTAAATTTTTTCTAAATTAGAATTAATAAAATCTTTCTGGTTATAATCAAATCCTTAATTTATTATCAGGCTACAATTACTTTAATATCCAATTTGTATAAATGTTGTAGTACAGAATCCAGTAGCCCATACTTGCATTGGTCACAAAGCAATTTGTCCCACCACATGTAGGTCTATTGCACTAAATTGTTTTGTTTTGTTTTATTTTTTTGGAGGGGGGAAGACAGGGCAATTGGGGTTAAGTAACTTGCCCAAGGTCACACAGCTAGTAAGTATTTCAAGTGTCTGAGGTCAGATTTGAACTCAGGTCCTCCTGACTCCAGGGCTGGTTCTCTACTCACTGTGCCACCTAGCTGCCCCTATTGCGCTAAATTTAATTTGTGTCACATTTCAATGTTATTTAATCTCAAGCAGTTTTTGGCTGCATTCAAAAGCACTATACCTTAGTGGTTTTTGTTTCTTTATTATTTGAAGATATGCACATATGTACATATGTATTGTGCATGCATTATTCTATGCTTTATGATTTTTTAAATTTACCATATTAAATACAAAAATGAATATTAAATTGCAAAAAAAGACCTTAAACTAAATCCAGGAAATAGTCTGTAGGAGAATGTCTCATATGTACTGAAGAGAAATAATTTAGAAACAAACATAAGTTTTACCAGGCTTTATTATAAATAATTTAAAAAGCCATAGGAATTAAGCATTTTCTTCTCAGATCTTAGCATTCTTATGCTATTTAAGGAATCGTAAATTCACTCAATGTCACTCGTTAGTTGAAAAGTGACACAAATGGGATTAAGTGACTTGCCCAGGGTCACAAAGCTAGTATGAACTCATGTCTTCCTGACTCCAGGTCTGGGTCTCTATCCACTGCACCGCTTAGCTGCATATATATTTTAGAATAAATGAAAAATATAATTTAACATGAAAAAAAATATCCATTCATTATGGTAATACTTTCTTTTAAAGTCCCTTTAAATTTTCTCCATATACGTATTTCATAGGTATTAGTGATCAAATAATCTATATTTAGCAGGATATTTTGTAGGATTCTGATTTGTTTGGGATTAATTCAATATGTTGATGCTTTTTTTAAAATCAATTTCAGATTCCATAGAAACAGGAAACTACATCTTTTACAACTTTTCAGTTGCTTCCGTAAGTATTCTTCCTTGGAGACATGATGAATGCCATTTTCTTCCCTCTATTAAGCATAATGCTTAGAGTTTTGAGTTATTTGTGGTGTAATTTTAAATTATTGTATGATTATCTTTCAAACTTTACATACATATAATAAACTAACAGTCTAGGAAAATCCCTATTTTAACTAATGGCACAATCAAATAAGTGCAGAGACAGCATGATATGTTAGAGCGAGAAGAAGCCTGGTTTCCAATTAAGGAGTTAGTAGCAGTATGACTATGAGCAAATCACAATCTCCTTGACTCTCAGTTTCCAGAGCTATATAGTGAGGATTATTATGTTTGTCATGACTGCCTCGCAGGTCCATATAACCAATTGGCAATTGGACATTTCAAATTTGATGTCATATCAACATCTCATACTAAGCATATTCAAAAGAGAACATTGTCTTTATCAATATAATATACATATAATACACGTGCATACACACACATATATATGTATGTATGTGTATATATATATGTACATATACATACATATATATGTATATATGTATATATATATAAATAAAAACTTTATATCTCCACTTTAAATACACAATAAACCTATATACTGCCAGTCATTTTGCTTTGGCATACATATGACGGTGCCACTCCCCTAATCAACAACACCAGTAGCTCCCTGTTTTCTCTAGATCAACCATAAACTTCTCAGTGGAGTTTTCAATCATGTTAATCCCTTCTACTTCCCCCATTCCTCATCCATTCATTTTGTGATGCAGACAATCTGCCCTTCTCTCTGTTCTTCATACACAACACTCCATTTCGCTTCTCTATGACTTCATATTGGTTATCTCCCATGCCTGAAGTCCACTCCCTCCTGCCCTTCATCTAAAGGAATCCCTCTCTTTGTTCAATCTATCAGCAAACATTTATTAAGAGATTTATTAAGAGATTTTGCTAGGTACTGGGAATACAAATACAAAGAATGGAATAATTCTTATTCAAAACTCATATTATGATGAGAGAGACAAAAATACACATTTAAGTATTTACAACATAAATGAAAAGTGAATGCATACAAATACATACAACAGTGTTAAATGTAAAGTAATTTGAGAGAGTGAACTGTCAGTTAGGCAATAGGAAAGGCTTCATACAGAGGATGAAGTAGTTTTCTTAGA
The DNA here is from genome assembly GCA_028646595.1 of Phalanger gymnotis. Lineage (NCBI taxonomy): Eukaryota > Metazoa > Chordata > Mammalia > Diprotodontia > Phalangeridae > Phalanger > Phalanger gymnotis. The sequence goes on along the minus strand of CM053626.1, from coordinate 18,833,732 downwards.
AAAAAAAGAGGGAGTACTTAACTGACAATAGTCAAAGCATATGAATAGCAATTCTCAATGAAAGAGGCTATTTGCAGCCATATGAGAAAATACTTTAAATCACTAACAATCAAACAAATGAAAATGAGAGTGGTTCTCTGGTTCTATCATGCACTTCCATGGTTAGCAAATTTGACTAAAAAAAGAGAAAAATGACAAATGTGGGAAGGTTTGCAGGAAAACAGATGCATTGGTGCACTATTTTTGGATCTGGAAAATGTGATTTTAATTTTAGAAAGCAATTTAGAATTCTGCCCAACAAATTACTAGCCCATGTACTTTGAACCAGTAGTATAACTACAAGGCCTATACTCGAATATTTCAAAGAAAGACAGCAAGGTTTTATGTGTTATGAATATATACACATATATATACATATTTGTATATTATATATATATGTACAGGCATACATATATATGCATATGTATATGTGTATACACATCTTGTTTATAGCAGCTCTTAATGGTAAAGAGCTGGAAATTATGGAAATTGGGAATGCTAGACAACTTATGCTATATGAATATAAATGTTATTCTGCTGTGAGAAATGAGGAAAACGAGAGTTTCAGAGAAATCTGACATATATAAATTGATGCAGAGTGAATTAAGCAGAACCAGGAGAACAGTTTACATAATAATAACAACAAAATTGTAAAAATTAATTTTATTGAAAAAAATTTAAAGATTCCAGGGAACCAATTATGAAAAATGCTACCTGCTTCTTGACAGAGAGGTGTTGGATTAAATGTCCAAAATGAGATATGCTTTTGGACATGACCAAGATGGGGATGTTTGACTTTGACAATATTTGTTACAAGGGTTTTATTTATTTTTTTTTATTTTTTTCCCCCACTGGCAGGAGGAGGTGAGAGAGGGAAAAGTAAAAGGTTTATAATTGAAAAACAAATAAGAGAGAGGCTGTATGAAGGGGAAGTAAGGAGAGAGTATATCACAGGCACGGGAGATAGCCAATTTTGAAAGTGCAGAGATGTGCTCAGGTACCACCTTCTACATGAAATCTTTCCTGATCCTCTAACTGCTAGCACTAATTCCCATTCCCAAAACTTTTTTGCCTTTAATGGTTTTGGGATTGCTTGTATTTCTTCCCTTTGTATTTATTTGCATTCACATATGCATTTGTCTCCTTGATTAGAATATAAGCTTCTTGAGACTAGAGATTGTTTATATATATACACACATACACACACATACATATATATGCATATATATGTAAAATTAAAAATATACAATACATTACATAGTATATAATAAATTTTACATACATGTATATGTATCTGTATATGTGTGTAAGTATATATGGTATGTATATGTGTGTGTATGTGTGCACGTGTGTGTATAGTAGGTATATATAATTTATGTCCCCAGCTCCTAGCACATTTTCTGGAATATTGTAAGAACTTAATATGTTAGCTTGATTAATTTTTAACCTTAAAGAGCTATAAAAATTTCAGATATAATTGGTACTTAACCAATTATTTGTTTTTCTTTCAGGATATATTAGATATTATTGTCGTACATCCATCAAACTCATTCAACTCATTAGCTTTTGAGGAAATTAAAATTCTTGGTTTTGAGTACGATGCTACAAGCATCACAGTGACTGATCAAAATGACAATGAGATACCATCTAATCCTTCATGGAATCATGATTCTTCAAACAAGGTAAATATGATATTGGGACAAGTAGATTTTTCATCTACTATAGGGTAAGAGCTTGTGGTTCAATGTCATCATTCATAAACTCTGAGCAGCTTTTAAAAATGTTTCACTCATTGGGCTACACGATTTTATTTTGTTGAATTCTTGTTGATTAAATATTTAAAATCTGGTTCTAACAGATGTTGAACTCCCTGGCTAAACTCTATCTTTTAAAAGTACAATGGTAATTAGTTTCTCCAAAGTGGGCCAATTCTCCTGATATGACCCTTCATCTCCTCTTTTGGTTCCTGTCTACTTGGGGAGAGACTGGAATTTTTCCTTTTCCCTCACTGATTACCATTCCTGGCTTACTGGTCACTTAGAGACAGATCTCCGAACCATATGTACAACCTGGTACATCATTCCTCCTAATTATTACCTATTATACCTTGGATATTTTTCTTGTAAAAAAACATACTTTGAAAACAGGACCTTGTTTTGCTTGATAATAAAGATGACAAGCCAATATCATTAAAAAAAAAAAGATGGGATAACAAGGAATTTCAGAAAGATAGAGGAAAGACACTTAAATGATCAAAAACCAGGGAGGGAAAGAAAGTAACAGAATCAGATTAAAAGAGTTCTAAGTGATCAGGTGCAGACACTAAATTGTCTTTTTTGCTTTTAAAGGTTCTTCAAATTACAGGACTCCAGCTTTCCCTTGGCCAGTCTTACAGAGTAAAATGGACTTCATCCTTCCCTATAGAAGAAAGATTTGGTTGTTATCCAGATGCTGGTAGTACAAACATGGAAACTTGCCAAAGCTGGGGCTGTTTGTGGAATGCGGTAATAATTGTGTTGTTTTACGCTTTATGTAGTGACTTGAACATTGAGATTTTAAAGCAATTTACAAATTTGAATTTATGACTAGGGCCAAGCACAGTGACTGGAACATAGTGGGTACTTTAAAAAACATCCTTTAACTGAAATAATATTAATTATGGAAACTATAAAATATGACAATGTTGATCTAAGAAGGCATCTAGGGAATTGGGATTGGAAATTAGGTACTGATTTGGGGGCAAGTGTGTTTAATCTTAATTATAAGAGGTATTGTTTGGTAACCCCCAGGACTCATCTCATGAGTAAGGACTCCACTGTCTCCTAAGTTGGGATTTTTGGGAAGTACAGGATACTTTTGACACAGAAGTGGCATAGAAAGAGCACTGTCTTTGGAAAGAGAGGATCTGGGTTCAAATCTTGCCTCTGAAAAATTTCACTGTATAAAACCTTGAACAGTCACTTGCCTTTTCTAGTTTGAAACTGAAGTTTTCTTATATGTTAAATGGGGGTGGGGTGGACTAAATGACCCTAGACCAATGATAATGGTTTACTCATAGGCTTGTATATGAAAGAGTGTTTGTGATTAATTCACTCAGTTATGCAAAGCCCCTTGTTAATATGGTCTAGCAACTTTTCATGAGTGTATCTAGCACTTAGAGTTTATTATATTTGCTGATTGCTCAAAACTTGGAGAAATAACTAACATGCTAGAAGACAAAGTTGGGATCAAAAAAAGGCTAGAATATAGACCAAATCAAGTAAGGTAAAATTTCATACGGGCATTTAAATATCTATATGTTTGACATGTTGTTTAATGTTTCACATTGACATATTCTTTCATTCTGAAGTGAAGGAAATTGAAACAAGAAGTTTAGTGACTTGACTAGGATCACATAGCAATTATGTAGGGAGTCAAATTGAGATCTCTCTGGATTTCACCAAACTTTCTTTCCATTACATTTTATTGCCTTCCAAATGTAATATGTTAGCCTTGGGTTATAAATGAGCAAAATATTAAATGAATGAGTGAATGAAGGAAGGAATGAATGAATAAGTAGATAGATGAATGAATTAATAAATAAATAAATAAGCAAGAAAGCTCACAAATAAATGGACAAAATTTCACCAGTAGAAGGTAGAGGAAATACGGCTAAACAATAGTTATTGTGTAAACCACCAAAGGATTTTTAAAGCCAGCAGGATGTTAGCAATTACATTGTCCAATGCTCTCATTTTACATGTGAGGAAATGAGACCTGGAGAGGACCATGAACTTTCTTGAGACCATACAGATAGTAAGTGGAAGAGACAGGATTTTAATGAATTGCAATACCAAAATGCATCAACACTGTATAATGGCAGCCAAAATATTAATCAGATCTTAGACTTTACATCCAGTCTTAAAAAGTATCAATGCCCACAGGTAAGGAATTCTTTATGGTAAGTTGCTTGGAATTGTGGAAATTACATTGGCCACAGTCAGCAAAATAGAGTTCAATTCCTACCCTTGATACTTACTACTGGCATTACTGGGCATCAGCCAATTAACTTCCTCAGGCCCCAGTTTCACCTACTTTAAGATGAGGAGAATGAACATGAGGGTCTCTAATAATCACTTCTTGCTCTAGACCTATGAACATATACACTATAACTCAGAGCCATGTTCAGGTTTGTGGTCAATAAGTGTTAAAGGTTGAATAACTGTGAATTTAAGAATTAAGTATCTAATTAAGTGAACAGACATAACTATGGTATTATTATTATTATTTCAAAACTCTCATCAGATCTAATTTTATGCCATTTTATTACTTTTCAGGATACCGAAGGAACTTCAGCTCCGCAGTGCTATTTTCCTGGTGATGATACTTCTTACGAAGTCAATTCAATAGCATATAGTTCGACAGGCATCACAGTTAATCTCCAATTGATTTCCAGCAAAGCACGCACCTTACCGTATCCTAATCCTATTTCCAATCTTCGACTGGAGGTGAAATATCACAAAAATGAAATGCTTCAGTTTAAGGTATGATCTACATAAATATGAATACCATGAATAAAGGTCCCTCTCCCCACTCCCTCTTAATTGATTTTAAGTTACCAAGTCTTTTCAGCTGTCTGTATTAAAAAAACAAAAACAAACAACAACCAAAAAAAAAAAACCTGTCTGATCCATCTCAGAAACCAACCTGTAAAGGTTTTTCTCCCCCCTATGCTGACTTTACATTTTTGCTTCTTTTGATTAGCTCTTATGACTTGTATTTTTTTCTTTGAATGTAAATAGTTTTTTTTTTTTAAATTTTAATTAATACCAAGTTAGGTACTCAGTAAATGTGGCTTATAATTTTGACTAAATTCTCTTTATTCTGCACAATTATACAATACAATCAGCAGGTATTACCCAAAATCACAGAATCTCAAATTTGGAAGAAAACTCAGTGGACATCCAGTCCCATTGAAGTGGGCATCTTTTCTTTGATCAGAGCTCTCCAAAGAAAAAGAACCTACTGCCTCACAAGGGCATAGATTTCACTTTGAAAAAAAATTTAATTAGTGATCCACTTTTATCCATTTGATAAAAACTGCTTGAAAACCTAGAATGCAGCCTGACAGAAATTAGGCTTATACCAACATGTTATATCATATTCCATACTACACAATGGATACCTCACCTGAATATTAAAGATTCTAACAACAATAGAAGTTAAATCATATAACATTCGCAGCTGTGAGTAGAAGATAGCTTCTTAACCAAACAGGAAATATACGTAATTACAAAAATTAAAATACATAATTATAATTACATGAAATTGAAAAGCTTTCACACAAACAAAATTAATATGTCTAAGATAAGAAGGAAAGTAGTCAAATGATAAAAAAATGTGTTAAATTTCTTGGATAAAGGTTTGGTGTTCAAGCTATCTAGACTAGTGAAGTCAAATTCAAATAGAAGTAGACCCTGCAGGCAGTATATTGACTCTAAAAACCACAAATTAACATTATTTATATTAAACTGCATTTTATTACTTTTGTTAAGAATTTGCCAATTATATTTTAATCTAGTCCTGGTCATACTGGGGAATTTTTCTGACCAAAGTTGCTACACTAGATGGTGAGTTTGAAACCTCTGATAGACAACTAACAGACATGTTCAAGCCACTCCCCAAAAGATAAGGAGTCAAAGAATATGAACAAGGAATTCTCAAAAGAAGAATTTCAAACTGTTAGTAATCACATGAAAGAATGTACCAAATCACTAATAGGAGGAGAAATGCGAATCAAAAATAACTTGAGGTTTTTCCTCACACCTAGAAAAATGACAAAGATGAAAAAAAAGGGAATTCTCAATGTTGGGGAAGATGTGGAAAGATAGGCACATTAATGCATTGTTAATGGAGTTGTGACTTAGTAAAACCACTCTGGAAAGCATAGACAGATGAGATGAACTGAATTAAGCTGACCCAAGAAAACAATATACACAATGACTCCATGACCTTCTTGGGGTTCAATAGCTTCATTTATGAATTGAGTGGTTTGAACTAGGTAAAGTCTCAGGCTGTTTCATGCTCTAAAATTGTATATTTCCATGAAAGATTTCTGGAATACCATTATGCCAATGAGCAACAACGCTATAAGTGTTTTTGGTTTCAAAAGGAGACTTTTCTTCTCTTTGCTTTTCCTTATGTACAATGACTGCAGGTCATAGAGTCCTGGGCCTGGAGTGCGGATGAGCTGAGTTCAAATGTAACCTTAAACATTTATAGTGTCTGATCCTGGGCAAATCACTTAATTTCTGTTTGCCTCAGTTCCCTCATCCATAAAATGAGGATAATGATAACACTTACCTCCCAGGGTTGTTGTGAGGCTCAAATGAGGTAATGTTTGTAAAGCATTTAACATAGCACCTGGAACATAGTAGGTATGACATACACACACATATACACATATACGTATACACATATACATACATACACACACATACGTTCTCTATTGTTGTTGTTGTTGCTTGGAAGTAGAAAGACCTAAGTCCAAATTCTGCTTCAGACACTTATTAGTTGTGTGACCTTGGGCAAATCAATTAACCCCTCTGTGCCTCCATGTCACCATCTGTAAAATGGGGATAATAGCAGTACTTATCTTGTAGGTCAGGCTTTTTGCAAATCTTATAGCACTATGTAAATGCTAGCTATTGCTTTTATTATTCTCACATTCAAGTTATATGGGTGAGGTATCTGTGTATGGAAGCTTTTTTCAAGCAATTGTCACTCTGACCAATTACCAGCCAGTATCTTTGGATTAATAACTCACTATGGCCATTCAATATAACTGAGATTTTTTCAATTAATTACTATGGAACAGTAATCAACTCAATCTGTATTTTACTATGTTGGATACTTGGATACTAAAATTTAGATTGGGTCTGGTTTGAAGGTTGGCTGTGTGGAGCCAATTCTCTTATCATAGATGGTGCCAGTTGATATTATAAACAAAATGTCAAGATTCATTTTCACAGAACTCACGAATAATGCTTGATCTATTTATTAAAGTAAGGCTGCTCAATAATTCAGCAGGTAACTTATTTATTTATATAGGGTGTCCCCAACATCTTGCCCAATAAGCTTAAAATCTTACTAATTTGGGGAGGCACCCTGCATTTTATTGAAACAGCAAAACTTTATTTATTAAAAAAATGGACAGTTCAGTAACTTAGGCTTTCCTCCCATACATCCAAAATAGAAGCTTTCCTGTGCTACTAAATTATTCTCTCTCTATGGATACAGAATCATGTCTGTCATATATAATAAATAACATGTAACAATTTTTTTCTTCTCTATTTGGCAAAGAAAGATTGCGGATGCATATTGGCCAGAATGATTCTAAGACCTGTTCCTCTGTTCTTGCTTTCATCGTTATGTAAATGATTTCATAGCGTGTGAACGGAATAACAGTGATACATTTAAAAAGAAATAAATCTTGACCGTGCCCGTCTCTGTTGACACATAGATTTATGATGCTGACAGAACAAGATATGAAGTTCCAGTACCACTAAACATTCCTAGTAATCCTACAAGCACTTATGAAGAACGGTTGTATGATGTTGAAATTAAAGACAGGCCATTTGGTATCCAGATTCGTCGAAGGAGCACAGGAGTAGTCATGTAAGTGATTGGGTATTTGAAGTGAGTGACATTTAAATTATAGCTTAGGTAAGTGCACAAAGGAACTAATAGACCACAATGAGCTAAATTAGCAGCATTCTACAATGAATGGTATACCTGCCTTGAAATAATGGAGATTTGAGTTCAAATCCACTTCTGTCAATTACTCAGCTAAATGATCTTGGGCAAGTAACAACTTCTCCAAGCTTCAGTTTTCTCATCTATAAAATGGGTGTAATAAATATTTATATTCCTTGCTTTTCAGGGTAAGTGAGGCTCAAATGAGATTATATAAATAGTTGTGTAATAAATATTTTGCATAAATTTTTAAGTGCGATGTAGAATATCAGTCATTATTATGAGCATACAATCCTGTAGTGAATAATAGCCTGGTATATTTTAGTCGGCTCCATTCTTTTGGGGGAACTATGAACAGACTTTAGGAAATCTTCTAATACAGTTGCTTAGATTTTCATTCACATTTTTGGTGACATTGATTTCCTTGCAAAATGTCAGCTTCTGCCTACTAATCAAGTTGAGAACCAAAAGATTAGACACATATCCAGAGGGATTATTTCTGAGCCTATCAGCCATTAGAATTTAGATTATTTTAAACCTCCCGGATTAAGGATGCTGATAGATCTGTTGAAATTGGAGCTGATATACAGTGATTAAATGCCAGTGATGAAGAGCAACCAAAACCTAAGACAGAGAGCAAAACTGTATCCCTGTGTCAGAACAAGAAACATTCAAAGGATTCTTATTTTCAGAGGATAACGTATATAGAATAGGAAAATACCTCAGAGGTCATCATGTCCAACTCTCTGATTTTAAAAATGAGAAATCAGAAGGC
>CM053626.1:18786938-18824684 GCA_028646595.1 Phalanger gymnotis | reverse complement strand
TTCCCAGTCCCATGAAATGGTTAAGAAATTCTGCATATGAGCATATCCCTGAATGTTCTATTGTATCTCCTTGATGGTCTTAAAAAAAATCACCATATTTACCTAAAGTGAGATTGTTATATCAATTGCTCTTTTGCTTCATAGAGACAAGTAGCAAAGCTTCAGAGCAGGGGGTTCTGCCATCTACCAATTCTAACGTGGCAATTTTGTCCCTCTAGAGTGAAACAGAAAAATTGGCTCTAGGACATTATCATATGAGGTCACATACCCTCTAAGATCAGGAATTTCTATATCCTCCAGTCCCGAGTGCTACACATGCTTGCTGAATCTAGTTTTCAGTTAGTATATGACTTCATTGATATCCCTTAGTGGCATAGCCTTGTGAATTAAAAAGAGTCAGAGATACTGGGTTCAAATGCTGGATCTTCTCGTTATTCTCTGTGAGTGTTTGAGCACTGGATACACTTAGATCAGACAATGGCTATCAACCATATCCTTTTTGGCATCGATCAAATGGAAGTGGTAACAGGGACAAAATTAACAATCTAATACTGAGAGGCTACATGCTATTGTGAAAAAAGTATTGGAATTTAATGTGGGAAGATCTGAGCTAAATAACTTACGAACTGTGTGATGAAGCAAATTAAATGAAGCAGTGGGTAGAGTGGTGGGATTTGGAGTCAGGGACGCTGGAGTTCAAATATTCCTTCAGAAATTTTTTTTTTTTTGCAACACTTGGGCAATTTTCACAACACTTGGGCAAGACCTTTAACCTTTGTCAGCCCCAATTTCCTCATCTGTTAAATGGGAATAATAATAGGGCCTATATGACAAGGTTGTTGTGAAGATCAAAAGAGATAATATATGCAAAGTATTTTGTTAATCTTAAAGCGCCATATTAGCTTTTAGCCTTATCTAGCAGATGTTTATAGACCACTTTAATTTGCAAAGTAATGCATGTATATTATTTTATTTGAATCTCATGGCTACCTAGTCAAGGGTAGATTCTATAAGTTATACAAATGCACATATGTATATAGCCAATATAAATATATATGCATGTATAGGTACATGCATACACATGTGCTTATATATGTTATTGAATGTGTGTATATATACACATATATAAGCATATACGTATCTATTTGTAGATAGATATCTACAAATAGCCAGATCTTGGCCAGATCTATAATTTCACTGGTATAGGGAATTCCCAGTGAGGAAACTCTCTTTACCCATATTGATTAATACCTGCTTTTCAACTTCTTGTTGTAGGGAGTTGCTTATGGCAGTGATCAGTCAGTTAACAAACATTTATTAAATGCCTAGTATGTGTTGGGCATTGTACTAAATTCTGGGGATACAAAGTAAGGTAAAATATGCTCCTTCCCTCAAGTATAATCCAGTAGGTAAGACAACATGCAAACAAGAACTATGTACAAACATGCTATATATAGTATGAACAGGAAGCAATCAATCAAAGACAAGCACTAGAATTAAGAAGGATTAGAAAGGTTTCCTGCAGAAAGTGAAATTTTAGCTGAGATTTGAAGGACATAAAAATTCCAGAGGCAGGGATGAGGAGGGAGAACATTCTAGGCATAAGGGAAAGCCAGCGTAAATGGCCAGGAAAATAAAAAGGGAGAGGTGAGATAGCTTACCAAAATGCGTCAAAAGTGAGATAATCCAAGGCTTCCCAACTCTAAGACTGAGATTTAATCACTACACCACATTGCCTTTAAAACATTATTATCCCAGTTGTATAGAGGAGAAAACTGAGACTTTGACTGTCTTAGTCACTTACCCATGGTCACACAGTAACAGGTAAGATTTGAACCTAGACTTACTAATTCCCATCTCAGTACTTTATTCATCTCACTGCACCACAATCACAACAGTAGCTCTCCCTTGGAAGTTTATGCTGAAAGAATTATTAAACTGCCTCTACCTTTTGACCCAATAATATGACTACTAGGTCTATTCCCAAAGATAATTAAGGAAAAAGGTAAGGAACCAATATTTTCTAAAATGTTTATAGCAGCTCTTTGTGTGTGCAAAGATTTGGAAATGGTGGGGATGCCCATCAATTGGGGAATGACTGAACAAGTTGTGATATATGGTAGTGACTACTGTGCTATAAGAAATTATGAGCGCATCGATTGTAGAAAAAAGAAAAACAACATGGACAGGCTTGTCCTAAATGATGAAGAGAGAAATAAGCAGAATCAAAAGAATGTTGTATACGATAATAGCAATATTGTTTTAAGAACAATTTTGAGTGACTAAGTAATTTTGAATCACTTCTTTTATATATAAGGGAAGATGCTACCTGCATCCAAAGAAAGAACTGATAAATATAAGTATGTATAGAATGATTTTACATACACACACACTCACACATACATACATATGTGTGTCTAATGATAGCCATGTCTAGGACTGGAGGGGGGAAGAAAGAAAAAAAAAGAAAATTACATGACAACTTTATTATATATTTAAAAGGAATAGCTAGTTGTACCCAATAGAGTTTCCATTTCATGTAAATCATCTTTTTGTTTTATTCTACTATGATATGGAGATGTTTGTATTATTTCATAAAATAAAATAAAAAGACCTGAGCACATTTCCAGGAATATATTAGTACTTAATAAATATTTGTCGATTGATTATAAAAAAAAAGGTTTGCAAAGCTCTTCCCTCACAATTAAAATATGAAATAATTTTACTGGGTTTCATGATGTTTACTTATCTGTAAAATGGGGATAATTGCATTTATACTACTTTTAAAAGGGTTGTGAGGAAAATGTTATTTTTTAAATTAAAATTTAAAATATTAAAGCTCTATGCCTACATGATTTAATGAAAATCATCAGTTTGCTATAATTTTGTTCATAGTCCATATATCACTTAGAGTACTTAAGAATAACATAGGAAGAAGAAATCAGAAAGGAAAAAAAAACCATTCATTAATTGAGTTCCTGTTTTCAGTTCCTTTGGGAAGGACAATCATTTTGAGCTCAAATGAACACATTATCTCTTGCTGACAGTCAGGAATAGTGACAAATTTAGGACGCAAACTCAAACAAACTGATTAGAGTTGACAATTGAAAAATATTAATGAATATGGTAATGCTTTTTACCTTTCAAAAATGTCATGTAAAGTTACATTAGTCTGCATTTCTTTGTTTTCTGGGGAGATAGGAAAAATCTATTAACCCAGAATATAAAAATTAGCTATCTAGATATTATTCTTTGTGGAAACAGGACAAAAACAACTTAAAAGGCCCTCAAACTTCCTACTGTGCCATCAACACCTTTTTTTTTTTTAACCTTCTATCTCCATTAGAACGTGTGTTCCTTGAAACAATCACCATGTTTTTTTGCCTTTCTTTGTATCCCTCATACAGCACAGTGCCTGGAACATAGTCAACTTTTGATAAATGCTTATTAACTGGTATGACTGACTTCTATTCTTTTGATCTTTTGCGGAAAGTAAAAAATAGAAGGTGCCCATTTTGTGAGTTTTGGCCCATAATTCCTGGCTTGAGTTAGAAAGATGACAAAACTCAATTAAGATAAATTAGTTGTTTCCAGACTTGGACCTTTTTTTTTTTTTTGCCCATGTCTTCAAAGGGACAAACCATGCATTTCTTAGGGTTAAAGAGATGAGGATAATGAGTATTGGATTATCGTTATATGAATTTGACACTGCTGATAGCATGAACAGGTATATAACTGAATGTTCAACATGTCTGCCTATCTCTTCCTATCTTTGAATGCTGGATACATTTAGCCCAACCAATGACTAACGATAACAGCTATCATCTGCAGTAACTTTCATTCTTTGAGATTCTTCTTTTGCTGTCACGATTCTTGTATATTGCAGGATGTACAGTACACAGACATTGACTACATGGAGCGGCAACTTGATTTTACCCTTGGTGAAGGATTCGAGGATCTCCCACAGTTTGTTGACAGAATTCGACAAGAAGGGATGAGATACATTATTATTCTGGTCAGGTTTTGTCTTTTTTTTCATGAATGAATTTCATTCTTGTCTCTATCTTTTTTTCCACCTTGAGTAAAAGAAAATGTGAGGTACTTGACAATGTAAAACAGTAACTGGAGACCAACAATTCCAGAACCAGGGGTATTCTGTAAAGGTTTAACAACTGGCTTTCTGGGCTGGGTGGGGGAGTACAAATGACACAATTGAAAATGTGATCTAAATTATTAATGTTTACTCCATCATTTTTTATTCTAATCAACAAAATAATCAGACAAACTGTGATTTGTAGCTTTTATCTATTTCTGAGGTATGAATATTCACACAGAAAATTTAACAATCAGCTCTCTCAAGACAGTATTAACCAGCTCTAACACACCACAGTTAGAACTCGCCATCATTGTTCACTCCCCACTGTTCATCGTTTCTCTCCTTACACATATGAACCCTAATTTGAGGGTTCCTAACAGGTCTTTGGATATTTTAAAATAATATTTCAATAACAGTGTCTCAATATAATTGTTTTCCTTTGAAATTCTCTGTATTTTATTATCTGCATTTAAAACCATTTTCTTGAGAGACTTCACCAGCCTGGTGAGGTATCTATGACACACAAAAAAGGTTAAAGGCCACCCACCCTAAGCTATCTTTGGAGTTTTGATTGACCTCCAGGAATGGTCCTAGTTTTCCCTAGAGCAAATATCCTATTAGAACAACTCAGAACTCATGATGAAAGCCAAAAGCAGCTTTCCCCTGTATGTCTTTTGATCTATCCAGGATAAAATAAAATGACTACTGATTGAATGGCTGTTGATTAATGACAACTATACTTTGATTGATGACAACTACAGTTAGATTTATTTGATATGAATGAATATTTCAATACAGGATCCTGCAATTTCTGGAAATGAGACAAAGCCCTATCCTGCATTTACCAGAGGCCTTGAGCAAGATGTCTTTGTCAAATGGCCAAATAGTGATGAAATTTGTTGGGCAAAGGTATGACTATAATAAATACCTTTAAAAGAGTCAGAAAGAAAGAAGGCAGTAAACAGAGAAGCAGGAAAGGAAGGAAGGAAGACAGAAAGAAGGAAGAAAAAGGAAAAGATAGGAAAGGAAAGGAAGGAAGGAAGAAAGAAAGGAAGAAAGGAAGGAAGGAAACAAGCATTTATTATGCCCACCATATGCCTGGCATTGTGCTAAATGTTTTAGAAATTTTATCTTATCTTAATCTGTTTAGAAACAGGTTGAATTGAGTATGCATCTATAAAAGTTATTTTCACCCCTTTTGGGTATAATATTTAAATTTTTCATCTGACTTTTAAAAATACCTATTAAAATTCAGTTTATAGGGAATATAGAGGTTTATAGTATCAAATTATAATGATTTTTATGAACTGATTTCAGGGATGATGAAGAGGGCATTCAGAATTCAGATGAAGCTGAAGAGTTGATTCTGAAGGTCCTTCAGTTCTAAAACTAAAATACTATGAACCAATTTGCTTATAAATATATTTTCTACAATAATTTAAAGATATCTGGTAAAGAAAGAAAATTAATTAGCAATTATCGTGAATTATTTGCCTAATAGTTATTACTGCAGAATGTGTAGCATGCAGTATTTTGTTGATCCTATCCCTGGAGCCTAATTTAGACAGGGTATTACATGGAGAATAAGAATCCTCATGACTCATTTTTTGACCAAGTAGCACAGGCCCCTAATAGATTGATATCATATCCTTCAATTCTGTATCTTGTGCCAAATTCCTCTGCTGTCAATGAGGAGAGAAACAGACAAAGCTTTATTGTAGTCATCAGTTGACATTAGGGTTTATTAATGAAAGATTCATTATTTCATTCATGTGGGTACTCTCATGATCCAGATTAAAATCTTTCTAAGTCTTACTAGAAAAATTTCATGAGTTGCTTTGGACGTTTTTCTTTTTTTTTTAATCAGCTGTTGGTCAATGTTATGCTCTGGAGCCTCTTCAAAATTAGTTAGGCTGGTCTTAAAATTAGCCCTTCTGTAATGCCACACTCAAGATCATGTAGAGACTTTGAGAACCTCTGTATCATGATGAAGCATCATAATAATACCCTAGTGGAAGAATAATACAGCATATGTCCAACATCGTACTCTCTTAAGTTTACCTTCTTCAGTAGTAGTGGGTTTCTACATCACTTATCATAAATGCATTTCCTTCCTTTTCTTTCAATAGGTTTGGCCAGACCTGCCCGATATCCCAATAGATGAAACTTTGACTGAAGATGAAGCTGTAAATGTAAGTTCTCTTTGATTTGCTCGACAATCTAATAGTGCTGAGTAGGTGGATTTCTTGATTGATTATAGAGATGCTGTTTGCCTTAGTAGCTAGAGTCCTGTGTGTGAAGACAGAAAGTCCTGAGTGCAAATCCTTTCCCTTACACCATGGGGTCACGACTACTTCATAAAGCTCAGTTTACTTATCTGTAAAATGAGGATGATAATAATAGAACCTACAACACCTACATCACAAGCCTGTTGTGAGGCTGAAAGGAGATGGCACCCATAAAGTACTCCATGTACATTAAAGTGATATGTAAAACCAACTGAGAGGCAGAATGGAATAATAGCCAGCTGTCAGGCTTTACACCCTTTCCAGTAGCTCTAGCAGCACTGATTTAACAATAGTTCCAGAATTGGAGAGCAGGGTGAGGAGGAGGAGTGAACACACCTGGTGTCACTGCACTCAAGCTACAGTGACAGGCAAGGAAGACGACAAGAAAATAGTTGGCATGGAATAGAGTCAGCTAGACCCTGTTGTCCAAGTGACACATTAGCTAATCTGGACAGTGCAGGATTCAGGGCATGAGTTTAAGAGTTGAGAATGATTGTCATCATTAGTAAGAACTAGAATTTGTAAAACACTTTAGTTTCAACATATTATTTGCCAATATTATCTCATTTTATCTTTGCAACAATTTTGGGAGGTGCGTGCTACTACTAGTATCCTCATTTTACAGATATGGAAACTGAGGTAGACTGAGGTTAAATGACTTGCTTAGGATCACACATCTAATGAATGTCTGAGACTAGATTTGAATTAGCTCTTTCTGACTTCAGGTCCAGTGCTCTTTTCACCATGGCTGCTAGCTGTTAAGTCCCCCATGGTCTTTAGGTATGGTGCCCATGAAGGCTCAGCCACAGAGTGGATGGCAAGAAGATAGCCAGGATTGAGTGTCATAGTGGTGAAGGTCAGAGAATTAGATGATTTTGTCCTAGACTCCTCCACCCCTATTCATCACTCTCACTTGGAGAATTTTCTAGGACATGGGAAAGATGGTAAAAATCTAGCATGTGGCCTCGAAGAATTAGACTGCTGTTCATCTGATTAATCAGCCAATCAATTAACAAGTGCAGGGATGAGGAGGTCCATATCATAACCTTGTACAGAAGGAAAAACAAATCACAGAATTTGAGAATCTCAGAACTGGATGATATCTCAGGGGCCAAGGATTTCTATTCTTACCGGAACAAAATTCTCTTTCTAATGTCACGCAGGTGGTCATCCAGGTTTTGCTTGAAGGCCTCTAGCGATGAGGCTCACTACCTTCTGACACTGCCCATTTTACTGTCAGAACAACTGAGGGACAACATGCTTATATCTAGCCCAAATCTGCCTCTCTTCAATTTATAGCTGTGCTTTCTAGATCTGCTTGCCGGGGCCCAGCAGATTATATTTAATCTTTCTATGTGCAAGTCGTCCAAATACTTGAGAACAATTATGTTACTACCCCTATCCCCAGTCTTCTCTTCTCTAGACTGAACAGTCTTGATTCTTTCACCTTCCCATATAGCTGTATTTCAGTAGAATGAATCAGTTTAGGGTCATCCACAGCAATCAGGGCCACAAATCTAGAGTTGAAAGGGACCACAAAAGGCCAGCTAGTCCAGTCACCTCAATTTATAGGTGAGGAAGTGACATTGTTGAATTTCAGGGAGAAATTAGGAACTATGTAAAACATTCCTGTAATTTCAACTCAACTCTGGAAATCATTTTGTTTTTGTCTTTTATCCCTACTTTCTGGCACATAGTAGGTACTTAAAGTGATTCAAAACACCTAGGTGATAGAGTATGAATAGAGTGCTGGACTTAAAGATAGCAAATCCTGAGTTCAAATCTAGCCTTAGATACTTGCTAAGTATATGAACTTGGGCAAGTTACCTAACATCACAGTGCCTCTGTTCCCTCATCTGGAAAATGGGGATAGCAATAACTCCTAACTTTCAGGGTTGTTATGAGGATAAAATGAGATGATATTTGTAATTTGCATCACTATATATATTATACATTTATGTATATGCACACACACATATGTGTGTGAATACACACATATCTGTATCTATGCACATGACATATCATTACTATTCCTAATATTGCCATATAGTTTTGAAATAAAATGAATTTATAGAGGTGAGGGGCATGGTGGTAGGGTAAACATGCATGCTAATATAATTATAATCATCTTCATTCTTGCTTCTGAACTATTTCTAAGCTGAGAAAAGGCCTAAGGAAATTCCCTTAATAGACTCAGTTCCTCAAAAAATAGTCTCAATCAGCCCTGCTTTTCTCCACAATGAATTTTGTACCATTCTTTTACAGGCTTCCCGAGCCCATGTGGCTTTTCCGGATTTTCTCCGGCCGATTACAGCTGATTGGTGGGCAACTGAAATCGACGATTTCTACAATAATGTGATGAAGTTTGATGGCTTGTGGATTGTAAGTGGGCAGGACTCTTAGAAAATTCATCTGGAGGATGAGCTAAGAGATGTTTACCTCCTGTTATTTACTCTGCTTTTTGGAAAGTTTTTATTTAATTACCAAGACATTAATGGAATTGCTTCATTTGTTGGTTTCTCTTTCTGAACATGAATGAATTTTCAAATTCCTCCTAACCAAAGGGGAAAAAAAATCTCATGTCCTTCATGATAAACTGGATTGAATGCTACATCTGGGCTAAGGAAGACCTGCTGTGAAGCCTACCTCTCACACTCACTAGGTGTGGGGTGACAGGCAAATCAAATCACCTTTCTGGGTGTCAATTTCCTCATTTTTCAAATGAGAATAATAATGTAAAAACAGCCACTAATCTAGAAGCTGGGACACTTAGGTGAGATAATGCATGCACACAATTTTACAGATTTTAAATTACCGTATAAATAGTCAAAGTTATTGTACATTTTCATAATTAGAATTTCTTGTAGAGACATTACTTTATAAACATTTATGGTTACTTGAAATCTATTTACAAGCATATGATAGCCCAAATGAGCTATATTTAAGACTCACTATCTGAGTTACACAATTTTAGAGAAAAAAATGAAGTTTTTGTGTGCATTTTTTTAGGATATGAATGAACCATCTAGCTTTGTCAATGGGACAACTTCTAATGTATGCCGAAATGATACACTAAATTACCCACCTTATTTTCCAGGTAAGAATAAATTTAATATAGTCACTGTGAGATGATAAATAAGTAAAATGAACCATGAATATCAATGATATTACAGGCTTGGGATCCCATTGAAGGTGAGCAATGTGACTGACTTCCCTTTACAAAAACATTTACTTTATTGGACCACAGAATCTCAATTTGGAAAGTCATCAGACCTTTGTCTGGATAAACATTTCTGACAAGTGTTCATCCAGCCTCTTCCTAAAGATCTCCAGAGAAGGAGAAAACATCCCTTTTCATTTTCAAATAGACCTCATTGTTAGGCATTTGTTTTCTCTCTATCAGCATTGATTCTTGGCAACTTCTGCTTACTACTCTTAGTTCTGGCCTCTAGGGCCAACCAGAACTTGTATAAGCCATTCTTCCATGTGACAACCATCCAAATATTGGAAGAAAGCTATCATTTTCCCCTAATAATTCTCTTCTCTTTATTTTCAGCTCCCTTCCTTTCTTCCTTCCTTCCTCTCACCCTCACTCCCTCCCTCTCTCACTCCCCTTTCCTTCTTTCCTTTCCCTTCCCTCTATCCCTTCCCTCCCCTCTCCTGTCATGGATATTGGCAAGGGAAAAAGCAGTGCTCAGGCCTTCCTTACTAGGCAATGGCTCCTTCATACACATTTTTGCATTTTCTTCATCCTTTGAGCCCCCTTAGTTCAGGCCTGGGCACCAAAGAGCTGTGTTAAATCTCATTGAGTTGAGCTAGCCAAGAAATAAGGCATTGTCAACTCTGCTAAGAGCCTTTGGACCAAAGAGCAATAACCTGGCTTGTAATATCTGCCTGTTACCGTAATCCCTAGGTATTAAGTTAAAAACTTAACTATTGGGAGTCTCTTTAATAAACACTTTCTACCTAAATATGGATATTGAATAAATTTATTACAAGAACAGATTTGTATTAGCCCATTTAATTAACTTATAAACCAGTTCATCTTTTTTTTTTTGTACTGTAGTTCGTGTAAGCAATATTTCAAGCTATTTTGGAATGATAGTATTAGTTAAGCTTATTGAACTGTCTCCTGACCCTAATAATCATATGTAAAGTATGTCTTCACATGGTTAAAATTTTGGAATACATTGGCCACTTAAAACAGTAGTTTGGAATATTGGCAAAAATATGCTAATAAACTATGATAGATGAAATAGAATAATTCTAAGGGTTGATAGTGATGATGCGTTTTCTAATAAGTTAGTGGTGTTGCTTTTTAATTGATCATCCTTAGATCTAACAAAAAGAGGAGAAGGATTGCATTTCAGAACAATATGCATGGAAGCTGAACAGATCTTGAGTGATGGAACCTCAGTACTGCATTATGATGTTCACAACTTATATGGATGGTCCCAGGTGAAACCAACCCAAGAGTAAGTTATTTTTCACTATTAATAATTCTGTAAAACAATTTCATGCTCTTTCTTCATAAAATACTTTTGTTGCTTATTAATAGATGCCAGGAGAATCAACTCTTTCTGAATTTGACACTTTATATAGATGAAGAAACTGAATATTGGTGGCTCAATATTTTCCTAACGTCATACAAGTTGCAAATTTATAGAGGCCTTATTTGAACTTAGGAAGTCTGACATCACATCTACCTTTTTTCCCCCATTATTCCATTTGTGGGATCCAGGAGATATAGTGGATAGAGAGCTGAATATGGTCCAGAAAGATGAGTTCAAATTAGCCTCAGATGCTTTCTAGCTTTTTGATCCTTGGCCAGTGACATAACTTCTGCCTTCTTCAGTTTCCCCATCTGTAAAATGGGATAATAATAATAACTAGGGTTGTTGTTAGGATAAAATGCTTTAATATTTTTAAAATACTTTGTAAATGTTAAAATAGTAAATGATGAAAGCAATGATAACAATGATAGCTTTTATTAGTTGTAGTATCATTCCCATTATTATCATACTGTAGGAGAAGTCAGATAAAGAGATGATTGACATTCAAAAGTTATTAGGGATATTTGGCACACATCTCTATGTTAGGATGAATATATAGAGAAAGAGTACCACATTTTTTTTTTACTAGAGATAACTTAGTAACACTGAAACAAACCACTGGACTGAATGGGCCAAAGTCTAATTTATAGGAATTTTCTTGCTTAGTAATTAATAATAATACTAATAATAGTAGCTAACATTAATATAGCTGTTAGTGTGTGCCAGGCACCATGCTAAATGCTTTACATTTGTTTCATTTAATCTTCACGACAACTGAAACCTAGGTGCTATTGTTATCTCCATTCTACAGATGAGCAAACTGAAACAAATAGAGGTTAAGTGACTTGCCCAGGGTCACATTGCTAGTAAGTGTCTGAGGCTGCATTTGAACTCAGGACTTCCTTATAGCATGCTTGGTATTCTATCCTCTGGGCCAACTAGCTGTCAGTTAACAAAAAGTCACATTAATCATTTGAATTAAGTAAATGATTCAATTTTTATAAGTTCAATTGAACAAATGATTTAGACACAGTCATAGGCTTTTTATAACAATGATTTAGGAGAATGATTTGTGTCTAGTTGTATTTAAAAAAAATTAAATAATATTCTAAACTAGACATGTTAAGGTGAAAATAATTTGGGGCAATACTTACAAAAACACAAGACAGCTAAGTGGCACAGTAGATAGAGCACAGACCTGGAGTCAAGAAGTCCTGAATTCAAATCCATCCTCAGACACTAGCTGTGCAACCCTGGGCAAGTCACTTAACCCTGTTTGCCTCAGTTTCCTCATTTGTAAAATGAAATGGGGAAGGAAACAGTAAACCATTTCAGTATCTTTGCCAATAAAACTCCAAATGGGGTCTCATAGTGTTGGATGCAGCTGGACGACAACTTATAAAAATAGCTTCAAACCTCAAGATAGTAATGTCAGACTTTGGTTTTAAATGATGATCTTCTGTCTAATCTAGTTGAATCAAATTCATTAATTAAGCATCCAACATGCCTCAGACATTATTTTAGGAGCTGAATGTATAAAGACAAAGTGAAAAAAGACAACAGTCCCTGCCTTCAAAAAGGTTACATTGTGTTTATATGCTACAACCTGTGAACAGAGAACTAAATACACAATAATTTGAATAGAGAAAAAAAAAACATTATTACTACTATCACTGTCATTTTACATCAACAAAAAAAGTTTTAAGGATTATATTTGAAAATAAGAGGAAAAGAAAAGATTCATATTCACTAAATGGGAAATGAAGGGAGGATGAAGAACATAAAACAAATGTTTTCTATATTTCAATATAGCTTAATATTTCATTGCCTCCTAATTTAGTTTGCCTTAAATCTTTCAATTGTCCTTTATTTTATTTTCAAGAATTCCTTGGTGGGGTGTTCATCCCCTGATGTCAGATAAAGGTCAAGTATTTCAAAGCAGAGTTTTTGTGAAAGGTTCACATTTCCTTCAAGGAAGGACAAAATTTGTAATTAAGCTCTGGTTTTTCTGAGGTATACATCAAATACATACCAATTTATCAAATGTATAGTATGTACATATTTTTCAATACACATATTTGTGCACATAACTAATGTATATATATATCTTTATGCATATGTATGTGTACATATATGTGTGTGATATGTATGTACTTGTATATATGTCAACCACGTATATATATAAACACATGCATACACACATCACACATATACTGACAGCTGTGTACATATGTGTGATATGCATGTGCATGTACATATGTGTACCACATGTATATATAAACATATTCATATGCATAGGCATACGCATATTACACACACACACACACACACACACACACACACACACACACACACACACACACACACATATATAGACAGCTGACTCCCATTTGGTGCAAATGATGATTCCATGAACGGTCACATCATTTTAATTTGCACTGCTTATTTCCATTGGGCTAAGACC
The DNA here is from genome assembly GCA_028646595.1 of Phalanger gymnotis. NCBI lineage: Eukaryota > Metazoa > Chordata > Mammalia > Diprotodontia > Phalangeridae > Phalanger > Phalanger gymnotis. The sequence goes on along the minus strand of CM053626.1, from coordinate 18,811,283 downwards.
AATGGTATATTTTACATAATTTGTTTAAATACATGGAAACATATTTATATATATTTATGTATTCAAATTCACACAGTGTGTTCACATTATTTATGCAAATTTGAATAAATGTAACCACTATGCAAGATTTCTTATTTACACTAATCAAGACCTAGCAGTATAAAGGATATTTAAACAAAGTTCACATTAGGCATAAACACAATGGTGCATATAATAAAATATCCATCCAACCATCAATTTATCTATCCATCCACCCATTCATCTACATATATTTTATGGATCTGCAATGATAGCGGTGGTTTACTTCCTCCAATGTGTGTTGGAACTCATCTATGATTGTCCATCTTGTGTGATTCTTGCCCATTTCCTTTCATCTTCCACAGCAGATCAACCCAAAGTGCTGGAGACTTCTCTTTAAATTTCTTAATACTGCATATATTACACTGGAGTGTGTGGATTACACATCAATTGTCTCTCACGATAACTACATGACTATTCTCCTTCTCTCTGTCTCTCTCTTTCTCTTTCTTCTGGCACCACACCATATCTAGACCTCCTCATTGCTTGACATTTGTTTTCATTAAATGTTTTAATGTCATGGGGATAATCAAAGTCGCCATCTTCTTTTATGTATTTCCTGTTTTCTAGAGGCACTAGAAGTTCCATTTGAAGCTGTTGCATTTTCATGAAGTTTTTTTATTTTTAATTATTATTTTAATTTGGTATTGATTTTGACTTTTGGTTTAATGATGTTGTGCTATAATAAATGACATAATACTCAATAATTTTCCTACATAGAAGTAACTTATTCTAAAATGATTTCTGTGTTAGTAGTCAATAGTTTTCAATCTAGTAAGCTGCAGTCAAATTCTTTTTTTTGTGATGTTGCTTTCCAGTTTGAATACTTTACAATTATTTGACTTTTATCATTTCTTAATTCCAAATAATATCTTTCTGAGAAAAATGAATAAATCATTTCCCCACATATTAACTAAGCAGATATGGTAATGTTAATATCTTTAAAACAAATTTGCAAAACTGCAAGTAAAGTGAAACTGACAGTCGTTTCTTTCTGATGACTGAAATGTGAAAGAACTGTCAGTGTAAGATTTAAACTTGGTCGATTTCCTACGATGTAAGAATATATTTACAATAAATTTAAAGGAAATATTTTATGCTGGAGTCAACTTCTTCATAAGCTGAATGGCAAATCAATGTTTCTAATGTTTTAAACATATACTTAATTTCTTTACCTTTCTCATTCCCTTTACTACATTAGTGCCTTGCAAAAAACAACAGGGAAACGAGGAATCGTTATCTCTCGTTCCACATACCCTACTGCTGGTCGATGGGGAGGACACTGGCTTGGTGACAACTATGCAAACTGGGAAAATATGGACAAATCTATCATTGGTAAGTAGCAATTATTATAAATCATTTAAACTTGGATCATCATGGTTAAGTATTCTAATTTTGTTTTGAAAGATAACATTAGAGACTTTTTCAAATGCTTTACTGAAATCAAGCTTAAATGTTTAGAGCATCCCCCTGTCAATCTCTTTACTAGAAATTTCAATACTTCAAAAATCTGTCATTTCATCTGGGGATACTTCTCTCACTCTGAATACAACCTTTATATGACATAGTCTGTGGTATTTTGAGAGGTGTGGTTGAAGAATTCATTAACTTACAGCAAACAAGGTGATAAACAATTCTTTTTTTCTTCTTTTCCTTTTGAGAATAGGTCTTTGTAACTCACCCGGCTAGAACTGCAAGGGCCAATCCCATGTCCAGTGCTATTGCTGATCTGCACAGAAGCTTTGACCTTTTCTGTTTCTAACCTAGGCCTACATGCCCTTCCTGATGCAGCCCAGGGCTCCACCCCTTCGCCACAAACACCTCTCTTCAGTGCTTACTGTGCTGGGGATAGCTTTAGTTCAGATCCCTGGTGGTTTTTAGCCTTCCTGCAATTTTGAACTCATGAACTCAAGTGGTCTGGCAGTTTCAGCTTCTCTGATAAAAGAGATAATAGGCATATAATACCATGCTTGGCAGATTTTGGTCATTTCTGCATTTGCCTTGGTTTATATTTCAATAAGAGATCTTCATTTCATTGCAGAATCTATCCTTGAAGGATTCTAATTTCAAAGGACCTGATAAAATTTTGGCTCCTCGAGATCTATAACTTGTGCATTGCAGAAGCCAGGATTATCTCCATCCTGTAATAATGCAAGAAAGGCCAATCTAGTTATGAAAGAAAAAAAAGGAAGAGAGAAAGAAAGAAAGGAAGAAAGAAAAAAGGAAGGAGAGAAGGAAGGATGGAAGGAAGAAAGAGCAATTAAGAAAGAGAAAGGAAAGAAAGAGGAAGAAAGAGAGAAAGAAGAGAAGGAGGAAGGGATGGAAGGGAGGAAGAAAGAAAAGAAGGAAAGAAAGAAGAAAAAGGAAGAAAAGAAAAAGGAAGTAAAGAGAAAGGATGGGAGGAGGAAGTAAGAGAAAGGGAGGAAGTAAGAAAGGAAGATAGGCAGGAAGAAAATTAGATGAAAACCAGGAAGGAAAGAGGGAATGAAGGAATAAGAAAAGCAAAGGAAGGAAGGAATAAAGAAGTTTCACTAATTGTAGGTTAGAATATTTATAATGAAATGTAGTTTCTTTGCAGGAGTCTCCATTAAAAAATCAATCCTTTTTAGTTGAAGTTTTAATGATGCAGTTTCTGTATGCACATATAAAATTTGCTAATGATTATTTTACAGATAGGTGTAGATTGTTTTTCATATACTTTGCTGTGGTAAATTAGAACCAGAAGTACTCATTTTAAAACCTTATGATGTACAAAACCTTATAATGTGTGAACGTGTTATTGTGGTGCTAGTTAGTGGGTTTCAGTACTGCATGGAAGGAAAAGTTTATATGACTCTATATCAGAGAAAAATAAGCAATGTGATTGGAAATTAGAACAGTGTTCCATTCAGTCCATTATTTTAGCTTTGAAGAGAATATCCAGGAAAGCTTCCTTCCTGGAAGAACATAGAAACCAACTTCCATTGTCAATGTCCCAGTAATAAGCCATTACAGATCTGTCAGCCAGGCTTTTTCAAATCTCATTTTAAAATCGTCTATATTGGCCATCTATAAGGTTTTGGATTAACAATAGCATTGCATTTATTAGTCAATGAAGAGGTAAAGGCCAGAGTTAAGCTAGAATTCTGGCATTAGAATTCCTGCCAGATAGCTCCTTAGGATAGACAAAGGAACAGATAGCTTGAATTTTCTTCCTATAAAACATTATTCATGGCAAAATATAACAAATTATTAAAAAAGTCACTTTGAATTGCTGTATAACATAAGAAATAGTATTAGAACATATCTACATAAAGAAAAGCTGAATCATAAAATATTTAAGGGGGGGTGGTGATTTTTTGGATGTTTTGACTGACTAAATGACAAGAAATATTTTGCCAATCATTGGTTGAACAATCATTCATAGAATTATAAGCATGAATATGAAATACTCTGCAAAGGGAAACTAGTTCTTCCTTCATCACTCAATTTACTAATGAGGGAATTGAGATCTACAGAATTTAAATGACTTACTTAAGGTCCTGCTGGAAGTAAGCAAAAGAATTGGTTTTCAAAGTCAGGGTTTTTTGTTGTCTCAGTCAGCAATTAAGTATAAACTATGAGCCAGGATCCAGAGATAAAAATAATAAAAATGAACACCCTCTTTGTGTTGTCAGAAATAACCCAAAGATATGTGAATAAATATACCTTATTTTTAATTTGCAGAACTGTTCAAATCTAAATATGTAACTGATGCAACTGATATCCTATGAAATACATTTTTTCCCCTTATTTGTCATATAAACAGTATCTCTGACTGTCTCTCTGTTTCACTATCTTTATTTCTGTCTCTGTCTCTTAGTCTCTATCTGTCTTTCTACCTCTATCCCCTGCCTCTAATTTTCTTCTCTATTTTGTCAGAATATGTTGGTAAATGTCAGCAAATACCTCCTCAATTTTTCCAAAGATTTTCAAATAAATTTGTTCAATAGTTTTACAATCACTCTTATAGGAATTCTGGCATGTTTGGGTAGCTAGTCAACTTTTCTGTTTAATAACACATGTTAAAATGTTTCAGTTGTACATTTCAGAAGTAGGTGGGTTCAGAAGGAATTGTGTTAGAATTCATCTCTTACTGTTTAAAGAGAAGTTCTTTAATTTTTCCTATTGATAGATAGAAGGATGGAGGCAAAATAATTTAAAGGTTTAAAGAATTCTTGAATAAGAAATCTGTAAAATTAGAGTCATTCCATTTTAATGAAATGATCATTGCTCTTAATAAAGTCATTCAAATAGTTGCGAGAACTGTTTCCATAAATATGAGTTCCATATTTAAATAAATGTGGAAAATTCTCTTCATTTTTAAAGAATGCAATTTTGAAAATATATCCTCATTTTTTTTCTCTAACAGTGATGGGTATAAAGCTAAAATATATTCCAATATCTTATCATGTTACATAGAAGCCAACTATTTATGTTTTTCATTATTCACTCTCACAAGATGGATATTACTCTCATGGTCATTTAAATGCTATAGGCAAAATATACTACTATTCCATGAAATAGATAATATTGTTGATTGATTTATATATTTAATAGAATTTAAACAATATGACAGTGGGCATATTTATATGGAGGACTGGACTTATAGTCAGTCAGAAACACAAAGGGCTGGATTTCACTTCCAACATTAACTGTGGCCTCCCTCCTAACCACTGTTCCTTCATAAAGAGGAAATAATACCAAATCATCAAGTATTATTTAGTGACTACTATATGCTATGCACAAATATGCTTTTCATACCCACCTCACAGGGATTTTGTGAGACTCAAATGTTAACAATACAGGGTATCTCAAAAGCTACTACTACCACCATCACAAACACTACCACCACTGCTACTGCATATTACTATGGCTATTAGTTATTATTGTACTGGTAATAGCACAAAAAGTGAAGCAATCATAAAATGCCTAAAGAATCTATAGGTCATTATTAAAGTGATTTTCTCTCTGTTTTAGGTATGATGGAGTTTAGCCTCTTTGGGATATCATATGTAAGTATCATTAATTTACTCATGTCCTTATTTTAGCCAGGTTTTAAAATGAACTGAATTGACATTGAATTTAAAATGGCAATGTGTTACAGAGTGGCGCTGACATCTGTGGCTTTTTCAACAATTCAGAGTATGAGCTGTGTACCCGGTGGATGCAACTTGGATCATTTTACCCATTTGCTAGAAATCATAACATTGCATTTACTCGGGTATGTAGTTGGTGCATTCATGTTTCCCTGACTCAGATATTCTCAATACTTAATTCCATCCAGCTTGCTTAATTGGGTCTGTAAAAATCCCTCTTTAGGGAAAATGGCCTTAACCAAGAACGTTTAATGCCAAATGAATAGCAGAGTTAATCTCATAAATGGAAGATTGAATGAATGGCACTATAGAAAACTTTGTGACTTTACAAAAAAAATGGTTTCGTTATAGTCTATACATGATTCTATTGCAAAGTGATTTAGAATGATGCAAACTTATTCACAGTATGCCTGTAACAATATTTTATATAGAATAACTCACATGTTTACATCTAATCTCATTTGTCCTCCCTCTGACACATGCTATTTTGTGACCCTGGCCAAGTCCTTAAACCTTTTGGCATTCTAAGACTATAAATTCCAGAAAAGGTGAAGACCTGCATTTGTAGAGGGATTGTCCTTTCCTGAGAGTTATTTAGCCATTGAAATGGCGGGTCCAGTTTCTATCCCTATTCTGATCCTTCTCATTTTATTGTTATAATTCTTCAATACAGGTACTACAGGCATTTTTTATCCCCATTTTACAGATGAAGAAACTGTCCACAGATTCTGATGTTCCCATAGTCATACAGCTACTGAGAATCAGAGATAGAATTGGAACCTAGGTTTTTCTGACACCAGGGCTAGTACTCTAACTCCTATGCTACCCAGCTTCTATTTAGGCTTCATATAGGTAATAGAGGTTGAAGGGCTAGATTTCTCTCTTAAGATCATGCCTAAAACCCAAATCACTCTGGCTGTCATTGATTAACCAATAACAGGTCCCAGCTCAAGCTTCACTTGGTCATTGTTTGGGTCCTGATGGCTCATAGGGAATGTAAGTAGCAACTGTGTCAGTTTTGGCCAGAAACTCTGAGGGTCTTCCCCTCACAGACTGATTTTTTTAAACTAGGTAAAAGAGGCTATTCTTCTCCTCATTTCTTACCTAGCCTTCATTACTGAATGGACATTGCCTCAGTCAGACTGAGACCTGAAAAAGACCTTAGCTTAAACAGACCAAGGTCTTCCACTGCATCCCAGGCCATCTCCAATCATCCTGATCTATATTTTGCCATTGGGCCCAGATGGCTCTGGAGGAGAGATTGAGGCTGGTGACTTTGCACAGCCCTCCTTTGTTGTTGTTGTTCTGTTTGTCTTTCGTTCTGAAAGAGGACCATGGCATCAGGGATATAATGACATGAGTTGCAGCGGACTTTCATTTGAGGGAAGGAAGGCTGTGCAAGGTCACCAGCCTCACTTTCTCCTTCCCTTACCCTGAAATTCAATTCACTTGCGAGTCATGGCATCAGCTCCCTGATGTTATAGTTGTCTTCAAGTATGAAAGACAAACAAAACAACATCTAATAGACACATTCAGCAAAAAGTGGGTTCAGGTCCCACACCTGGTATTGACTCTGACCCATAGCAAGTCACTTTCCAATCCAATAAATCCAATAAACATTTAAGTCCTTAAGTATGTACCAGGCACTGTGCTAAGCATGGGAGATACAATTAATTAAAACAAAAATAATCCCTGCCCTCAGGGAGTTTATAATCTAATGGGGGGCAGGCAGGGAGACAGCACAAAAAAGGAGGCAGGAAAATGAGGGGAAAGGGGAAGGAGGACGAGCACTGGGGTTACCTGGCATGGGACCACTTTGTTCATGGAGCTGAAAAAAAAAACCAGGCAGGGCAGCAGATACAGAGTGGAGGGAGCCCAGAAGTCTGGTTTCTGCCCTCTAAAAAGGAACACATTGTGAAGAGTATGGTAGCACAGCCTCCAGCCCTCCAATCAGAGGAAGAAAAGGCTGAGGGAGGTGGTGTCAGTCAAGGCTTGAGTTAACAGGAGGGTGATAAGATTAATGATGATGACCTTAACCTGGGAAGGGCATCTTGTTCTAAGGAGCTGAAAAAAAAAAAGAACAAGCAGGGCAGTACATGAAGAGGGGACTCCTTAAGCTTTCTAAGCTTCTTTTTTCCTACTTGAAAAATGAAGGGGTTGGATAAGATAGATGCTAAGGTCCTTCCTAGTTCTAAATTAATGAACTATGTGAGGTATGTTATGTGAATAGCATTATCTCCATTTTCCAGATGAAAAACCAGAGGCTCAGAGAGGTACCCTGATTTTTATGGAGGCATGTAGTTATTAAGCATGATAGATATTAAGATTTCAGCCATGTCTTCTTATTTTAGTTTTCCATTGCCATTGCCACGTGCCTTTAGAAATCCGCTATGAAAGGCTGAAATTTCCTGTCTCTGAAATGAGAAAGGAAAAGATGTTCCTATCACAACGATTGTGCTTTTCTCCCTTGGATCATTTGCCTCTCTCTGCAACAAAAGACATTTCGGGTCCTTGGTCCTAGTGAAAAATCTGGAGAAAATCTTTTCTTGTTTGTTTTCCCCAAATGGAAACAGAACAAATAGGAAGATCCATCAGCAGTCAGAACGAAACTTCCTTTTTAAAGGATACAAAGCTATCACTTGAAACTAGGATATAAAGCCAAAGTTAAAAAAATGAAGAAAAAAAGTATTTGAAAAACCCTAATGCTTTTTGAATCAGGGGAATCCAGCCAGGCTTTGTGGAACAAAGCATAACTGAGCATCCTTTAATAATTTTGAATGCCTTACCCACCCCTAATGTTGAATATGGTCAGAGAAGGTTGGTTATCCTTGGGGATACAGCACACAATCGGAACTAAGATGTTAGACCATGAGTCAGGAAGCCTTGGGTTCAAATATCACCTCTGTTACTTGGTACCTGTGTGACTATGGGAAAATCACATGACTTCTCTGGGCTTCTGTTTTCCTCATCTGTAAAATGAGAATGAAAATACTCATTACGCTTTCATCATTGACCTATTGTATCTCAAAGAGATAATGTATGAATGCTACATATTGGTTGTAAGGATCTGAAAGACTTTCTGGGGACCTATAGCAAATCTAGAAATTGTGTGATTCTTTGCTTCCCTCTTAATCTTTCTTAATTGCTCTCAGATTAGAAAGACTAGGCTAGTGCAAAAGAAAGAATGCAGAATTGGGGTCACATCATCTGGCTTCAATGACTACCTCCACCACCTGATAAATAATGGTCAGCAAGTTAACGAACTTCTTTGAATTCCCATTTCCTTCTCTTCTTCCTCTTTCAGTTCCTCCTTTTCTTCCTACTCCTCAAACTCCACCTCCACTTCTCTTCCTCCTCTTCCTACCATTAACCCTTCCTCCTCCTCCTCTTCCTCCTGCTCATAATAATAGTAATAGTAGCCACCACCACCACAACAATAATAACCAATAGCTAGCATTTATGTAGTCTGTATATGCCGGACACTATGCTAAGTGCTTTACAAACATTACCTTATTTAATCCTCACAACAGTCCTGTAAGATGATATTATTATAGCCATTTTACAGTTGAAGAAACTGAGGCAAATAGAGATGAAATGACATAGTCATAGACATGTAGCTAGTAAGGTCTACTATTACATTTGAACTCAGGTCTTCCTTACTCCAGGCCCAGAGCTCTGTCCACTGATCCACATGAGAAGGTTGCGCAAGACAATTTCCACAGCACTTCCGTCTCTAAATCTGTGATCTTGATGCTCTTCTCCACAAAAAAGGAATGTTTTAATGAGATGATAGTAAATGTACAGGGAAATGTGGGTTGATCCTGATGCAGTGATACTAGCTCACAGCACTGAGAGTGGTCATGATGGTAAAATATCACTTTGAAAACCTTAAAAGCGCACATAAAGTAGAAGCCTGTGCAGTGGAAAGTGCGTTGTGTTTGCCAAGAGGACCTAGGTTTAAATCCCAGCTCCCCGGGCCCTCAGTTTCTTCATCTGCAAAATGAAGACTTGGAGCTGGATGACCTTTTAAGGCTATGATCCCACAAAATGAGGAAGCTGTTGAAGTTTTTGCCTGTGTAGGGACACTGACCACAGATACTTTTTTTTTGAATCCTTATAGTTGTTTTTTTTCCCCTTTCCTGAAACTCTAGGTATATAACCCCACCATTTAAACTGACACATTAACCATGGGAATATAAGCTGACTAAAGAAATGCCTAATATCTCAATGACATTGGTCATATTGTGAATCTAACAATGTAGATGGAATTAGAGGAATGATAAAATTCAGCATATTCATTTTTGCATCTGTAAATGAGACATTGTCAGTGGGTTTATCTATCTGTTTATTTGTTTATGTAAGCTCAACAAAAAGGATAAAGTGACTTCTATATGCATGGCTTGGTGGTAGGCATTAGGAATGTGAGGAAAACAAACAAATAAACGGCTTTTTCAGGGCAAAAAGCTTGCCCTTAAGAAGCACACCCACACACACATACATATATGTATATATATGTCTATATATATATATATATATAGACAAATATATACATATATAATGTGACTATGATTGATTATTATTGGGGTTGAGGGAGCAATATAATGTTATGTCATTATAATAATGTGTATTTCAACTTGTTCAGAGACAAGATCCTGCTTCTTGGGATGAAGCTTTTGAAAACATGTCCAGGAATGTTCTTAATATCAGATATACTCTACTGCCTCATTTCTACACATTAATGCATGAAATTCATGCTGATGGTGGTACAGTCATCCGTCCTGTCTTCCATGAGTAAGTATAAATAAAGCATGAATATACTGCTGTATAGACTGAGTTTTAATTATTTAATTTCTTTACATCCCCCAAGATGTTCAATTGTGACTTTTGAAAGAGATTTTTTTATTACTCTTTGAAAAATATTTTGGAATGTATGAAATATCTAATCACAGTTGATTATCTTACAATATTACTGTTACTGTGTACAATGTTCTCCTGGTTCTACTCATTTCACTTTGCATCAGTTCATGTAAGGCTTTCCAGGTTTTATGAGAGCATCTGGCTCATTATTTCTTTTTTTGAAAACTTATTTATTTATTTAATATTTTTAGTTTTCAGTATTGATCTTCACATGAGTTCGAATTACAAATTTTCTCCCCATTTTTACCCTCCACCCCACTCCAAGATGGCATATATTCTGATTACCCCATTCCCCAGTCAGCCCTCCCTTCTGTCACCCCACTCCCCCCCATCCCCTTTTCCCTTATTTTCTTGTAGGGCAAGATAGATTTCTATGCCCCATTGCCTGTATATCTTATTTCCTATTTGCATGCAAAAACTTTTTTTTTTTAACATTTGCTTTTAAAACATTGAGTTCCAAATTCTTGCCCCTCTTCTCTCCCCACCCACCCTCCCTAAGAAGGCAAACAATTCAACATAGGCCACATGTGTATCATTATGTAAAACCTTCCACAATAATCATGTTGTGAAGGACTAACTATATTTTGCTCCTTCCTCTCCTATCCCCCTTTGTTAAATTTTCTCCCTTGACCCTGTCCCTTTTTGAAAGTGTTTGCTTTTGATTACCTCCTCCCCCTATCTGCTCTCCCTTCTATCGGGCCCCTTTTTTATCTCCTTCCTCCTTCTTTCTTGTGGGGTAAGATACCCAATGGAACGTGCATGTTATTCCCTCCTCAGGTCAAATCTGATGAAAACAAGATTCACTCATTCCCTCTCACCTGTCCCCTCTTCCCTTCCTACAGAACTGCTTTATCTTGCCACTTTTATGTGAGCTAATTTACCCCTATTCTATCTCTCCCTTTCACCCACTCTCAATATATTCCTCTCTCATCCCTTGATTTTATTTTTTTTAGATATCATCCCTTCATATTCAATATATATATATATTTATGTATGTATGTATGTATATTCCCTTCAACTACAGTAATACTGAGGTCTCATGAGTTATGCACATCATCTTTCCACATAGGAATACAAACAAAAACAGTTCAACTTCAGTAAGCCCCTTATGGTTTCTCTTTCTTGTTTACCTTTTCATACTTCTCTTGATTCTTGTGCTTGAAAGTCAAATTTTCTATTTAGCTCTAGTCTTTTCACTGAGAAAGCTTGAAAGTCCTCTATTTTATTGAAAATCCATATTTTGCCTTGGAGCATGATACTCAGTTTTGCTGGCTGGGTGATTCTTGGCTTTAATCCTAGCTCCATTGACCTCCAGAATATCATATTCCAAGCCCTTCAATCCCTTAATGTAGAAGCTGCTAGATCTTGTGTTATCCTGATTGTGTTTCCACAATACTCAAATTGTTTCTTTCCGGCTGCTTGCAGTATTTTGTCCTTGATCTGGGAGCTCTGGAATTTGGCAACAATATTCCTAGGACTTTTGCTAAGATTTGAAGGAAGCTAAGAAAGCAATGATGCAGAGGGCAGGATATAGATAATTCTAGGCATAGAGGAAAGTTAATAAATGCTTGCCATTGCAAAATGAAATGTCTTAGTAAGAAATAGCAAAGAGGCCAGTGTTACTATATTATAGAGTCTGAGGAGGGTAATAAGATATGAGTACTGAAAAGGTAGGAAAGGACTAGGTTATGAGGAGATTTAAGATACAAACAGATGATTTTATATTTAATCCTGGAGGTACCACTGGAGTGTCAGAGGGGTGGAGAGTGATATGGTCAGATGAGTACTTTGGGAGGATCTCTTTGGCATTAGAGTGGAGGAAAGACTAGGGACAAGAAAGATTGCTCGGATACTGTCCTACTCTATTCTGTTATAGTAATCCAGATGTGAGGTGAGAAGGGCCTATCTGATGGTGGTAGCAGTATCAAAAGAGAGAAGAGGGCATATGTAAAAGATGTCGCAAAGGTATAAATGATAGGTGTTTGCAAATACTGGGGATATAGAGGTAAAAAAGAATGATGTCAAAGATGCAAGCTGGGGTGACTGAGAGGATGGTGTTACCCTCAACAATAATAGCAAAATTAGTAGAAAGAGATGAGGTTTTAGACAAAAATAGTGAGCTTAACTTTGGACTTGTGCAATAGGATATCAAATTTGAGATGTCCAATAGGCAGTTGAAAATATGAGACTGGAAGCCAGGAAGCAAGTTGGGGTTGAATAAAAAGGTTTATCAATCATCTCTACAGGGCCTATGAAATCACTAACTGGACTAAAATAGAGGAAGGAGAGAAGAGGGACCAGAAAAGAACCTTCAGAAATACCCATAGTTAGCAGTGATGGCCTGGAGGAGACAGAAGAGTGGGCAGACAGGAGAAGTACGAAAGAGCACAGTCACAAAAATCTAGAAGATAGCTGGAAAAGAGGGTGATCAACATTGACAGAGTTGCAGAGAGTTGAAGAAGGATAAGGACTGAGAAAAAAGAGTCTATTAGATTTGGTAATTTAAAAAAATCATTGTCAACTTTGGAGAAAAAATAATGAATTAATGCACTAATGAGGACTTCACTTCTTTGTCTTTGGATAATTATTAGGCAATTTTCATTTTAAATTATCTATGTACTGTGCATTGTGTGCTCCTTCATTTTGTGTTTGTGTATATATACGAATATGAATATGTAAATTATCTATGATCTATCAAATATGGTATGTTCCTTTCAGCTACAATTTCTATGAATTCTTTTAATTCATTTTAAACATATGTATAATGACTGGATATATGTTTGCTATTTCAAGGTTCTTTGATGATCAGGAGACCTGGTCCATTTTCAAGCAGTTTCTTTGGGGCTCAGGCTTTTTGGTCAGCCCAGTTATGGAGCCGGTAGGTACAGAAACATCGCTTTTTATCCGATGGCTATTTAAAACTGAGTTTTGTTTGATGTTCATCTGTTTTTAATCTTTAGGGTTCCACAACTGTAATGGCATATATGCCTGATGCCCGCTGGTTCGATTACCACACGGTAAGAGATGAAGAATGTGTTTTTTCTTTCAAAATCCACTTTAGAAAGCATCTAGCACAAACAAGCTTAAAACATCCACGGCACACAGCCCTAACTGTGCCAACATTCTGGAAACTAACTTGTATAGAGAGAAATAAGTTAGTGTGGTAATGGTGGTCCTCCTTTGATTTTTTTCTTTTTGATCTAACCATTGCCTTGGCTTGGTAAAGAAGCATTGAAACCATAGTGGACCACATTATGTCAGATATATTGAATAGAGATAAATAATCATTTTAAGAGGGAAGAAAATCACCTTATAATGCCAGAGACAATATCTATGGCTACAAAACCCCCAATCATTTTTTTTCCTGTGTGTGAAATCCACAAATATGAGTAGGGCTAAATCATAAGATAAATCCATTAATTATATACAAAATACTGTGCTAGGTCCTGAAAGATAGTGAGATGAGTACTTTACAAAACTCAAAGTGCTATATTAATTCAACTTACTATTCTTATTAGTCAACTATATATTGCCATTAGTTTTCAAGTTGCTTAGACAATATTAAATTACTTTCTTCCCCTGTTTAAAATTAAAGTATTTAAAGTTATTAAATGTTGTTTGAAGATGTGTTTATTTTAAATTTAAATTTATTTTTATGTAAAAAATACTTTGTTCATGTGTGATAGGTTCCTGTGAATATTCTCTGTGGTTCTGGCTCTTCTTCCTAATATTTTACCTCAATCTCTTCTTTTCAGGGGTATGATATTGGAATTAGGAAACAATATACAAACCTTGATGCTCCTCTCGATAAAATCAACCTCCATGTCCGGGGTGGTCTTATTCTTCCTTGTCAGGAGCCTGCCCAGAATACCTTTTATAGGTAAGAAAAGTGAAATTTGAGATCTGTGATGGCCAGTGATTGGATGTCTCATATTAAAGTGGGGATTTCTCTAGTTCTAAAATATATATGAGATTCTTCCTGTACTCTAACTGTAACAGAACACACACTGAGGTTCTTGCTCATGACAACATTTGTGAACCTAGATTTATGAAGGGCCACCATAGGGCTCCCCATCTACAAGAGTACAGGATCTCCTCTTTGCCTTCCCACCATCATTGTCTCTTGTGCTCTCTAAATTATTCATTCCTAGCCATTGTTGTTGTTCATCGTCTGCCTTACCGCCTCCCTGGGTCATTTCTTTGTGATTGATTGCCACCCCCTTGCTACCATGTACTGCCAAATGATGTAGACCACAACTGCCACTATCAAAGACAAGATTTTCTTGATATCACTACTTTGTAAAGTCCAAAACCATCACCTGTCTCATTACATTCTGTCTCCATTTGACAATGAGTTCATTTCTCCAAGACCAAGAACTCCTGGAAGTTTCCATTAGACTTCTGGTCCGAGAATGGGAGGAGGTTAGAGTCCCTACTTTTCTTTCTTGAAATTACAAGTTTGGAATGGAAACATCTCCCCCTAAAAATGATAGTTAAAGTGTTAGTAGGGTTTCCATAACATTTTTAGGTAAGTACTATAAGTTCTAGAACTCAGCTGCATTCTTGGTTAAAAGGACTCTTGTGGTTTTCTAATTATAACATGATTTTTATGGGAAAATGGGTTGCAAGTTCTAGATAATCAACTAAGAAATGAACTTTTAGAGCTTGATCTGTTCATACATCGTTGCTTGCTTCTCTAATCATCTAGTTAATAAGAATTTATTAAACATTTATTATGTGACAAGAATTTTCTAGGCTCTGGAGATACTAAGGAAAACAAAAACATGGCTCCTACCCTCAAGGAGAACACTTTGTAATCGAAGAAACAGGAACATATGAACAATTATGTGATACGTATAAATACACACACATATATCACTATATACACACATAAATCACCACGCACAGACGAGCATGCAAAAGGTGGGATTTAGGAATTTGAATGGAGTCTTTACAAAAAGCAAAGAAACAAAGAGGTCATCCTTTTAAGTAAGGAATAAACACTTTCAAGGCATGAAGGACAACATTTGTAAAGACATAGAGCTGGGAAATGGAGTGTTGTGTTTGATGAACACAGAGTAAGCCAGTTCACAATAGCTAGATAAGAGTGTACAGAGATGAGAAAAATATAAAAAAAAATTGGAAAGGAAGGAAGAGGTCTGGCTGTGAAGGTCTTTAAAAGTCAAATAAAGAATGTTATATTTGATCTTGGAGATGATAGGGAACCACTGGAATTTATTCCAGAATGGGAGGAGGTGACATGGCCAGACCGACATAGGAAAATCACTTTGGCAACTGAATGGAGGAAGGATTGGTTTGGGGAGAAACCTGAGGCAGGGAGATCTGTTGGGAGGCTGTTGAAATAATCCAAGTGAACAGTGAAGAGGGACTTTGCCAAGGTGTCACCTGTGTGAGAAGAGAGAAGAGCATAATATGGGGGAAAGTATGTAGGTCCTTGGGTCCATGTCCTACTTTACTACTCTATTGTATCTTGACTCAGTGTCCCATTAACAGAATTTTTCTCTTATCTCCTAAGTACTATATTTACCCTTTTTTGCTGAAAATTAAACAGCTAGTTTTATGTATAGATGTTTTATCATAGTATTAGTTGTGAGTAAGGCATATATGGAAATCGAATTTAGTCATGTTTTGGTAATGGAATACATATGTATAAATATCCTTTTGAGGACATGAAGGTGACCTTGGAGTCTTAAAGGCTATGCCAACATACTGCAAACTCTGGTAGGTCTTGCCATGCTGGAAAGCTTTGGGCATGTTCCCAGTAACAGTAAACTTCCTAAGGACCAGAGTAATTAACTATGGAGAGCTTCACCAGAGTAGGCTAGATATGTGGTGACAAAATGTTATGACTTGTGAAACAAAGAACAATACAAATGGCTCTCAGTCCTCTGTGACAAGCTGCTACTTTTTCAGAGACAGTGGTTTTTAAATGGAAAAAAGGAGTAAAGAGTTTTAAGAATCACCTGCTTTTAGACAATCTATAAAAATGTCTAAATTATGGAAAGACATGGACCAGAATTGTGTAGACCTGGATAAGTTGAAATAGGCAGCATGAGGGAAATGTCCACATCAGTGAGATCACAGATACAATAGGAAATTGACAAATGCTCCTAGATCAGGAGTTCTTAACTTGGGCTCTATAAACTGGAATATACATATACATATACATATACATATACATATACATATACATATACATATACATATACATATACATATACATACACACATACACATATATACACAAGACACATGTATATGGCATGATATATATAACAGGCACATATACATATGTACACATATATAAATATATCTGCATAGCTATGTATATAAACATGTATAGGTATACATACATGCATATATACGTATGTGTGTGTGTTTATGTGCGCATATTCTTGGATTTCCAACTGCCTTTCAGACATTTTGAATTAGATGTCCAATAGACAGCTTAAATTCAGTATGTCTAAAACAGAACCTATCATCTTTCCCCCTAAACACTACCTTCCCTATTATTGTAGAAGGTAGCATGATTCTCCCAGTCTCTCAGGCTTGTAACCTAGGTGTCATCCTGGACTTCTTATTATCTCTCTTCTCTCCCCCTTCCCCATATCCAATATATTGCCAAGGTCTGTTGATTTCACATTTGTAATATGTCTTGAATACATGCCCCTCAGGCCTCAAAAACTACCATCACTCTAGTGTAGGTCTTCATCACCTCACCTCATGCTTCAGATACTGCAATAGCTTGTTGATGGGGCTGCCAGCCTCAAATCTCTACCCATTCTAATCCATCCTTAATTTGACCAATGAAGTGATTGTCCTAAATAGCAGGTCTAATCTTGTCGCTTCTCACCCCAGTCAAAAAGTTGCAGTGACTCCCTATTGCCTCTAGGAACAAATGAAAAATATTCTTTTTGGTGTTCAAAGTCCTTCATAACCTGGGCCTTTCTTACTTATCCAGTCTTCTTATACCTTATTCCCCAAAATACACACTGATCCAATGACATGGGACTCCTGGCTGTTCCATTAACAAGACACTCTCTTTCTTGGCTCTGGACATTTTGGCCGTCTCCCTTACCTGGAATCCTCTCCCTCACCTGTTCAGAGATTGACCTCCCTAGCTTCCTTTAAGTCTTGACTCAAATCTCACCTTCTACAAAAAGCCTTCGCCAACCCCTTTTAATTCTAGTATCTTGCTTTTTATATCTTCGTTTGAACGTTGCCTCTTCTACTAGATTCTAAGCTCTTTGAGGGAAGGGACTGTCTTTTGCATCTTTTCATATCCCCAGTGCCTAGCACATAGAAGGTGCTCAACAAAGGTTTATTGATTGATCAATTGAAATACAACTTTATATATCATACATATATATTTTTATGTCAATATGATTGTTTTCCTTTGCAACTATGTATGTGTCCTATGTTTTGCAATTAAAAATATTCTGAGAATGATCCGCGGGCTTCAACAGTTTTCCAAAGGATTCTATAATTTCTTCCACCCCTCGAAAGGTTAAGAAACTCTAATCAAGATAGAGAAAGCATTAGGTACTGGATGACATGTTGGACTGGGCATCAAGAAGACCTTGGTTCCCATCCTTATTCTAATCCTTACTATCTGAATGATTTTAAGTAAGTCATTCTTTTGTGCCAAAAATTATTCCTAGGACTTCTCTACTACATCATAGGTATGCTTCCATCCGTGAGAGAGTTTATCATCTCATATTTACAAAAATCATAAATCCTTTTAGTATGTTTCTGAGCTGATACCAATTTAGACACATTTAAGAGTTTTCAAGATAATATTAGTCTATCATTAGTCCCTACCCTCACAGAGTTGTTGTGAGGATAAAATGAAATAAGCAATGTAAAGCATTTGCAAAACTTAAAACATATCAATGTTCTTTATTATTGGTATCATCATCTTTAATATCTTCAACATGAGCATTTCGATATTCACTTCTGACACTTTTTCTCCCTAATAATCATTTTTGGTTATTGAAAAATGCAGGACTTTCTATCTTCTGCACACATTTAACATCAAGGCCAAAATTAATAATATGATTTGGAGGACAAGGGGTGTGTGAAAGGAAGTTAATTGGGCAAAAGATGAGAATAAAAACATAATGAAGCCACCATTCAGTTTTCCATCCATCTATACCATATTGTTTTTATTTGTTTGCATTTGTATACAAAAGCCATTCCTCAAATTGAATTCAGGATTTACTAACCAGTGTCATTTTTTTTTTTTGCTTTTTGGCAGGGCAATTGGGGTTAAGTGACTTGCCCAAGGTCACACAGCTAGTACATGTGACAAGTGTCTGAGGCTGGATTTGAACTCAGGTCCTCCTGACTCCAGGGCCAGTGTTCTCTCACTGTGCCACCTAGCTGCCCCGAGTGTCCTTATTTCTAAAAAAAAATGATGGTTCATTAGACATGGGATGCAGTGGGAGATGAATTAAATATTCCTTCTTTATATATTTTGTATAGTGAGATTTTTGTTTTTAATTTTCTGGGAAATAACTACAATTGATCATTCTAAAAATGCTTTCCTTATAGTCGAAATAATTTCATGGGACTCATTGTTGCTGTAGATGATAACAACATGGCGCAAGGCTCATTGTTCTGGGATGATGGAGATAGCATTGGTGAGTCTGACTTTACTATGGATAGTAGCACACCAATCTCTCTAATATTGCCAGAATGCTGATTATTCCCCAACTCCCCATTCCCTTATTCCTTTGCCTTTTAGGTAAGGTAGAAGCTCAGTATAGCTACATCTCAGGTAGCGGGCTATGAGGGGAGCTTCGTCATGAAGCAACTGTGCTACCTGGTACCACAATGGGGCCATACATGAGGCTACCTTCCTTGACTGACCTTGTGTGCTTGTGTGTGCTAGAGTGAGGGAGGGTCACAAGGAAGCCATGATCACCAAAGGTCATGTTGTAGACAGCATAGTCCAGAGCAACTGATGCACACATAGGGATTGAGCTTTGTGAGATATGCGATACTTCTGAGAGAAAAAGCGAGGTTCTCACCCTCATCCTGATACACACACACACACACACACACTATATATATCTATATGTCTATGTATACATATATATATATAGATATATAGTGTGTGTATACATATACATATGCACACACTATATATACACATGCATATATACATACATGTATACATATGCACACATATACACATGTATGTATATATGTATTCAAACATGTATGTGTATATATGTATACGTGCACATATATAGATATAGACATATGATTTGTAGTTTTGTCTGTTGTCCAGATAAAGTTTATTATTTCATTCAAGCAGTAATAGCCCAATGTAATAATCTCCATTATTCTACTTCGCCTGCATATGCAAGAAAAAAATGCATATAACTCCAAAGAGAATAACAGCTAATGTTTACATAGCACTTGAAATTTTGTGAGATGTTTGACAGAGTGTTTTTGCATTCTTTGAGTCTTACAACAACCTCATGGTGGAAGGTACTTCAGGTCTCTTATCCCACATTTTACAGATGAGGAAACTGAGTCTAAGAGTTGCTAAGTGTTTGTCTTAATCATATAGTTAGTATAGGAGCTGAGATTCACAGAGTTTTTTCCTTAATTCCCAAGACCAACAATTTATCCTCTATGCTTTGCTGAAGAAGTATATCCATGTGGATCCAACTATTTGAAGTAATTCATAAGCGGGGAGGGGGGTGGCAGCAAAGTATTTTGTCATTCTTTAATGTTTTTCTTTAAAAATGTTTTGTCTCTGTTTTTTTTAATAGACACTTATGAAAAAGGCCAATACCTGTTAGTACAGTTTCAATTAGATCAGGTAAGGATCACTCTAAAACTCTCTTTAAATACTGTTTTCTTGACTTTGGGGAAAAATTTCTATTTTCACACAATTCTGCACTGGGTGAGACACTTCTTTTTCAAGTTAATAAATAACCTTATCACCAACTCCAAGAGTGAGAGAACAAATAAATGTACCCCTTTTCTATTTAACCCATTCTGGTGGCTTATAATTCTAGTGTTATATATACTCTAGTGTATGTAGCTGTTCTTTACATCAGGGGTGATCAGCCCATGGTAAAATTATTATGACTTAAATAACATCTTCTCCAATTTTTCAGAGTACTCTGACAAGTACTGCCATACATAATGGGTATTCAAACCCCGATGAGCTGAGGCTTGGCTATATCAAAGTGTGGGGAAAAGACAAGACTTCAGTTTTAAACGTTCAACTCGTATACAATGGCCAAAGACAAGACCTTGACTTTACCGATGATGCAGACAATGGGGTAAGATCTGAATGAAGATTCCTATTACATAAAAGTTCTTTAAACCTATTGTTTTTGTCTTTCTTAAAATTAGAGAAGTAAATTTTGATGAAAAATTGAATTGCTTTTTTTTCCCCCTCTTCTTCCCTTGTTTCTCTCCTCTTCCCTCTCATTGCATTCCACTTTCCTCTTCTTTTCTTCTTTCTTTCTTTTTTTCCAAAACAACAGTTTATTGCTGGGAATGGCCTTTGAGTAGGAAGACATATAGTACTAGCATTGCTTTAAGTGAACAATCCTCTTTAAACAGATTTTCCTGAGACCGAAGTGAACTAGTTAACTTTTCTTTAAGTATTTGAAGGTTTTCATATGGAAGAAGGGTTAGATTTGTTCTAGAACTAGGAGGAAAAGATACAAGCGGCAGAGTGGGACATTTAGATTATATGAAAAGGAAAAACTTTTTCTAAAGCTATCTTAAAAGTATCATTGGCTGCAAAGGGGAGTACTGGCCAGCATCAAGATTTGTGGTTCTGGAACAATGGAGAAAACATTAATAATCAGAATGTGTTACCTTTTAGAAAGTTGGTGTCTCACATATTATCATTCATTGCAAATCACCCTCCTTTTCCTCACTTCTCACTCCTCTGGGAAATTTTCTAACAAAGACAAAATCATGTCCTTAGAGCTGGAGGGGACCATTAATGTCATAGAGTCTACCCCCCTTATCTTAAGGACATTCTGTTTGTCTAACTACCTTTGTGTACTTAGGCAAGTCTCTTCTTCTCTGGCCTTTTCTTTCCTCATCTATAACAAGAAGGGATTGGATCCGGCAATTATTAATGCCTCTTCCAGTTTCTAACAACTGGAACCTAACAACTTTTTTGTAAAAAAGGGGCATTTATATATTTCGATGATATTATTGCTCATCATGACAATCTAGGAATGTTAAGTTCTGAATGAATATTAACATTGTATATTTTCTTTCTTCCCAGATATTAGAAATTAGTCTTTATGACAAAGGTGTCATCTTGGGGAATGACATAGAAATTTCTTGGAATACATGAGAACCAAATGCCAACTTCAATTTTCAAAGGACCAATCTACTACGGTTTCAATTAATGTTTCCAATTTTTTGTCTTATAAACTTGTTTTTTCCTATGTAATATAATTAAATATTTTAAATATATTTAAAGGAAATTAATTCCTGTGAGTCTGTCAGTTTTTTATTACTATTCTAATTGAAACAGAGATCTAGAAGCCTATTTTGTGTTATAGAGTTATGAAGATTTCAGGGACACCATGAGATTATATTTAATTCCTCTTGAAGAGTCTCTGAGATGACTGTCAATTAATAACTAAACATGTCTATTGAAATTAATCAAGTGGAAGTTAAAAGAATGATATTTAGCTCTTCTTGGCTATTCCAGAGTCCTGTTCTCATCTACTATACCAAGGTGCTTCTTATATATAAGTATAGTTAGTGTTTATAGCCCTCGAAAGTGTGCAAAGCATTTACAAATATTGCTTATTTTACTTTCACAACAACCCTGAGAGGTAAGTGCCAGTATTGTCTCCATTTTACAGATGAGGAAATTGAGGCTGAGATAGGTTTCATCTTTGCCCAGAGTCACACAGACAGCAGGTATCTGAGTCAAGATTCAAAGTCAATGATTGCACACTCCACACTTGCTCATGTTCCATTATACCACCTATCAGACATGGATGTCCAGGAATTGTCAATGGGAGAAAGAAGAGGTCAGAGCTGGGTCCCTACCTATAGCAAAACCCAAGAGAAACACACAAATCTTAGAGATGGGTCAACGTTGTACCTCAATCTCCCTAGTGGACCCAGACAAGATGATCTCTCTCTCCTTTCTTAGAATTATTTTGAATTAAGCAGGTATTGCTATTTTGTCTATACTTACATATACACAAATTGTTTTGGCTTAAAGAAGGTAAACTCTGTGAGGAAAGGGAAAACATTATTTTCATCTTTGCTCCTCTAGAGCTTACCACAGTGCCTGGCACATTGCAAGTCCAGTTGTTTGTTGATCGATGAACTGAAAGGGGAACTCCTAAGGAAATGAACACAAAGAAGGGATCATACGAACCTGTCAGACTACTACGATCTTATTGGTTGCCTCATTGAATTTGGGATTTTTTCAAAATCTGACTCACTCTCACACCCCATATCCTTCTACAGCTTTGGTGTGATATTGACTGGGTGAATACTAGCCCTGGCCTTCCGTACCCTTTAAATAACTCAGAGTTAATTACCACCTCAAGAGAAGTGGGCATTGTAAGGTGGAGCTTCTGTGTCTCCATTCATTTCCCTTCCTAGTACATACTGTGACAGGTTCTCAGTGCTTAATGTCAATGCTTGCTATTAATAAAAGGATTTTCTTTGGTTTTGTACTAAAAGGTCCTAGGGTGCCCTACTGAAGAAAGCACATCATCTCAAAAAGGTGAATTCTCTTTGAGTACACAGTTATTCTCATTATTAAATGAAGAATAAAGGAGAGAGGTGAATAAGATACCTTTTAAGGTCCATAGGTCTATAGTGAGATATTTATTATGTGATAGTTCACAGATGGGAGAAACAATGTTCAGGAATAGAGGAGAATTAAGGTATCAGTCCCTGGGAATACAGGCAGTGCATCTCTGAAAGATTACTTTGATCTGTAGCCCTGAAGAAAGTAGGTAGAATGAATAACATTGCTTGTCTCAACAGAGGATCATGGGAGCAAGTAAGATGAAGAACGATGAGGAGAGAAAGGAGAAAGAGGAAAGAAGGAAGGAAGAGAGAGAGAGAGAGAGAGAGAGAGAGAGAGAGAGAGAGAGAGAGAGAGAGAGAGAGAGAACAAGAAGAAAAGAGAGAAAAAGGAAGGAATAAAAAGGGAAATAAAGGAAAGAAAGAAAGAAGGAAGAAAAATGTGACCTGATGGATAAGTGTTGGTGTTGGAATTAGAAGAGACCAAATTTTTAATTCAGTCTTCAAAATATTAGTCTTGGGAATATGGCAAGTCACTTTATGTTTGTGGATCTTAGTTGCCACGTCTTAAAAATGGTGAAAGTAATATTTGTACGCCCTATGTTATAAGGTTGTTCTGAGGAAAGAGCTTTATAAATCTTTAACTATTTATGAGTGTGAGTTGTTTCTATGTATTTAGTGTAGCATCTGGGGCACCTTCACTCTATTAAGCTACCCATTCTCTTGCATTTGTGTGACCTCCTGAAAAGTTATTTTATTTACTTATTAGTATAGGTATTTTCCTCTATTTTCACCTTCCCCCCACTCCACACATAGAATGTGAATTCCTTGAATGAGTTTTGTACCCTTAGCACCTAGCCCCGTGACTGGAACGTAGCATTCCAATAATAAATGCTTGTGGAATTAAATTGAATTGTAGACCCGCATCCACTCAGAACTCTAACTCATGAGACCCCACAATATGTTTATGTGTCATGCATAAGACACAAACCAATGGTATCAAAAGAATAATATAGTAAGATAATCAGCAACAGAATGTTCTCTCCCACCCATATTTTTGGTCACACTCTTTCACAAGCATACATTATGCTCCTCTCATTTACGGCCATGTGAAATTTAGTAAGACAGTATTAGAGGTAGAAAGGACCTTAAAGATCACTTTGTAAACACATCTAATTTCACAAATTAGGGTAAATGATTTGCTAAAAATCATGCAGGTATTCAGTATCAGCCCCAGAAATGAAAGCTAAGTTTTCATATTTCCAGACCTCCAGAAAGGTACTCTTACCATTGGATATGCTAAACATGAAACTTTAATTTCCATACAATCAGAGGTAGGCAACCTTATTTTAAGCCAAGATCAAAGCCAATGACTCGAGGAGGCAGAGATAAAAAGAATTACAAAGCTCATGACATAGACAGAGATAACAGAATACAACAT
>CM053626.1:18765705-18786438 GCA_028646595.1 Phalanger gymnotis | reverse complement strand
ATAGATGTTCAAAAGTAAAAAAGTTTTTTTTTCACGCAACTAGAAAAAAAGATGCACAGGCAATGGGGCATAGAGATTTATCTCGCCCTACAAGAAAGTAAGGGAAAGGGGGATGGGAGGGGAATGGTGGGATAGAGGGGAGGGCAGACTGGGGAACAGGGCAACCAGAGCGTACGCCATCTTGGAGTGGGGGGGTGGAAATGGGAAGAAAATCTGTAATTCAAATGCATGTGAAAATCAATGCTGAAAACTAAACATATTAAAAATAAATTAAAATAAAAAAATAAAAAAAATAATTTGAAGAAGCAAACAAAAAAAAAAAAAAAAGAAAAGACTAGCCTAACTTTTGGAAGGTTGGAAGGTTGTTTCCACCACAGAGACACTATTTGTCTGGCCATAAATAAATCAATTAGAAGTTCCTCATCCACAAAATGGGATATGGAAATCTGGATTTTTTACTTCCTAGAGTATTTGACAGAGTCAAATAGAGAGCTTTCCAAAAGCTAAAATATGATACAATTGAAATTTTTACTAGAACTACAACTACTATGACTACTATTACTATTATTACCACTACCACCACCACCACTACGACAGAAAGCATTTTGTAGCTTTATCCTTTATCTGTGAGTGTGCCTCTGAGGTCAAGTAGCTGAAGAGATAGATAGCAGGAGGACTCCAGGTTCTACTATTTCAAGCATTAGCTTGCCTCTTTGGCTGACAATGACTATTCACAACTTTGCTTCTGGAGCTGCAGTAGAATATGGGAAGGATGAGCTCAATATCTTGATTCAAATCCTACCTCAGACTCTTCTTATCCATGTCATCCTAAAAATTCATTTTTCCTCTATGGGGCTCAGTTTCCTCATAAACAAAGAATATAAAATAAGAGACCTAAGGTTAAAGTAATAATAAGAGAACTAAAATAAGACATCTAAGGTTAATTACAGCTCTAAATTTCTGATTTCATGACCTTAAGTTTCTAATAAGATATTCATCAAATCATTTCAGAATTATTATAGCTGTCACAGCTACAAAGCAACCTTTAAATTAATCTAGTCAAACATCCTCATTTTACAAATGGTAAAATTGAGGCACAGAGTAGGGAAAATAATTTTGTCCAATAGTCACATAGGGGATAAGTAGTAGATTTAGGATTTTTAACTCAGAGCTAAGAATCTACAAGGATGGATTTAGAATTGGAAGTGACCTTCTTGTTCCTACCAGAAATCACACCCCCAGCCTCAAAGAGACAATTAAAAAATGCTTGTTATGGAATATGAGGAGACAAATGAGAGAGGATAGAAGACTTTGTTCAAGGCCATCCTCACTATTAGAAAAACTCAAAGCACAGACCCTACTGGATAGTGAACCCATAGCATCACCTTTTGCATATACCATGGAAAGCATTTACTGTCTACTGTGGCAAGGCCCTAACCTAAACTTATACTAAAAAATCAGCACTTCACTACTGATACAGTCCTCAAGAACTGGGTGTAGCAGTTCGTCACTAGAACTTCAAGGCTAGTTACACTCAATTCAGTGTTCTCTCTTCAAGACCAAATAAAATCAGCTCTATTCCCTTATGACACTAAATCCCTATTCATATAATCATCCCAGGCTAATCCCTAGGCATAAAGTCCATGACTGATAATTTCTTCTACTAAGTATTCAGGTTTGAATCATAACAGTAAAGCTAGAAGGGACTCATGTCGTCATTACTATCTTCACTTTACAGAAGATGAAATTGATAGCCTGAAATGTAAATGACTCATCTAAGGCTGTACAGAGGAAGGAATTAAATCCAAGCCCTCTGTCTCCAGAACTATTGCTCTTTGAAATTAGAGCAAACTCCTTGGAAAAAAAAACATACTTCTTTTCTTCCAAAAATTGGCTTAAATGAAATCCCAAAATAACTTTTTCATCTGCAAGCTGGCAGACTGTTGCACCATTAGATAAGAGTTCATTCTTTTTAACATAAGGAACAATTTAAATAAAAATTACATTTACCTTCCTTTATGCATGCTTAAAAAAATGATGGTGGTATCCTTATCAAACATCCATTCAGCTCCAAATTATTGTCTGAACAGGGAATGCTTTTTATCAGGAATACCTGAAGCTATGTTAGGATCTTAGCTATGATCCTAGTCCAAATATAGATCTCAGTTTTTCAACCCTAATAATTTCCCAAGAATTATTCTAATAAGATGACTAGTTTTCCAACTAGGAAAATATGATTACTGATATGTATAAAATGGTGGGGAGATCAAGAAAACTGATTTGGTAGGGTTATTCAAATTATGATTTATTTTTGCCATCTTGTCATAAGAAAATCCAGCAATTATTATACTAAATTTGGACCAATGGGACATGATAAAGTAAGAAGTTCCTCAAAAATTATAAGCTATTAACTGAACATAGCAAATAAATAAACCAATACTGATAGATGGATTTAAATCTGCCAATAACATTTTCCAAGAAAGGTCTAAAGTCATTAAAGAGTCAGTAATTTTAAAAACAAGGGGGAAAAAACCTATGAATTTTCTAGAGTAATATGATTCTGGTGATTTGAAAAGGCAGAACCTGTTATGCACCATTGAAAATGTAGAAAAGCCAACTTTGGAGACCATTGTCACAGATCATTTGATCATGGGACTTAGAACTGGGAGGGATTTTATAAACAATCTTGTCCATACTCCTCTTTTTACATACAAATAATACATATCAAATATTTTCTTAGTCTTCTAGGCAACCCGAAATAATTTTAAAAAAATGTGTAACTGGAAAATCTTGAAATAGGCCTTATTATC
This sequence comes from Phalanger gymnotis, assembly GCA_028646595.1. Classification (NCBI taxonomy): domain Eukaryota; kingdom Metazoa; phylum Chordata; class Mammalia; order Diprotodontia; family Phalangeridae; genus Phalanger; species Phalanger gymnotis. The sequence continues at coordinate 18,783,628 of CM053626.1, read as the reverse complement.
ATATAAAAACAAATATGGCCTTGGGAAAGAGAACTTATCACACCAAACTAATTTCATTTTCTGACAAAGTTTGTACATAAAAGAGAAAAAAAATGAAATGTTTACCATGAGTTACATGAATCTCTTTGACTAGGACAGAAGAATTTTTCCCAGAGATAGAGAAGTTTGGAGAGAGACAATGTTAGAGTAGAAGATAGATAATTCCACTTGGGGTATATTGAGTTTGAAATTTTCTATACAACACCCAACTGGGGACATTCATTAGTGAACTGGTGATGTGAAGTGATGCTCAAGAGGGAGATTAGGGCTGAATAATAGATTTTGTGAGTCTTTTGCAGAGAGATGGCAACTGAATCTATGGAAGTGTATGAGATCAGAAAGAGAGAGCATGATAGAGGGAGAAAGTAGAGATATAGAAGTGAAGAGGTTCCCCACTAGAGGCTTGGGGAGCACCAGAACTCATGAAGCACTATACGGATGAATGGAGAGAAAAAGATTGGGACAGAGTCTTCAGACTTGTATAAAAGAGAACCTGGAGACACCAGTATCTCAAAATCCAAGCAAAGGCAGAACAGACAAGAAGAGGGGTTGGTCAAAAGTGACCAAGCTCTATGGTGGTCAAGATGGAAGAAGACTTAAAAATGATATTTGATACTCACAACAGTGCTGTGAAATGGATAGCGCTGGCATTATCACTCCGACTTTACACATGTGACAGCTCCTTTAAAAGAAGGCACAATATTTGGAAATAGAGATGTAAGAATTACAATATAAATCCATTACTTTATTGAACATTTTTCACACCTGGATTTGAATATCAGATGCTCAAAATTTACTGATGTAGCACATAAAAGATTAGGAGAAAGTCTAGATAAAAGTAGCAAAATGATTATATGAACAGGGATTCAGTATCATTAGAGAATGAAGCTGATTTTATTTGGTCTTCAGGAGAGAACATTGAACTGAGAGTAACTAGCTTTGAAGTTCTAGTGATGAGCTATTGTGCCCAGTTCTTGAGGACTATATAAAAAGTGGACGCTTCTGAGAGAGAGAGAGAGAGAGAGAGAGAGAGAGAGAGAGAGAAAGAGAGAGAGAGAGAGAGACTTAACTAATGTCTTGAGGGAAAACAAAACAACAACTAAACTAAGACCCAATAAGATCTCTACGGAAATGTATGAATTTTCCAATTTTGTAGTAATGAAGAGATTCTCAGATTTCGTAGTTAGCTATCCACGTTTATTGCAATTAGTTAAATCTGTAGTGAGAAATTTCATATCAAGTACAGTACTAAAATTCACAGACATTTTCCATGCAAAATCCCATCCATTCCTCTACCATTATGTACTTCTGAGATTGATATTTTGGAATCAAATGGTATAAGTATATTTAGTCCTGGAAAATGTATGGGAAAGCACAGATAAGAATTGTAGCTGATAGGTACATATGTATGGTTTCTAATACATGTTATTAGAAGGAACATACTCGTGAACATGTTTTCTAATCCATTGATCCATTGGAGCACATTTTATCTCATCTTACTAGAAGTGGCCCAGCCTTCTAGCCTGTAGCAATTTTTTTTACCTACTGCTCTGCCACCCCTGCCAGATTTATGCCATCAACAATTTTGATTAACATTCATTTAATCATTCTTTCATTCATCGAAGTTATTCATAACAAATATTGAAAAGCACAGGGGCAATATCAGATCTACAAGTCACTCCACTAGTTACTTTTTTCACAAGTGGACATTGTAGGTAGGCACTCAACAAATACTTGCTGAATTTTTGCTATTTAGTTTGCTCACCTTCTGCATCTTAGTCTCCTTTGTGAATGATTGTCTCCATGTGGAATGCATCTGATTGGATGTTAGCACTGAAAAATGAGTTCAACCTAATGGAGGTAAAATAGCCCTTATCTTCTATTTCTCTTTGGTTATTTTCCTACAACTTAAAAAGAAATTTCAGGAACCTTCATAGGGGATGATGAAAGGGCATTGGGCATTGGTTACAGAAAAGTGAACATCTTCTCGAGGAATGAAACATTCTGTGATTAAAAGGACAGGGTGACTATTGTGCAAAGATTCCGAAGAAGTGATTCTTGTTCATATATGGGGTGAATTAAATAGCTCCAAGCATCCTTCTATTTTTTAGATTTGACGATCCTGTAAAATTTTCAAAAGTTCCAGGTCACTTGTTCCATTTATATTCTATATCTAGCATAATATATTTAGAACTGGAATCAGTACCATATATAGTTAGTGCACAAAGCAGACCCCAGGAGAAAGTGTGACACTTTGGAGAACTCCTATATCCTTCAAAGTCCTACTTAATAATAATTACTGCTGCAAAAGATTATATGTTTATTTTGAGAGAAATGTATTAATTGGCACACTAATTTTAATTGTTTCTTAGAATGCCAGAACTAGAAGGGATGCTATAAGTCTTCTAGTCAAATTCCCTCTCCTGTAACATGATGAAATAATGGCCTGTAGTCACATGGGCAAGTAGATGGCAGACCCCTGACATGCATTTAGGTTGCTCAGCTCTAAGACCGATGCCTCTGTCATTCCATCATCTTCTAGGACTTTGATTCTTCCATCTCATCATTTTGCAATTGGTCCAAAAACATAGTTCTTCATTTCCAAAACAAAACCAAATAGCCCTGAATTGATCACAAACACCAAACACTGACAAATAAATATTACCTAAACCCACTGCTTTTTAATCTTCTGAATAGTTCTCGTTTTCTAGTTAGTGCCTACATGTTAACAATAGTAAAACCAGTGTCTTATCATATGAAAAAGGCCTGCTCCCTAGTAACTAACCATTATTATGACATCATAACCAGGATACTTGTGGATTAGCCAAAAATTAGTGGGTTTTTTTTGTCATAGTAGTATAGCTTGTAACAGTTACTATTGTTTGAATTATTATTATGTGAATCTGGATAGATTAAATCTTGCCCCCGCTCCCAGATGTAAAAGCACATAGTGAAAATTTGATTATGGTGACCATCTTTCTTCCTTTGTTCCGTAAAGCCAGACATTCTGCAAGTATTGCTCCATGGTCCTCTGTTCCTCAATATCCCTTACAGAGCAAACTCATTTACACACCTTTAACTATCACTTAGAACATCCTTGAAGATATCAGTGAACACTCAAGGGATGAATAAAGTGTTACCTGGCAGTGTTTTTTTTGAATTTTAAATTAAGGCAAAATTCTTCTTGTTGAGAAATATTTCTAGAAAATACTGAGGCACACTACTCTAGAAGCATAAATGGAATATAAATATAGAAGGGGTTTATAAGGAATATATAATTGTCTCACAGAACCCCCTAGAAAATGTAACACCTTTCCTGAGCTCACAGATTTATAGTGGTAAGTCACCTTAGAGGTCATTTAGTCCACGCCCTTCATTTTATAGATAAGGAAACTGAGGCACAGACAGGTTAACTTATTTACCAAGGACACACAACTATTAAGTGACAGAGCTGAGCTTCAAAGACAGCTATTCTAAGTTAGGATCCATCATGCTTTCCAATGTACTACATCCTTAATAGTATCTCAGCTAACATGATACTTTTAATAAGAAAAGGGAGCCCATTTGCAAGACAATATTTTTTGACATCAGTGACTGGAGAAATTTTAGGTGGGTTTGTTTTCATCATCTGCAGTAACAATATTCATGATGACGATGATGGTGGTGATGATGATGATGATGACAACTATAATGTTGATGATAACATTTCCATTTTGTCACAGTAATGTTTATGGGAAGAGGTAAAAAAAATGGTAGATGAATCAAAGGGAAAATTCATGAATGTTCTGCTTTTAATTATTACTTTTCGAAGAAGCCTTTAGCTGTAGATCAAGTATCAGATTGCATGTAATCTCACTGGTACTGAATGTGTTTAATGACAGAATCTTTTTTGCCACAGTATGAGTGATAGAATTGTAGTAAAAAAAATGAGGCATCCAGAATATCTCTTAGTCTTCTAAGTTTTTAGGTGAGTCAGAAGATTATGGATATGAGAAAGACAAGTTTTAGGATGTAATTTCATTAGTTATTCTCCAGGACTGGCTCTTGCTGTTTAATATGGAGTTAAATATTGTAAAATAAAATATATGGCAAGTCTTTTTGGCCAACAAACCATATCAGAACCTCCATGATTGTATCTTACACAAATTTTTTAAACTAAATTAATGCAAATGGAAACCGTTAACCAGGAGCTATACTATAATGGACCTGTGCTTCAATGGATCTGCTATTTCACTGGTGTCAGTACTCCTTCCAACAGTGTAAATGGAAACTGGCCAAAGCCCCTTTCCCCCCACAAGTTATTCTATTTCCTGGCCTTGCATCAGTCCTCCTAAGCTGATAGAGGATATTCTCTAACATTGAATGGATACCAGCACAGCCCTTGAAATGTGTTCTGTTATTCCTCCCTTTCATTGCATAATTTGTCCATATCTTTTGCTAATAATATATTTATCACAGGAAATATATTTCCTCCTAATTTTTGAATAAAAATGTTCATTGGTGATATACGAAAAGATATATAAGCCCACTATGCATCTCTACATTGTCCTTTTGGTAACATAAAATGCCAATTTTTTGGTAGACTGTGACAGTCCATGACTTGTAGCTTGCCTACAATTAAGCATGTTATGTTGTTAACAAAAACTGTATGGTTTATTTTAGGTATGCCTTTTTGTCTCTCTAATTTTCCCTATAGAAATAGCCTTCTGAACTCAGGGATCTCAGTAGTTCAAGCATATTTTTATAATCTCCTTTCATTTTTCATTCGTTAGACACACACACACACTCACATACACACACACACACTCATGCACACACACATTTCCTAGATAAAGGAGGAAGTGCTTATCAAACCCAAATGCACAGTCAAACTATAGTTTGGCTACTCTGGGGAAATTTAACATCAAAATCCAATGCATGCATCTAAAAAATAATTTTCTGTTTATGGGGAATTTGATTTGAAAAGAAAATATTAAATCCCTCCTATGACAACAAGAATAGAAGGAGAGGACGAAAATAGATTATAATTCTCTACGATTTTGGTGTTCACATGTCAGTCTTTGAGGCTTAGAATTTTAGAACCCTGAAGCAGAGCAGAAAAATGAAATAGCAAGGATAGCTGGTACATCTGTGCCTAGCTTTCAATGCTCTTTCTATCAGTGTCAAAGTTCACATTTTATTTAAACTTCACATTATAAGTCACAGACTCTTTCTTCTCTTTCACCTGGTTCCACTGTCTAGCTCTTTCGTTCAAGGGATATTGCCTTCCTCAAGTCCAATCTCGGCTGAAGCTAAAAGTTATCTTCCCAAACAATGGTAAAGTCCAGTCCCTTCTTGTTGCCTGAAGTGCTCACTCCCAAGAGTTTTTACTCTTGCTAGTCTAAGCCCTCTCCCACCCCACCTCAATGATATTTGATTAAAGGATCTGTGTAAAATGTTCTTAAAAGTACTATTGCTCTCAAAAAAGACAAACACAAAATGCTCTCAATCATTTGTAATAAGAGGAGGCAATGTAAATGACTTTGAGGTCTTAAATCATGCCTAGCCATTTGGCATGTGGCAAAAGGTGGAAATAGTCCCAGTTGGAGAAACTGCAAAAGATGGGAATAGTAATATCTGATCCATGGACACATGAATTAGGCAAATCAATCTTGAAAAGAATTTGGAATTATATAAGAATAATCACTCAACTGTTCATGCTTTTTAACCCAGAGATCCCACTACTGAACTTATACCATAAGGAGGACAAAGATAAAAATAAAAGCATCATTTACAGAAAAATGTTTTTTGTTTGTTTTGGGTTTTTACTTTGTTGTAGCAAACAAACAAACTGGAAGGTAACTGGCTGACTAATAGTTGGTAAATGATCCCAAAGCAACAGCATTTTTCTATAATATAATAATATATAATAATATACAATATAATTTGTATATTATATATATGTAGATAGATAGATATTAAGAGAAACAAGGGAATATTTGTGCCATCAGTTGCACAGTGAAATTAGCAGAAATAGGAAAAATTAAATCTTTCAAAGAATTAATCAACAAACATTTGTTAAACATGTAGTATTTGTTAGATGCTATTCTTAGCACTTGGGATTTAAGGAGAGTAGTGAAAAAGTTCTTGTCTTTAAATACTTTGCATTCTTTCAGAGGAGATACTATGAGTATGTTTCTAGGTCTATGCAAAATGCAAAATGTTACAATAGTACAAATGAAAAGAACATTTAGAAGGGATTAGAATATTGTGTGTATATATATACATTAATATATATATACACATATATATGTATAATCTGGTTGCTGATGAAGCAATTATGAAATGTGCCTCCTCCCTTCTTTTGGTAGAAAGTTCCTTGGGTGTGGATTTTGCATAAAATATCAGGTATAGTAATTGTGTCATTTGGTTTTGTCTAATTGCTCTTTTAAAGGGCTTATGGATTCAGGTGAGATGGGAATATATAGGAACATATTTGATTTAACACAAAAGATGTCAATAAAAAATTTTACATGCAAGGTGATCTGTCAACATGTCAACTAAGGAATCACTCAAATTGTATTTTAGAAATATATTACATATTTCTGAAACTTTTGTATCAATGCATCAGTAACCTTGCTGTTAATTCCGAATGTGAAATTAAAATATTTGGACAACCTGATGTGATCAGGCTAGTGGTCCTAACAAGACATGAACCTTCAATAATAATTTCCCAAAAGGATTACTTTCACCATGTGATTTTTCTTCTTAACAACTTTTGATGGCTTCCTCTTGCCATATTACTGGAGCTGAACTTTAAAGCTCATCACAACAAAAGCGTGTTCAGTCTTCATTCTTAGATCAAGCATCTTACTATTTGCAATTCCTCAGACAGAGCCCCATCTGTTTCACACAACCTTTTTCTTCTTTTCTCTTTTAAAATTCCATTTCACCACCGACTTTTATTATTATATTATAGTCACTTCCCACCACTATGCCCTTCAGACTGAACCCTCCTTTATAGACAATCAAGCAAAATCATCTTATACAGAGACTATAGAGATGTACCTGACATGATATGTAATATTCCATTATAGTAGCCCAATCACCTCTCTATTGTGAGGTGTGTTGGTGTTTTATTATCGTGTTGCTGCAACCCAGTATTTATTCTTCATATTCTGCCAGTACTTTGACTGTAGGCCTTTGACAATGCAAAATAAAATTTCTGCCTCTTGCTACTTGCTCCCTACCCCACACCATTTTCTTCATCTATTAAAACTAGCTCAAAATATTTTCTTACTTCTTTAGTTTTTTTTTCTACTATTCAGAAAACAACCATCCAGGTGTTGTTTAATGACAGTTGTTGCGTGGAATTGATGCTTATATCTCCTATTGTTATTTCATTTCTGTGTTTTTTGCCTTATCTAACTACAGTGGAAACTCATTGAGGGCAGAGGTCATGTATATCCCACAGTCTCAAGATAATGACATGCACAACCTGATTTCCTCTATGTGACTCGAGTCACAGTCTTTAGAGCTATCTTTCTGCCTTTGTCTATTTCAATTTCTTTTTCTAACTAAAGTTTTTTTCACTTTAAGTCTTCTTCACAATTACTTCTGATATTACTTTGTCTTTAATTTTCTACTGTATCACTAGTTTTATATTGATGTCTCATATGGCATGAAAGAAACTCCTCTATCTCGCCTTCCTTCCCCTCCCCTTCTCTCCTTTCCTTCCTTTTTCTTCTCCTTTCTTCTCTTCTCTTTCCCTTTCACTCCATAAACTTAGTTGGCTATGCTAAATGTATATATAGTTGTATACATCTGTGGGACTCTAATCACAGACACACACACAGACACACACACACACACACAATCTTCATTCCTGCCCCTCCCAACCTGAAAAGTACAGAATTGTAAACTGCATGGACTACTGTATATTTGCAGGATTTTTCCTCTAGTCCTGTCCCTTTGCTCTCCCTCCCAGCTAGACTATTCTAGATACAAATATAATCATTTTGTTAACTTATATGGTAATTACATATATATATATATATATATATATATATATAGAGAGAGAGAGAGAGAGAGAGAGAGAGAAAGCAATGGAAAATGGAAGGATTTATCTTTTACAAGTATGAGCAGAGAAAATATTCATTACTAGTCACAGGCCAGAAAAAAATTATAAAAGAAAAAATAGGCAATTCTCATATGATTTTAAAACTTTATGCACAATTAAAATCAATATAGCTGGAATGAATGTAAAGAATAGTGCCAGGGAGTAAAATCCTTGTATTATATGTCCCTGATAAAATAATACATGCAAATATGTGTATTTATATACATATATGCATATGTGCAAACATATGTGTGTGTATTTCTCTATATACACATATGTGTATATATGTGTATGTATGCATATGCACACAGGGAGATGTGGGCAACCAAAATAATCCAACAACCACTTAATTTGAAAAAAGTTTTATCTCATTATCAAGCCGGTCTTAACCATGTTATTGTGAAATCAGGAATGTTACAAAGGGGAGAGTCCCTTTATTCTTGTACACTATGTACTAACACATAACCTATATTCCATTGTATCCTACTCATTCTGTTGCCAAAAAGAATGATAAAGGTTGAAAGATTCCAAAAGAGATGAAAATGATAAAAAAAATCATGTCTCAATAATCCCAAAGCTGACAGACAGACCCTTTCATGAAATATGCTTTTATGATTTTAAATATACCCTGTAGTTTACATTTTTCAAGTATAATGTCAGAACTGGGTTGTACAAGAAAGCAGTTTGTCTTCTCTTTGGTGCCAATGTTTCAATTTTGATGCAATTAATTCAGACAAAATCCAAGAATAAATTTCTGAAAATTAACATGTTCTCAAAGAATTATTCATGCATCTATTTATTCTTTTTCTACAATATATTCCAATAACATAACCAGGAAGTTATACAGAGTCTACCAAAAGTTATGTTTTAAGCTTGAAAATCTAAAATAAATTAAGAGTTTGGGGCTGCCCTATGTAAGATTTTGAAGTTTCGAAAGCACTTTATGCACATTGTTTCTCTTAAGGCACATAAGTAGGTACAAGAAGTATTTTAAATCCTTGTTTTACATATTTGGAAACTGAGAGTAAGAGAGATTTAGTGACTTGCCCACTGTCACAGTTCAGAAATGTCAGGGAAAGGATTTGATCTCTGGTCTTCTTGACTTTCAGGAGTAAAATTCTATCTTACTGTGGACACTAAGATGCTTACATGAGAGATACCACTGTTTCTCTTACCCCTAAGAGCAAGTTTGCTCCTTCACTGTTTCGTTTTTATTCACAGAGATTAGCAGAGTGCTTGGCATATATTATATGCACCTATTGATTGAATAATTGATTGAAGTATGTAACCATGGGCTCTGTGACCAGGGGCAATTCACTTAACATCTTCGTACCCTAGACAAATCTCTAAGATGAAGACTGAGAGGAGTTGCTGATCAGCATTGGTAGAAAATGCTTCTTCACTGAAGTTCCTTAAGCTGATCTAGTCAAAGATACTGGGAGATAGCTACCTTCCCCCAAAAACCAAACAGACAAATGGAAACAAAATCATCCAATTGCATATTTCAAATATATAACTTTCAATAAAATAGGGTGAATAAAACAAATGGAGTCATCAGCTCTCATTTTAAAATCATCTTTCTCCTAATAAAGAATTACGTGTAGACTGCAAGTTGATAACCAACATGGTCCACTGTGATAAATACTAAAGTCCAATAGTAAATATCCTTTCCTCCAGTTAATCTTTTTTTAATCAAAATTACATTTTAAAAAATGTAAAAAAATCAATACAAATGGTTGCTACTCTTTAAGGATACTCATAACAGAAAGTAGACCATTAGATACATTGATTGTTAATGAAAAAAGTTAATGAACAGAACATCTGTATCATCTAAGCTGAAGCAAAATAAGAAAATATTAAGATAAAATTGTGGAAAGAAGAATAACTGGTATTTATATAGCAACATGAAGTTCATGAAGAGATTTAAAAGAATTATTTCAGTTGAGCCCCACAAAATCCTTCTGAGGTGGGTTCTGTAGGTACTTTCAGTGCCCCATTTTCCAGAGAGAAAATGGAGAAATATAGAGTGACTTGTTCATGGTCATGTAGCTAGTAAGTATCAGAGGGGACATTCAAATCTAGTTCTTCCTGACTCCAAATAAAGTATTCTACTTTTCTGTGACATATTGCTTTCCTTCAAGAGGAATCTTTGTTTAAAAAACATTGCATATTAATATTTTGGGGCATAATTTACATATGAGAAAAAGGAAAACTAAATATGTAACAGGCAACTGAATAACAAGGAAAAGTACAGAAGCTTTGAATGCCTAAGAGAAAAGTGAACAAATGCTTCTCTATTGCTATTAGAAATTAAAACAACAACAAACCAACATTTATATTGTAACTACTATGTGCCAGCTATTGTGTTTAAGCACTTTATGAATATTATTTCATTTGATCCTCACAGTAGCCCCTCAAGGAAAGTGTGCCATTATTCCCACTTTACTGTTGAGAAAATTGTGGCAGACAGGTTAAGTAAATTTCCCAGGGTCTTTTGGTTAATAAATATCTGAGGCTGGATTTGCACTCAGGTTATCCTGACTCTAGATCCAACACTGCTGCCTATATTTTAGCTCCTTTTAGAAATCTGTCATGTCTAAGGAAAATTTAGGGATTGTGGTATTTTATTATATATTACTTTGCTCATCTTTTAATTGCCCATTTCATCAGCTTCCTTGAATTCAATTATTAACCTTTTACAGATAATTCTCATATCTAATTATCTAGTTTTAACATCTATCCTAACGTCTAGCCCCCCATTTGCAGCTACCTATTGGGAATCTTGAACTGAGTGTTCCATAGGCTCAACATTTCCAAAATGGAACTCATATTTAACCCCAAACCCTCTCCTCTTCAGAACTTTCCACTTACTCTCAAGGCACTGGCTCCTCTGTCACCCAGGCTCCCACCTGAGCTACTATCTTCAGGTCCTCACTATCTTTCAAACCACCTATCCAAATTCTTGTGAAAATCCTGTCATAATATCTCATTTATATCCTCTTGACTTTACTTGCACTGTCACCATATGGGTGAAGACCCTTATCACTTTATCACCACCTCACATCACCGCCTTCATCATCGCCTCACACAAAGATGATTACAAGAGCCTGTTTGTAGATCTTCTTTTCCAGTCTATCTTACACTTAATCTTCCTAAAGCACAGATGCAACCATGTCACTTCCCTATTCAATTAAATAGAATGACTTACTATTCCCTCCCGGGTCAAATATAAAATCTTCTCTTTGGCTTTTAGAGCCTTTAATAAGCTGTTCTCTTTTTACCTTTTTAGTCTTCCTGCTTACTCCCCTCCATATATTCAAAATCTTGTGACAATCATCTCCTTGTGGTTCCTTTCATATGACTTTCCAGGATGAACTTCCATGCATTTTTACCCGTTCTGCCCCATACTTGGAATTTTCTCCATCCTCATCTCTTTCTCTTGACATCCCTGACTTTTCTCATTTCCCAACTAAGCTCTCACCTGCAAAAAGCCTTTCCTATTCCTCCTTGTTTTCATTGCCTTCCTTCTGATATTTTGCAATTTATTCTGTATTATATCTAGCATATAAATGTTTTCAGGTTGTGTCCCCATTAGACTGTGAGCTCTTTGTGAGGACAGCAGGGATTGCCTTTTGGATCCCTAGTCTCAGCATAGTTCCTAGCACAGAATAGGTGTTTATTAAGTATCTATTGACTAACATCAGTCAATCAACAAAGAAATCAGCAAGCATTTATTATGTACCTATCATGTGAAGGTACTCTGCTAGGGAAAACATAAAACAATGTAAAAACATTCTTGCCTTTGAAGACCTTAAATTCTATTGAGGATATGGATATGGAGGTACTTCTATATCTATTTACGACATATATTTAAAGTAATATGGGCCAAAGTAAGTAAGGACTTAGAAGCTGGGAAATCAGAAAAGAGTTCATAGAAAAGGTAATGCTTTTATGTGAGCTGATTCTTGATATCTATTGTACGGTGATACATTCCTCTGCCTACTATCCACTTGCTTAGCATATTTTAAGAATGCATGTCTAATCAGTTTCAAGATGATTATATTGGTTGAATAGTAGCTGATGCCAGAAGTCCTTTCCAAAGACTACTAGTTTTCCACTTTGTAAATTGAGGAAAGTTAAGATAATTCAATCCAAGAGAAAATCAACTATGATACTTACGTGATTGAATCAAGTTTTCATTTTTATTAATTTACTTTTTTTTCCTTTCAAAGTTTTGAGAAAATATGCCACTTTATATCAACATCATTTGAACCTTGATTGTTTGGTCTCACCAGAGAGGTTAATTTGAGCTTATCTACATAATTGATGATTATTAGAAATAGCCAGGGATCAGAGACGCTAAATGTACCATTTCATCTAGAAAGCACTGTTACTTTATGGAGTCTTCCATGTTAGCAAACACGAGGAGATAATAATAATACTGATTAATGTTTAACAATGCTGTAAGAAATGATGAGTAGGTTGGTTTTAGCAAAAAAAAAAACACCCCATGGAAATACTTAAATGAAATAATGAAAAGTTAAATGAGCAAAATCAAAAGAATATTTTATATTTAACAACATTTTTTGAAGAATAACTGTGAATGACTAAGTTATTCTGAGTGTTGTAGATACTCAAATAGACTATAAAGGACATATGAAGGAAGATACCATCCTCCCCCAGAAGAAGAACTGATAAATGGAAGTATGCATATTATAGTTTTACATGTATATGTCTGTATACATATATATACATATATGCACATATGTGTATAGGTATATATGTATATAAATACACACGTATATACATACACACATACATACATATGTATTTACTGTCAAATGATGACTCTCTAGCATGGAGTGGGAGAGAAGAAGGAAAGAGACAGTTCAAACCATATAAAGTAACATATATATACATATGTATATATATATATATATATATATATATATATATATATATATGAAATTAACAATGGTGGATTCAAAGTAGCTGACCCTTAAGGGACATATATCATCCCTGTTTCCTTTTTTTAAGGGGTAGAAGTCCACGATTTAATAAAAATAATAATAGCTTGCTTTTCTGTAAGGTTTTAAGTTTGCATAGAACTTTGCATATGTCATCTCATTTTGTCCTCAAAAAATGCTGGGGTAAATGAAATTTATTTTTTTTTTGTGCTGAAAGAGGAGAAAAATGAGGTTTGAACTGGTTAAATGAGCTGCCCAAGGTTGATCCTACTAAGAGTCAGAGGCAGGTTTTGAAACCAAATCTTCCCAAGTTCAAGTCCAGCATTCTATTGATTCCATGATAATGGATCTTTCTAGGCAATCAGTCAGCAACAATTTGTTAAGCCTTTCTTTACACCAGGACTGTGCTATATGCTAGATAAACAAATACAAGGTAAGGGTAACAAGGTGGCACAGTGGCTAGAATGCTAGTCTGGAGTCAGAAAGACCTGAATTCAAATGGAGCCTCAGACATTAGATGTATGACTCTAAGTCATTTGTTTGCCCTGGGTTTCTTTATGGATAAAATGGGGATAATAATAGCACCTGGCTACCATGAGCGTTGTGAGAATCTATGAAATTGTTGGGTAGTGAAAACTATTCTGGAATTAGCGTCAGAGACCTTGGGTTCCAGTTTTAGTTTTTCAACTTACTGCATGACCTTAAGCAAGTCACTTCCACTGTCTGGGTCTTATTTCCCTAATCTATGAAGCAGGTAGGTTTGACTAGTCAGACATGACTGAACAACAACAAAAACAGCAACAACTTACCATTTCTCCCAATATATGATTATTTATATGATCAAAATTATTTTTCAGGATCCCTGAGTTGAGAAATAGGATAATTACTATTTTTAAAAATAAATTTTGAATAGACAAGCAAATGCTTAAATAATATTATAAGAAAAGGTTAAATTAGCACCACAATTAATCTTTTGACTCAGTAAAAGAAAAAGAAACTTCCCTAACAAAGCTCAGCAAACATGGTATGGTTTGCCAGGGAAGAGGAAGTACTTACCACAGCTCACCATCATTTCAAGCAGAGGCTGGAGGACCACTTGGGCATGCCGCTGAAAGTGTGCTTCTGAAATACCTTCTAGTTTTGATTCTAAGATGTCTTTCCCTTTTCTTGAAGCTCAATTGTGTTAATGGCTATAGGCTTAGGTTAGCACAAAATATTGTCAAGGGAATGTTTACCTTCCAGACTGATTCTAATTTGGAATGCTAGTGCATTTGCCAACAAATCCAATAATCTTTTTGGAGATGGATATTATTGGATAATATTGACTCAGTATTCAGGGGAGTACTGGGTTCAAATTCTGTCTCTTAAAAATATATGTTCTGTGGGGGGGGGGGAATCATTTAACCTCACTGAGCCTCCACTTTATCATTGCAAAGTGGGGATAAAAATGCTTATAATACTTAACTTAGGGATATTTTGAGAATTAAATTAAATAATGCATATTCAACTTTAAAACAATATGCAAATTTTACCCATCATTATTTTAAGGAAAAAGAGAATTTCTTAGTTATTCTAAAACTTATTTTGGCTCATTTATTATTATAATTTGAAATCTAACTGGAATGATTATCAAAAAGTGTCCCCAACTACATGAGTAGATATCACTTTGTACTTAAATTCTCAGAATCTTGCACAGTGCCTGGCATATAGTAGGTGTTTAATCAACGCTTTTGGAATAAGTAGCTACAAAGTCTTCATTTCTAAAATATAACCAGAGCAGGGCAGGCAGAGCTTTTCCTTAGCAACTAACATGGCGGTGGGGAACTATAGTGATCTGAAAACAGCCATTCCTGTGCTTCACCTTCCCCTTTGGCTTTGAGCTCACAGAGAGATTTGAGGAGAAGATGGTACCTGTCATGAGACAGCAAAGGAACAGAGTCAATGAAGTTGGAGAAGGGAGAGGGAATGAGCCATAAATCCACCCAATGCTGAACCAACTAGACCCAGGTGTGTGGCAGCCTTGTTTAGTACTCTTATCTCTCTCCTAATCTCCTCTACCACATATAGTTACTGGGATTCTTAGTTACAACTCTGCTTGCAGTAACCCCTGGGATGACACTCAAACCCTGAGGAAGACAATGAGGCTTGTGTACTTTCTCCAGGTCACAGTGTCAGAGTCAGAACTCAATTCCATTTCCCATTATTCAAAGTTCAGTTCAGCACTTTTACTTCTCTTTCAATACACATTAGGGAGACAGATTGAACTTGAAAAGAAAAGTCCCCAAGTAGTGGAGGGATTCTGTGATGTCTCTAGTCCCCTCTGAACAGGGATGTGGTTTAGAGATAATGGTGTCTGTATTTGAAATACACTAGACAAAGCTTCAGATCTATCAGAAAATCTACCCTACTGTTTGAGGAGTAACGAACGTTGAACTGCCGCTTATAAACAAGATTTCAAGCCAAAGTCTTTTGTATGATCTATGACTATTTTATTTTCAATTGAAGCTGACCATTTAAAAATTTTCCTAGATAAAAAGATTTATTTTAGTGCAATTAAAATGATCAGATTAGAATGTTATTGAAATAGAATGAAAGGTCTAATGGTGTTTATTGAACTATTCATATAAAAGTTTGATATTAGTTATTTGCATGACTTGCTGCCAGATGAAAAGTTAAACATTAATTAGGACCATGTCCATCTTCAAACAAGACTGAGTTCTTAGCTCTGTAAGTTTACCACTGTAACCATCTTTGATAGCACAGGACCAGACTTTATAACACTTCCTGGTTGTCTGGGGAAGATGGGAAATCAACAAAGAAGATAGAGCTGCTTTAGCATGATAAATTAAAGTCTAGAAATTGGGCTAGAATTTGTATTTTCATCCGCTCAAATTTAGATAAATGTCAGAAAAAATCACATGCATATTTTGGAATAATTGTAGATCAGTAGTCAGTAAAACCGGGACAGGATTTTGACCTACAATTTTATTTTTTCAATTTGATCTTTTGATGACACAGGAAGTAACCAATGAGAAAATTCCTTCTAGTAATGGAGACTGGACACCTTTCTGCAATTTAAAGTCTTAAAAAATATCCAGAGCCACATGCCTAGGACTGTATAGTAAATACGTGTCATAGATGAGAATTGAATCTAGCCCTTCCTAGCTCTGAGGCCAACTCTCTATCTTACATTCTAAGCTGCATATTATTATTGTTATTTTCATTATTGTTCTTATAAGTATTACATACTCCTGCAATTTAATCAGTGTAGGGAGCTCAAGGTGAGGAATCTCAGTCTT
The DNA here is from genome assembly GCA_028646595.1 of Phalanger gymnotis. Classification (NCBI taxonomy): domain Eukaryota; kingdom Metazoa; phylum Chordata; class Mammalia; order Diprotodontia; family Phalangeridae; genus Phalanger; species Phalanger gymnotis. The sequence goes on along the minus strand of CM053626.1, from coordinate 18,767,225 downwards.
GAAAAATAAAGCCCAGGACTGGACAAAATGCTGCAGTTAGGAGCTGTCTAGCAGAGCTCCTACTTCCAATGATGTAGACATCAACTTTCTACTTCTGCAACCCCAAAATAGGCATATGCGTGTTTAGCAGCAAAATTGTATTACTGTTTTACATTTATTTCATGCCTTACTATCAATTATGCTTATTTTCAGAAATGACGTCTCTATCGCAGGTCTACCACACATACATTTGAACAACTTGACATTTATTAACCAAAATGAAAGATTTCACACTTTTCCCTGTTGAATTCTCATTTTCACTTCAGTCAAGAACTGCATGTGTTGTAGGTATTCATTAAGTATTTGCTCAACAAATGAATTACCTATTTAAATAAACAGAATATGAGAGAAAACAAGAAAAGAGAAAGATGATAATGAAAGGTATAGAAGAAATCATTCCATCATCACATCAATCTTTAATTATTGATATTTATCACATTCAAGTCAGGCATGTCAATTAAAGTCTGACTTCAAGGAAACAAACATTTTCCTCCTCCCTCTTCCTAGAGGGCAAAGTCATTTGTTAAAGTTGAAATCATCTTAATTATAATAGACATGATGCCAATTGCCTTAGTTGCTTAGTAACATGGCAGCCTGAAATGTGATGTAAGAGTATAAACACAATATACTTACAATAATAGAAATAATAGAAAAGTGATAATGAGGAATGTCATGGATGTTCACTGGTAAATAATGCCTGATGGGCAACATGATGAAAGTTTTTATTCATTCTTTTATTTTGGGTGCAGTCATAGTGTTAATGGAGCAGATTTGAGCGAATTCTTTGCTTGGGTGCTTGAGCCCCAATTTCACTGTCAGCCTTAATCCCTGCTGCCTCTTGTCTCTTGCTCGCTGCTGCTGCCACCATTGTGCCTGGTCTTCTCAGGCCCTCCATATTGAATCTCATTCTGGGTAAGTGGTAGCATCTTTTTCTCCTGGCTCAGAGAATATGGAAAAGTCCTGAGAGCTTCAAGAAGTCCAAGCATTGCTTACATTTGGACCCTGGGCTAGACATTATAAGAGTTATACTATGCTACAAAATCTCCTGGAGAGTGAAAAGAGGGAGAACAGGGCTTGAGATACAGGAGTTTGGGCCAGTGAGGAATGGCTGCCTTTTTCTGCTTGCCTAGAGCAGAGCCTGAGTATCTATCCTTCCACCACAGCCCAAAATGCACCTTGGCAAGGGCAGGGAGAACAGCAGAGGCCACCAGAGGTGATTATCACGATCAACCACTGGGCTACTCTCTGCTTTTGAAATCTACTGGCTGTGTGACTGTAGGTAAATCACTTAAACTTTTTATGTCCTGATGTATTCTTCACAATTGGGTGTATGCTTCACAGGAAGTGGGTAAGACGATCTAAAAGAGAGATAGAACTTTTTTTTTCAAGTTTAAGAATGTGAATTCCTTGAGAACACCAGCTGTTTATGGTACTTGCTCAAACTTGAGAGATAAAAGTATAGATAAAAACACTTCCATTCT
>CM053626.1:18734213-18765205 GCA_028646595.1 Phalanger gymnotis | reverse complement strand
AAGACTTCTTGAAGGAGGTGGCATTTAAGCCAAGCCTAGAAGGATGCTATTGATTCTTAGAGGTAGAAGTGAGGAGGAAGAACATTCTAGAAACCAGAGGCAGGAGATACAATATCATGTAAAGAGAATAGCTAGCAGATCAACTTAGCTGGAGCAGTGAGTGAAGGAGAGGATTGTTTACTTCATCTAGAGCAAGAGGGTAGAATCATATCATGAAAGGTTTTCAGTGCTAAGTAGACAAATTTGTATTTTATCCTAAGGAGAATAAGGAACCATGGAAGCTTGTAGAGCCCATAAAAATTCTTAATTAGTACTCTCTGTTTGATTGATTGATTGAGCAAAGAAATGATATAGTCAAACCTGGGCTTTACTAATATCAAATTAGCAATAGTGCAGAATGAGAATTGGAGATGGGGAAGAGTGCAAACAGGGAGACAGGTCAGAAATCTTTTGCAATAGGGCAAGAAAGAGGTGATGAGGATATGTACTAGAGTAGCTGTAGTAAAAGTTAAGAGAATTAAAATGATGTAACCTTTACTGATAGATTGGCTCAATGGATGGCCCATCCAAGCATCTATCATAATCTATGAAATATACATTCTTCATTTATTTGCTTGAAAAGGCCAAGGTCCCCCACTGCATCCTGGACCAACTCCAGTTGTCTTGACCATATCTGGCCACTGGACCCAGATGGCTCTAGAGGAGAAAGTGAAGCTGGTGACTTTGCACAGCCCTCCCTCACTTAAATCTAATTCACTTGCATGTCATGACATCACCTCCCTGATGTCATGGTCCTCTTCAAGAATGGACAGCTTTTTTCCTGTGTGAGTGGCTAGGCTGATCTTTTTGGAGCAAATGTGGATCTCATGGACCAGGATTTGAAATAGTTTGCAGCCTGTCATTGTGGACTCCAAAGTTATCTATAAGCAAAAACATGATCCAATGAGTGATAATTTCGCAGGATGCTGTGGATGAATTTGAGTAAAATCTGTATATCTAACCCAGTCAAAATGAGAGTTAACTTTTGATAGGAAGCCTTTGGACTATTGAAATATGGGTTTCAACTCAGCATGTGAAAAATGTTGCCACAGGTCAAAAAGAAAATTTCACTCTCCTCCAATTCTACTACACAAAAAAGAAGAAAAAAATTAACAGAATTTTGTGGGAGTGTAAAGGACATTTTTTCCATTAAAAGTCCTTATAAGAGGATTAAAACTGGCCCATATTCCCAATTCTTTTCTTAAAAAGATATACTGGAGGGTTAAATGGGGATTAGGCAGCGTACCTAATGAAAATGGAAATATGCTCAGTCTCTCCTGTATGATTTTGTTTAGTTTTCATAGCAATCTGTATTTGTGGAGAAAAGCAGCTTGATTTTGCTACAGGGAGCTGTCTTTGTTGCCCCCAGCTTGGTGATATTAGGAGGAGTCAGGGGAGTTTAGAATGGCCAAGGAGGGAGGACATTGCTGAAATAATGGATCATTTTATGGGTCAGAAATGGTGTTTTCGGGCAGAGTAATTTCAGAAAAGCTCATGTAAGAAAATAATATGATTCCACTCCTCCAAAGTATATGCAGTGCCTCAAGGCTTAGCTTTTTTTTTCATTTTTCTTATTTTTTTAAATATATACATATAAATAATATATGTGTACATATATGTGCATGTGTATATGTACATATATGCATATGTATATCCATGTGTGTGCATATGTATATGTTTATGTGTGTATATGTGTGTGTATTCCAATAGGTGGCTTGGGGTTGATTTTTAAAGTTATCTCATAAAACATAGCTCAACTTTCACTGATATAGCTACAAAGCCCTAGCTTAGAAATGATACATTAGAAAGGACAACAGAGTCAGAGGACCTTATACTGACCAGTGACTTAAAGTACATCATTTCTCTCTCTCAGGGCCTCATGTCCTCATGTTCTCCAGAAGTAATAACAGCCAGTTGGACTATATAACCTCTATGGCCCTTTCAGTTCTAAAGCTATGATCTATACAGGGCATCTAGGAGGCTAAATGGATAAGAGTACCTGGCCTGGAGTAAGGAAGACCTAAGCAAAAATCTGACCTTAAACATTTATTTACTAACTGTGTGACTCTGGGCAAATCACTTAATCCTGTTTGACTCAGTTTCTTCATCTGTAAAATGAGTTGGAGAAGAAAATGGCAAACTACTTCAGTATGTCAAAAAAACCCCAAATGGGCTCACAAAGAGTCAGACATGACTGTAAACAACTGAATAACAAATGATCATTGAAAGGAAAAACCCTTTACTTGCTGCCCAATAGTTGACTCCCTTGGTTCTGCTATTACCTGGTTTTAAGAATTTGAGTGGGATTATTCCAAATACCCAGACTTTTAGCCACCTACACTAGTTATGGACCCTACTCAGGTGGTAAGGGATGTATTTTAATATTGCCTCAGGCAGATATGCTACTGGGACATTATTAGTCTTCTAAACCAGTTTCAGAGGGTAGGAAAAGGAAAATAAAAATTTTTAAAAAAACCTGAGCAGAAACTGGAAACTGACTGATGCATATGGTACCCTGGAGTATGTTTCCCCTGTATCTGTACAGAAAAAGAGAGAGAGAAAGAGAGAGAGAGAGAGATTAGAAATTCATCAAACTCACAAGAGGAAAGGAGAAAGAATAGAACAATACGAAGGGAGAGAGAAGAGGGAGGAGATGGGGGGAAGAAAACAAAGTGGAGCAGGGAAGAGAGGAGAAGGGAGAGGGGAAGGGAGGGGAGGGGAAGAGAGAAGAGCATTTGAATATAAGGAAGTGCCTTAGATCCTGTCTTAGACAATTGGGAAATGGCTCGAGAAGTGTGGTAGATAAGTGTAATGGAATAATATTGCACTCTAAGAAATTGTAAAACAGATACTTTCAGAGAATTCTAGGTAATAGGACACTAGGTAAATGTCCTTTAAACCCCAACCAAAAAATACTAGGTACAAGGAATCTCATATTATCCAAGTGATGTTTAGTAGAGCAGAGTCAGGAGTACATTTATACACAGACGGTAACATTGTAATAAAAAAGAAATTTGAATTACTTAAGAACTTAGAAAAAATTGCCAACCACATCTCTAGAGAGTGTTGGTGTATATTAGTCACCTCTTGACAGATGGATACAAGGTGCCATGGCATATATTTTTGGACATGTTCACTCACTGTGTGGATTTATTTGACTTTTTGATATTTATTAAAAGCCCCCACCCCACCCCTTTTTCTCTAGGTTTGGGCAGTTGTTGTTCAGTCATTTTCAGTTATGTCTGACACTTCATGACCCCATTTGGGGTTTTCTTGGCAAAAATACTGGAGTCATTTACCATTTCCTTCCCCAGCTCATTTTACAGATGAAAAAATTGAGGCATGATTAAGTGAACTTGCCTAGGTTCATACAACTAGCTAGTGTCTGAAGCCAAATTTGAACTTGTGAAAATGTTTTCCTGAATTCTGATCTGACACTCTGTCTACTGTGCCACCTAGCTACCCCAGTTTGGGCAGAGAGCCTAGCACTAGCAACTCTAGATTCCTCTACAGGCTGTATTCCAGACTTCTACCATGCTGGAGCTTTTCTTCCTAAAGCCTCAGTTCACCCTCTGTAATCTACACTTTGGAAGTATCCTACACCCATGCAGTCTTTCTCTCTGATTCAATAGTTCCTCCAAGAACCTCCATTTAAGGAGAGGAACCAGGCCAACCACAGTACATTCCTCTCCAGGCTGCATTTCGGGCCTCCTTTACCATGTTCTAGCTCTTCATTCTCAAGGTTTACTTCAAGACTCCCACCTCACTTCCTTTTATGTCTTGTCTTCTTGTCTTATTAGAATGTAAGTTTCTTTAGGACAGAGTCTGTATATCTTTCTACTTATATTTCTACTTAGCACAGTGTCCAGCATATAGTCAGTACTTGATGGCTTTTTTTCTTCTATCTTCTCTGATTCACTTTACTCTTATTTGCTGTTTCCTATTTCTCCCATATCCTTTATTTTCTCTTTTCTCTTCCATCTCAGTAAGTTCATATGGTAATGCTATTCACTCTCTGATCATCAGCTGCTAACTGGACATTCAAAATAGATACGAAACAGAAGGTGGTAAAGAAATTGTGAGTTTTCTCTAGCACTCCTCTGAGCAATAACTACATTCATAGTAGTAGTAGTAGTAGTAGTAGTAGTAGTAGTAGTAGTAGTAGTAGTAGTAGTAGTAGCGGTGGTGGTGGTGGTGGTGGTGGTGGTGGTAGTAACAATAACTAGCATTTTAAAGCTCCCGAAAGTTTGGAAAGTTCTTTGCATATATATCATTTTATTCTTTCAACATTGCTGGGAGAAAACGGAGTTAGAAAGAGATTAAATGACTTACCAGGATCAGAATGCTTTTAATCCATGTATTGTGGGAAATAGGTTTCATAAATTAAAAATAAAAAGCCTCCTACATTTATGTAATGATAATTCCCACTTATATTTTCTGTGTTCCAAAAGTTCATAAGTTGAGTGTTCAGAATTGTGAACCTCATTAAGTCATAGAAACAATTCCATACAGGAGGACGGAGGTAGGAAGGCTCCCTTTCCATACTAGAATATGCTGTGACACCTTGTATCCATCTGTCAAGAGGTGACTAATATACATCAACGTCCTCTGGAGATGTGGTTGGCAATTTTTTCTAAGTTCTTAAGTAATTCAAATTTGTCTTTCATTACAATGTTACTGTCTATGTATAAATGTACTCCTGCCTCTGCTCTACTAAACATTAGTTGGATAATATAAGATTCTTCTTAATCCTTCATATACCAAGGGTAAGTACTCCATAACATAATTACTACATATAAAAATGGTGGGTAAAAAATGTGTTAAGCAGCCATTAAATTTATTTTTAAAAATATGTAAAAACACATTTTTGAATGACATTTCAGGAGACCAAGCAGCAGCAACTTCACCATAATTACCATCATCATCATCATCATCATCATCATCATCATCATCATTGTTATTATCACTATAATTTATGTCCTATAGTTTGCAACCCACTTTGTATGCCAATCAAATATCGCATGCATTGTCCCATTTGAACCATACAACAATCCTGTGAGGTAAGCCTTATTATTGTCATTCCCATTTTGCAAATGAGAAAAAAAAAGATGAGAGAGGCTAAGGAACTTCCCCTAACACATATACCATTAAGTCTGAGGCAGGAGTGGAACCCATATTTTCCTAACTCCAAGTCATTCATTCTGCTCCCTAAATTGCTTATCTCATACAACAATAATAGAATAAGTTTTGGAGGCTTTCCATCTCTTCAATACGCATCTCCCAGAAATCTCTCCCTCCTCCCCAACCCAATTCTAAATCAAACATAGTAATTCCTATTCCCTGTGGGTGGAGCCCTATTGTACATAATAGGAACAGTGAAAAGATTATGAGAACTTGCAAAGGACCAGGTTCTAAATTGTGGCTCTGGCCCTTATTACATATGTGACTTTCGGCATCTCTCTAGAACTCAGCTTCATCTACAATATAAAATATTTGAAAGGTCCCTTTCACCTTTAAATTTGTGACTCCTCTTCTATCACTTAGGAAGAGATTAGGGTTAGGACTTAGGAAAAGGGCCTCTAGGAATTTGTAGTGCCAGGTGTAAGCAAAGAGGTATGAGGACCAGTGTAAACATTTGAACTCTTTTTAGGTGCATCTGGCATTTTCTTTTCTTTCTCACATCTCAGAATTGCTCTCCCTGTTTCCATCTCTATTGCAATCAGTGCAATGACCAAGGTAATGAGTTCATATATGTAGAATTGGGAAGAATTTTAGGGCTTTCCTATATTGTACAGGGATAAAGACCGAGGGCCCCAAAATTCCTGAGGCCACAAAGTTAGCACGTTGTTGAGCCAGGATTCGAAACCAAGTCCTTTAACTCGAATTTTACTATACTAAATACAATTTACCTCTTACTCTAACCCTCTGATTACACACCCAAACTCACATACATATGTGTATGTATGTAGGGGACTAGCTCTGAGATGGTCCATGGTGAGAGGTAAATGACAGGTTTTCCTTTAAGCCTGGGAAAGAACAGAAATGTTTCAAGTATGGATATCTGCTTGGGAATGATCAGAAATGTTGCAATATAGTGAGCATGGTATATCTAAGCTGCTGGGCTATGTGAGACACGTGGCAGGATGTCCCAGTAAAGTATCAAAGCAGTACCTGGAAAATAACAAAGCAATGCATTAGGTAATGGTTCAGAAGCATTAGGTAATGGTTAAGAAACAGTATAAAAGTCGGTTGCTTGCTTGAATAAAGTTGATTTCTGATTCAGACTCCACCTGACTCGTGTTATTTCTCCACTCAGCACCCGAAGCTTCTGGTCAGCTTCATATGTATGTAGAGGTATATAAGTATATGTATATATACATATATATATGTATATATATATACACACACACATACATATATATATACATATATATACATATACATACACACATATATGTGTAGATATATAAATATATACACATATACATACACACAAATATCTATATGTGGGGGGATTGGTGTGGGTAGGTGTGGGCACATGGGTATATGTATCCTAAAAAGCTTCTCTTCCACTTTCTTATTCTTAAGTCTAGGAATTTTTCTGAAAATGTTTATTAGAAGTAATAATATGAGAAATGACAGTATTTTTAAATTGTTCCTGTCTCACTCCTCTTTTCCAACGATTCTCTCTGTTTCTCTTTATTTTTATGTTGATACTGCAAAGAAAGGCCTGTGCATAGAACTGATAAATTGGGGCCCTTTGAACACAAATTAGTAAAATAATGTTCATCTTCATTTAATAGAAAAAATAAGTCCAGAGTACCATAGGCATATTATTGAAAGAGTTAGACCCAGCCAGTGTGGCAAACGAAAGATGAAATGACTGAGGAGACAAAGGTTCAATCTTCCAAGCATATCAATTTACTAAAGCAATGTATGCCAATTGTCTAACAAAGCAAGACCAGACCTCCTCAAATTAGGCTTGGACTCTGAATATAAGGGGTGATAGACTTTTATACATTAAAAACAATCAATCAAATAAGGCCAATTAATTAAAAGGAAATAATACAACATTAGGCAATATGATTTCTAATCGGATGAAAGATTAGGGACTTTCCAAGTTGGAAGGAAGATGAACAGGTAAAATTCCCTAAATTAAGAAAAGGATGTGTCCCAAGCATACACAAACAATCAATATTACATAGAAACAATAACCGATTCATCATTATTGGGCTTGATTTAAGATAAGACAAATGGACTGCTTAAGATGTACATTGTGAAAAAAACATTTTTTCTCTTAATTTAGTAATTTTTTCCCGTCACAATACGAATAATTTTTAACATTTGTTTTTAAAACTGAGTTCCAAATTCTTCCCCTTCCTCCTTCCCTACCCCCCACCCCATTTAGAAGGCAAGCGATTTGATATGAGGTTTTATATATATATATAGTCGGGCAAAACATATTTCCATATTAGTCATGCCATGAAAGAAAATATAGACCAAAAAAATTCTTCAAGAAAAATAAAGGAGAAAGAAGTATCCTTCAATCTGTATTCAGAGACTGTCAGTTCTTTCTATGGATGGATAGCATTTTTTTGATCATAAGTCCTTCAGAGTTGTCTTGAATCACTGTATTGCTGAGAATAGCTAAGTCATTCACAGCTGGTCATCTTACAATATTACTATTACTTTGTGCACAATACATTTCACTTTGCTTCAGCTCATGTAAGTCTTTCCAGGTTTTTCTTTTTTTTGGAGAGCATCATGCTCATCATTTCTTATAGCACAATAATATCACAGCCCAATCTCATACCACAATCTGTTCAGCCATTCTTCAATTGATGAGCATCCTCTCATTTTCCAATTCTTTGCCCCCAGAAATGAGCTGCTAGTGAGTCTTTTTCATTTTTTATCTCTTTTGGGATATAGACCTAATAGCATTATTGCTAGTTCAAAGGGTATGGATATATTCTTTTGGGCATAGTTCCAAATTGCTTTGAAGAATGGTTGAATCAGTTCACAATCCCACTAGCAGTGCATTAATGTCTCCTTTTTCTCACATCTCCTCCACTATTTATCATTTTCCTTTTCTGAATTATTAGTCAATCTAATAGATTTGAGGTAGGATCTCAGCATTTTTTAAATTTTCACTTCTCTAATCAATAGTGAGTTTAAGCATTTTCTTATGTTTATAGTTTTGATTATTTCATCTGAAAACTGTTCATAACTTTTGATCATTTATCAATTAGGGAATGACTCTTATTTTTATTAATTTGACTCAGTTCTCTATATATTTAAGAAATGAGGGGGAGCAGAACCAAGTTGGAAGCTTGAAAACAGGGACTCACTTAAGCTCTCCCCCAAATCCCTCCCAATGCCTCTAAAAAATTACTCTAAACAAATTCTAGAGCTACAGAACTCACAAAATAACAGAGGGAAACAAGTATCCAGCCCAAGATGGCCTGGATGATCGCTGGGAAGGGTCTATAGCACCGTAGTGGGAGCACAGCATAGCCCAACATGGGCTACATCAAGACAGACCAGGCATGGAGTAGCCAGGACAGAGCAGGACTCAGGGTCCTGAATCACTGAACTGTGGCAGGTACCAAACATTTCAACACAAAAATGCCAAAGACAACAGAGAAGGTCAGTGGGAAAACTACTGGATCTGGGTAAGAGAAGTGCATGGTCTGGCTGGCCACAGGGAGGCAGAGGTGGCTGCAGTGCCAGCAGCAACAGCAGTGGTTTGGCAGCTGTTTCTGGCCCCAGGCCCACCAGATGGGAGGAATCAAGCAGTTGATCAGAGCAACAGCACAGAGATTGCTTTGCTGGCGCTGAGGCAGGGTTCTCTTGATTTGCCCTGCTTGGATCTGGGTAGCAGTCCTGGTTGGCAGTTCTTGGGGGAGGAGGAGTGCTGATGTGGCAGAGCTTTGTGGTGGCTGTGGAGAGGGAGCCTTCCTGGTGGTTACAGAGCAGAAAAGAGTGCCTGCACTCACAGACCAGAGCACAGACCAAGAGAGGAGCATCATACCTCCTTAGAATGGAAGTACCTCTGAAAACAACAGCAGTCAAAAAACCCTGAAGCTTGGGGCAAAGCACTCTTCATTCTGAAAGCAGTCATACCTTGACAAAAAGCTCAAAAGTCAAGTAATTGGCTTGGAAAATGAGCAAGCAGCATAAAAAGACTGAGACTACAGAATCTTTCTTTGGTAACAAAATCAAAACACACAGCATGAAGTCAACAAAGTCAAAGAGCCTACATCAAAAGCCTCCAAGAAAAATATGAATTGGTCTCAGGCCATGGAAGAGCTCAAAAAGGATTTGGAAAACCAAGCAAGAGAAGTAGAAAAAAAAATGGAAGAGAAATGAGAGTGATGCAAGAAAATCATGAAAAACAAGTCAATGACTGGCTAAAGGAGACCTAAAAAAATACTGAAGAAAATAACACCCAAAAAAATAGACTAACCCAAATGTCAAAAGAGCTCCAAAAAGCCAATGAGGAGAAAAATGCCTTAAAAGGGAGAATTAGCCAAATTGAAAAGGAGATCCAAAAGACCACTGAAGAAAATACCACCTTAAAAATTAGAATGGAGCAAGTGGAAGCTAGTGACTTTATGAAAAATCAAGAAATTATAAAACAGAACCACAAGAATGAAAAAATGGAAGAAAGTGTGAAATATCTTATTGGAAAAAACCACTGACCTGGAGAATAGTTCCAGGAAAGATAATTTAAAAATTATTGAACTACCTGAAAGCCATGGTCAAAAAATAAAAGATCCTAGACATCATCTTTCAAGGAATTATCAAGGAAAACTGCCCTGATATTCTAGATCAAGAGGGTAAAAAAGAAATTGAAAGAATCCACAGATTGCCTCTTCAAAAAGATTCCAAAAAGAAAACTCATAGGAATATTGTAGCCAAATTCCAGGGTTCCCAGATCAAGGAGAATATATTGCAAGCAGCCAGAAAGAAACAATTTGAGTATTGTGGAAACACAATCAGGATAACACAAGATCTAGCAGCTTCTACATTAAGGGATTGAAGGGCTTGGAATATGATATTCTGGAGGTCAAAGCAAAACTAAGTATAATACTCCATGGCAAAATATGGATTTTCAATAAAATAGAGAATTTTCAACCATTCTCGATGAAAAGATCAGAGCTGAATAGAAAATTTGACTTTCAAATACAAGAATCAAGAGAAGCATGAAAAGGTAAATGGGAAAGCGAAATCATAAGGGACTTACTAAGTTGAGCCATTTTGTTTACATTCCTACATGGAAAGATGATATTTGTAATTCATGAAACCTTTCTCACTATTAGGGTAGTTGAAGGGAATACACAAAAATAGACGGAAGGCACAGGATGAGTTGAATATGAAGGGATGACATCTAAAAATAAAATTAAGAAGTGGGAGAGGAATATGTTGGGTGAAGAAGGAAGGCAGAGATAGAATGTGATACATTATCTCAAAAAATGGCAAGAAAAAGCAATTATAATGGAAATGATGAGGAGGCAGATGAAAGAGAATTAGTGAATATTGCTCTCATCAGATTAGACTTAAGGAGGGAATAACATACACACTCAATTGGGTATCTTACCCTACAGAAAAGAAGAGGGGAAAGGGAAGGGGGGGATGATAAAGCAAACACTTTTGACAAGGGACAGGGTCAAAGGAAAAAAGTGAATAAGGGAACAGGATAGGATGGAGGGCAATATAGTTAGTCTTTCACAACATGAGTATTTTGGAAGTGTTTTGAATAATGGTGCATGTGTGGCCTCTGTTGAATTGCTTGCCTTCTCAAATAGGTTGGCTGCGGATGGAAGAAGGAAGACAATTTGGAACTCAAAGTCCTAAAAACAAATGTTTAAAAAGAAGTTGTTTTTACATGCAACTGGGAAATAAGATATATAGGCAATGGGGTTTAGAAATCTATCTTGCCCTACAAGAAAGTAAGGGGAAAGAGGATGGGCTGGGGAAGTGGGGTGATAGAAGGGAAGGCAGACTGAGGAAAGGGGCAATCAGAATTTATGCCATCTTGGGGTGGGGGGGTAGAGATGGAGAGAAAAATTGCAACCCAAAATCTTGTGGAAATCAATGTTGAAAACTAAAAAAAATGAATGAAAGAAAAAGAAACAAACAAAGAAAGGAAAAGAAATGAGAAACTTGTCAGAAAAACTTGTTTAATTTTGTTTCACAATTACTATTGCTAACTGTATTTCCCTCCATCCTACCCCCACCCTTTATTCTATTATCTCTTTCTTTTCACCCTGTCCTCAAAAGCGTTTTGCCTCTGACTACCCCCTCTCCCAATCTACCCTCCCTTCTGTCACCCCCCTTCTCTTATTTGCTTCCCCCCTACTTTCCTGTAGAGTAACATAGATTTCTATACCCAACCAACTGTGTATGTTATTTCCTCTCTGAGCCAATTCTGATGAGAGTAAGGTTCACTCACTCCCCCTCGCTTCTCCCATTTTTCCCTCCATCATAAAAGCTTTTTCTTCCAACTTTTATGTGAGATAATATACCCCATTCTATTTCTCCCTTTCCCTTTCTCCCAGTACATTCTTCTCTCACCCTTAATTTTATTTTGTTTTTTTAGATACCATTTCTTCATATTCAACTCACACTTATGCCCTCACACTTATGCCCTCTGTCTATGTATACTCCTTCTGAAGGTATATGAGTTATAAGTATCATCTTCCCACATAGGAATGGAAACAGTTTAACCTTAAGTCCTTTATGATTTTTCTTTCCTGTTTACATTTTTATTACATTTTTATGCTTCTCTTGAGTTTTATATTTGGAAGCCAAATTTTCTTTTTTTTTTAGGAGAAACGAAGTAAATTTATTTTACAAACCTTGCAAGATGACACCTCCATAACAGAGGAGGCGAGGTAAAAGGGAACCTGCCTTAATTTATACTCTTAATGAAAAGAATCCCACCCACCTCTATCCCTTCTCACCATTGGCTGGGAGGTGGGCTTACAATCTAAGCACGAAAACTAGACAGAGGACCAAGGTTGATCCAGTCGATTCAAGTTTTCTTTATCAGAACTCAACTGCCGGGGTGGAAGCCAAATTTTCTATTTGGCTCCAGTCTTTTCATCAAGAATATTTGAAAGTCCTCTATTTCATCAAATGCCCATTTTTCCCCAGAAGAATTATACCCAGTTTTGCTGGGTAGGTCCTGCTTGGTTGTAATCCTAGCTGTTTGCATTCTGGAATATCATATTCTAAGCCCTCCAAACCTTTAATGTAGAAGCTGCTAGTCTTGTGGTATTCTGACTGTGACTCCATGATATTTGAGTTGTTTCTTTCTGCCTGCTTGCAATATTTTCTCTCTTACTGAGATCTCTGGAATTTGACTACAACATCCTGGGAGCTTTCATTTTGTGATCTCTTTCAGGAGGTGATCAGTGGATTCTTTTAATTTCTATTTTCCCCTCTGGATCTAAAGTATCAGGGAAGTTTTCCTTGATAGTTTCTTGAAAGATGATGTCTAGTCTATTTTTAAAAAAAAATCATGGCTTTTGGGGAATCCAATAATTATTAAATTATCTCTCCTGGATTCATTTTCTAAGTCAACTATTTTTCCAATCAGATATTTCACATTGTCTTCTATTTTTTTCATTCTTCTGTTTTTGTTTTATTGTTTCTTGACTTTTCATTAATTATAAACCATTCTCACAAATTTGTTCAATTATAGTATCCAAGGAATTGTTTTCTTCATTGAGCTTTCGTACCTCCTTTTTCAGTTAGCCAATTCTACTTTTTAAGGAGCTTTGATTTTTTCTTCAGTGAATTTTTTGTGTCTTTTTCCATATGGCCAGTTCTGCTTTTTAAGCATTCTTCTCCTCATTGGCTTTTTGTGCCTCTTTTAGAATTTGGCCTAGTCTGATTTTTAAGGTGTTATTTTTTTCATTATTTTTGTTTTTCCTTTAACAAGCTGATGCCTCGTTTTTATTTCCTTGCATCACTCTCATTTCTTTTTCCAATTTTTCCACTAGTTCTCTTACTTGATTTTGAAAATCTTTTTTGAGCACTTCCATGTCCTGTGACCAATTCACATTTTTTTTCCCTTGGAAGCTTTGGATATAGGAGCTTTGACTTTGTTATCTTCATATCAGTGTGTGTTTTGACCTTGCTTATCACCACAATAACTTTCTATGGACAAAATGTCTTTTCTGTTGTTTGCTCATTTTCCCAGCCTATTATTTGACTTTTAACTGTTTGTTAAAGTAGGGCACTGCTTCCAGGGTGGAGGGCACACTGACACAAGTTTCAGGGGTTTGCAGCTATTTTCAGGGATACTTTTGGGGACCTGTAAGTTTTCAGTTCTTTAAAAGCAGTATGATCTAAGAAGAAGAGTGTTTATGACTCTCCTAGCCTGTACTCTGATCTATAAGCGACCACGAACACTCTTTTCTGCCACGGAACTGTAGTGAGGGTCTCCCCTCTCTACTGTTGCTGCAAGTTCTGGTGTTCTAGTGCTCCTCCTCACCTTGGGCTGCCACCCAGAACTGCAACTAGGATATGAGTGTGGGCAAAGCAATAGAGTCCTTCCTCAGTGCTCTCAAAGAGATCCCTGTAATCTCCTTCTAACCACTTGTTTGAGCCACTTACCATGTGTGGGATGACAGCTACAAAAGCAGCTGTTGCCATGGCTAATTAAATGGTTCTCAAGGCCTGCTCTTGGTTTGCTGGGATATGTTGGTGCCTGCTTAACCTTTAGCCAGGTGTAACAGACCTTTTCTGCCAACATTCTAAGTTGACTTTGGTATCTGTGAGCTGAGAGGTTTGGAAACCACCAGTGCTGCCATGGATTCAGTTGCCCCAAGACCTGTTCTGGGTTTGCTGGGCCCTAGTCTATGATAGTGCAGCCTCTGCTGGACTTTGTTCCTCTCTCGCTTTGGTGTAACGGACCTTTCCTGATAAACTTCCAAGTTGTCTAGAGTGGGAAATTTGTTTCATTCTGTCTTTTGTGTGCTCTGCTGCTCTAGAACTTGTTTGGAGTCGTTATTTAAAGGTATTTGTAGGGGTTTGGGGGAGACCTCGGGCAAATCCCTGCCTTAACGCCACTATCTTGGCTCTGCCTCCTCCAAGAAAACTTCTTGCAGAAATCTTTGACTGGGACCAGATTTCTGGTCAGCATAACCTAGGTCCTTGGTTAAAAGATCTCTAAGCAGATGAGAGTCTAGTTTCCCAGCCATGTGGGGCTAGGTTCAACAATACCTTTTTTTTTCTTTTTTTCTCTTCCCACAATTGAATAAAGTTTTCTCATAGGACAGAAGTTGGACTAGACCATAGAATGGAAAATGAGCTAGATCCAGAAATGAGTCAAAAGATGTAGTGTTGTTCACTCAATTCCCACAATTAACCATTTTCTGTCTTAATTCCCTCACCAGTCATTCTGAAAACTAAGATCCATGCTAGCTCTGGCTATAAGTTAATTAAACATAGCATAATAGAAAGCACATTAGACCTGGAGTCTGAGGAAATTAGCTTGAATCTTGACTAAGTATATTTCATGCAGAATAAGATTTTAGCATGTAACCATTTGTTAGAATTTTCATCTGAAAGATAAAATAGAAAGAAGTGATAAACCTTAACTCTTTTTAATTATATCACAAAAGTGAGACTTTACATTAGCCCCAATTTTTTCCATTGTTATTACTTAGACACTATAGATCTGATCCAATTTCAACAGTTCCATCAGCATCCTTAATCCATAAAAGTAAAAATAAATAAAAAACATCTGGGTGCCAGCGGCTTATGGTATCTACAATAATATTCTCTCAGGATCTGGGTGTAATCTCTTGTTTCTTAACTTGATTAAGAGGGAGAGCTTGACATTTTGCAATGACATCATCAGCATTCAAACTGTTAATGAAATTCTAAGAAATGCCTTAAGACATTCCCTTAGGAGTGCTCACAGTTCCCCTAAAAGAATAGGCCCTACTAACAAAAGTAAGGCATTTAAGTGAAAAACTTGCTTCAAGCAAGCCAGCCTGTTAATTTAGAAAAGTGCTATGGAGTCAAATCATAAACCTTTTTCTGCCTTCCTCAAGCAAAATTAAAATGTCATTTCAAAGTATCCTGGAATCAAAGAATCATAAAATCACAGACTTAGAGAAAAAAGGGACATCAGAAGCCACCTACTCCACCTTCCTCCTTTTAAAAATCAGGAAACTTGGGCCCATTCAGGTCAAGTGATCTAAGGTTGCACCAAAAGAGTGGTAAGGGATACACCTATTGGGTATTAACTATTTCAAGGTCTGAGAATGGGGCTAAAGAACTATAACCTGAGCTTTTGATGAGACTCAGTCTGGTAGGGTCTTTTGGGCTCAGGAGTTCTGACCTGCAGTATAGCTAAAGCAAAGTTGGGCACTAAGTTGGGCACCAATACATTAAGCCTCCTGGAGAACTGGGTCACTAGGCTGACCAAAGAGAGATGACCAAAATAGTAAGAGAGGGATTCAAACCTTCTCTGCTGATCAGTATTCAAATCTTTTAGGTATGGCTGCTGTACTTCCAGCGGGTGAGAAATAAGGATATCTAATCCCAAGACAACACCAAAACGAATGAAAAGCAAACAACAAAAATCTCAATGCATTTCTAGATTCCTCCTGTTTGTCATACCTGCATTTAGTTCCTCATCTTAATATCACTTCAACTCTTGTTCTGCCTGTTCCAGGATATTTTCACTAGATCTCCTGTGGAAGTGGACACAATTTTTCCATTCACCAATACTTATTGTATATGATGCAAGTGAGATAATTGGTGTAGATGATTGGAAAGACATAAAAATCAACTAAGAACCACTTTTGATCTTATATACCATCCAAGTACTTCTTTATGTTTAAAAAGAGATTTTTGCTTAGTTGGCACCCAGAACAAACACATTTTAAGATAAATTTACTTGAAAGAGGAAGCAAGACCCTGTGACATCCCTTCACTGGGGGAGAGAAGCTGGAATAGTGGGAAGCTATTAATTGTTGTTTTTGTTACTCTTTCATTCTCAAAGAGGACAAATGACATCACAAGGATGATATCTTGGATTGCACATGAATTGGATTTAAGTGAGGCAGAGCTGCACAAAGTCATCAGCCCCACTTTCTCCTTCCAAGTCATTGGAGTCTAGTTTCAAGACAAAGTCAAGTAAACAGGCAATGTCCCAGGATGCAGTGAGTGACCTTGCCCTTTTTAAACTAAGGTCTTTTTCGACTTTCAGTTTGTCTGAGGCAACACCCATTCAGGGAGGCCATTAATAGGAAGGAGAGGAATGTGGGAAAATACGAGAAGAGACAGGGAGAAGTTAAAGGTGGCAGGAATGGGGGAGGGGGTGAAAGTGAAGTGTGCCACTTGGGAGTTTCTTATTACTAAGTAGATTCCAAATTCATTTTTTGAATTGTTGAAAGAGGACAAGGGAAAATTTCAAAGCCTTGGGACAAAGTCTTAGTCACCCTGTCCTAGTTTTGGTTGTGCTGAAAATAACATCTAGTTTTTTTCCCTGTATGATGACTGCAAGTGGCATACAAAAGAAGAAACTTAAAAGATGTTTTAACACAGTTAGCTTTTCTCCAAGTGTACTTTCCACACTCAATATATTTTTTAGTCACCTCTGTTCAGGCCATCTTTGCATCTTCAGATGCTAGAACTTTGATTTAATTAATAATTGGATTTTATACAATGCTACATGGAATATACATGTGTTCACATTGATGGAATACTTAAATGAGCAAAGTTTCTATGTTGCTCCCTGGAATGTAAAAATTAATTATAGCTTCACTCATTCAATTCAATCAATCCAACTCAATTCCACTCAAATCAATTCAACAAGTATTTACTGAGCATGCGCTAAGAACCAGTTCCTACAACTAGACTGTGTATCCTAAATTGATTGCAGAGTTTTGGAATCATTTTTGTCACCTCATGGCAGAATAACTCTATGGATTTGGAATCGGAAGATACCCTAGAGATCATCCAGTTTAGCCTCCACATTTCACAGATGAGAAATTTGAGTCTCAGAAGGGTTAAGTGACTTGTCCTGGGTCATATAGATCGTTAGTGTCAGATTCAGGTCCCCTGAGTCCAAATCTATCATGATTTCTACTGCTCTGCATGTATTCAGATTTTCTCCTCTAAATCTACGTGCAAAATTAAAGCAAAGAAAAATGGAAGTAGTCCATTAAAGGACTACTGAACTAAGTGTTACAAAATAGGACTGGTGTCTGTCTATATGCTAACAGGTCAATGTTTTATGAGCAGTGTTCACTCAGCTCAAAGCACCCTTTACCTGTCTTGGTCAGCTAAATTTTTATCTTCCTTGAAATTTCTTGAAATCAATAGTTGTCTGGATGCATTGAGCCTGAGCCCTCATATGCTACCCTGAACAAGGTTGTATATAAGTAACAAAACATATTTTGGCTTTCCATATAACCAAGTATTGGTAGTTTGATTTATTAGAATTTATTATAGATGCCGTCAACAGAGACCTGGGTTCAAATTCCACCTCTGACATTTACCAATCGTGTCTAATGGCAGATAAGACACTTCATCTGTCTGAGCAAGGGTGTGTTAGCACCAGCTCAAGCAAGTCAGTTGTTAAATTTTCAGTGTGGACTTTTGCACCTCAGAAATCACCAAATGCTATAAAATAGGGCTTGATTTTTTGTCAATTTTCTTAACTTAAGAAAGTGAGAAAAATGTTAATAATGCAAAATAAAATTAAAAGTATATCATGAGCACATTTTTGTTTAGCTAGAGAGTCAGTTATTAAATATTTACCATCACAACTCTATCTCTGAGATTCGAAGTAAAGTCAGACTAGTTATATTTGTTACATTTACTTTGCAAGATTGTTGAAACAAAAAAAAGATTTATAGAAATTTTAAAATACATAACTTACATTATAATTTTTACAACTTTGAAACTTGCTATTATTACATTATCCATATATCATGGCATGTTTAACCATATCAAATATGTCTTAAAGTAGCATCAGAAACAAACTAAAATCAAATCAAAAGGAATCATCAGGTACCTGGAAGAGAGATGCTGAAGATGTAATGTATTTTTCCAGACAAGCTTTATCCTTTGTGTTAAGAGCCCTACTCCCTATTTGGAAAATGTCTTGTTTCTCTGATGGTGACGTAGAAAACAATGGAGTGGATTAAATGGCATCTATTTTTTCTGCTACCAACCAGCTTTGGGAAACTTTGGAAAATCATCTGTTTGCATCTCTATTACCCTACTTCTACATTTGTTGATCCACATGAGGCCTAAGGTTTCCTGCAGGGCATGCTAATATTCTATGATTCTATGAAGTTAGTTGCTCAGTCTTTAATAGAGACAAACTATCTAGAATTGAGTGAATTTTAGGTCATGAAAGCTATATCCTTCAATTAGGACTCTCCTCAGATCTAAGTGTTACATTCTAGAGAAGCAACATGCCTTAGTGGATAAAATTTTAAACACAGATTTAGGAGACTTGTGTTTGAATATTTCCTTGAATACTTACTACTTGGGTGATTTTGGGTAAAGCAATTACCCTTCTTAAAGTTATGGTTTTCATATCTGTGAAATGAGAAAAAATTATATTGCCCACATATGTCATAAAGTTGGTGTGAGGAAAGCAGATTGTACAACATAAATTGCTCTGGAAATATGAGATATTATTCTAGATTTTTATTTAAATATCCTTGTGTTAGAACTGAAACTATGACGGGGAAGGTAGGTAGTGGTGATGGATGAACCATTCCAGGAGAACTCTCCCAGCATTTCCCTTGAAAAAGAAAATTTACATAACACGTCAGATAGAATTCTGGAGCAACATAGCCAACAAAAAGTCAGAGTGAGATGTTTTTTTTCTGCCCAAAATTGTTTTGGAAGTCAGAAAGACAGTTTTGTGACACTGGAAGGGTGGCTGTAGATCTAAAGCACAGCAGAGTGGCTAAGCCAGCTAAGGGTCTTGCAGGCAACAGTGGCACAGCATCATCAGCAGTAGGACAGGGACCTCTTACCACCCAGAGAAGGTAGGGGGTTTGATCAGAAAGAAATTACGGGAGACATTTGTGCAGCATATTGTGTGTAGGACCAGGCACAAGACCAGGCATAGGACCTGGCACAGGACTGGGTACCATTTGTCAACTGCATTGTCAATTGCCCAGTTCCATGTTACAGTTCCAGGGCAGAGAGGACTGCTAGGAATTGAACTCTCGAGGGAACAGGGCCCTTCTTATAAAAAACAAAATTCAGACCTGAAGAGCAGTCAACCCATGTCTCTCTGGATCACACCAACTTGGGAGCACTAAAAAAACACAGACTCCCCAGAACTATAGTTGTGAAAACAGATAGGTAAGAAATTCTAAAGCTTGGGCCAGGGACACCCTGCCCCTCCAAGATGTGAGCAGAGCCCAACTTTAATGTAATGTTCAAAGTTAGGAAATGGAGGAAGAAGGAGTGGAAACTGAGCAAGCAAAAAGGAAAAAGAAGCCAGTCGTAAAAGCTTTTATGCTGACAAAGAAGATCAAGATGCAAACTCAGAAAAAAGTCAAAGACTTGAAAACATCTACAAACAGTGCCTCAAAAAATGCACGTTGTACACAAGGCCAAATAGAATTTCTAGAAGAGCCAAAGTAAGCAATAATGAAGAACAATAAAAGATTTTTAGAATCAAATAAGCATAATAGAGAAAAATCGGGGAAAAATGAGAGCAATGAAGAAAATAATAGAATGAGAATTAACAGTTTGGTAAAAAGAGGCACAAAAATATTGAATAACTCCTTAAAAATAGAATTGCCCAAATGGTAAAAGAGGTACAAAACCTCAATAGAAATAAAAGCAGAATTGGTCAAATGATAAAAATATAGATTACATATGTAAAAGTCACCTTTACTCAGCTCTCTGACCTTATTCTCTTAATTCCTTAACTCAATGACTTAATTTTTCACCCCTTTATAAGACTGAGGTCATTAAATCTTGAATATTACATATAATATATCAAGAATAAATACATACCTTATCTCTCAACCCTTTCCATCAAGCAATGTGATAGCAAGGTTTTATCAGGCATGGAGTAGGGGCTAGCCAATGGGTGTAGGAGGGGACTAATGCAATGATACTGTGTTGGTACCATCTTATATACAACCTTAAAAGCTAAACAGAGGAGTTTATATTTTATCCTGGAGACAATTGATAAACCCTGGTATTGGCTGAATGCTCATAGTCAAATCGTCTCTTAAGACAATCAATCTGATGGCTGAGTGGAGGATGTACCGTAGTGGGGAGAGACTAAAGGCAGTGAGGCCAATGATGAAGATGTAACAATTATCAAGGTGTGAGGAGATGAGGGCGTGAACTAAAGTGGTAGCTGTCTGAATGGAGAGATGGTGTAAACTTGGAGACAATACTCATTGCAGAGGTGGGAGATAAGCTTTAAAACCAATGCATGTCAGTTATATTTGAAGCTTTTAATGTTTTCAACATTACTGTTGAAAATTATATGTAGTTTTATAGCTATATCATACTTCATGCAAGTATGATGCATGAGCTAACTGTATCAGTACCCTGTAAAAGGAGCAAAGGTGTCTTCTTCAATATAATTAAAGTTTATTTCACTTATAAGAATTTTGATACTGAATTACTAACTTCTGGCTCAAACTGGGGACCAGATCTGTGATTTCATCAGTCTTGGGAACCGCACAAGTGAGAACATACCCTCTTAACAGGTGAGGTTATCACCTTCTCCAAATTACAGTTACTGAGAATTGCCTCAAGCACAAAGACATTAAGTGACTACTAGTGTGATAGACAATCATACTGGCTTCAATGTGGCTATCACTTTCACCACGCTTCTCAATTTAATCTTAGTCAATAAAACAAAACGATATCTTTCTCATTTATAAAATGTGGCTTTGACATTAGAGTTTTAAAAAAAAATCATAAAGGATACTTCCAAAGAAATTGTCACTTTAAGGTGACCAATATGGAGAATATGGTGTCAATCCTATCGCTGGGACATATTTTCATAAAAACCTGAAGCCTTTACTGATCTCCATCTTCCCTCCTCAGATACTAATGCTTTTTGCCTGACCTGAGCTGACACTGGATTTATTTTGTATGTATTCTTGTGTGTATTTATTTCCTCTAATAGAATGTTTCTTCCTTGAGGTCAGGCATTATTTCATTGTTTTGTCATTGTACATCTACCACCTAATATATTAGTGCCTGTTGAATGATGAATTGTACATGTCCCTGCTGAGATGAATGAATATGCTTCTGCTCCCACATGAAAGTTCTTACAATCACACCTAGCTGTGTTCCAATATTTCCTTTCACTCAAGTATATTCAAAGCATCTGTGATTCTGTCAGCTTAGGAAATTCTTGGTGTGCGAAGTTCCTCCACCAAGACTGATAACAGCCTGACTATGACTTAGTAAATGAGTCCTCGGAAGTTGTCCAAGGCATACAAACATTAAATTACTTGCCCAAAATCATATAAAAAATAGCAGAAACCAGATTTGAATCTAGGTTTTCCTGAAGCCAAGGCCACCATTCTATTCAACATATAATGCTACCTTTTCTTTTATACATGAAAGGTAAAATGCTCCCCTCTAAAACCATCTCAAAGAGCTATGAAATTATAAAACAAAAAGATTGATAGCAAATAGTGAAGTCACTATAATTTTGTTTTAGAGCTAAATTAATATTTGAATTAAGAAAAACAATTCTAAAAAAATCTTTTAAACAAACAAAAAGAAAACCAGTATGGCAGTAGATGGCAATTGTAAAATATGGCCTGTAAAATTATAAATTAAGGTTCTGTATGTTCATGAAATCAAGTGCTTCGTTAAGTCTAGCATGGGTATGTGTCAGTCCATTCTGCTTGAAAAACAAATTTTTATTGCTTATGTATGAACCCTTTTATGTGCTCATTCAATGGTCCCATCTAAATCTCTAGACTTCAAGAGAGCAGGGAACATATCCATTGACAGATAACATAGAGTGTCAAAAATAAAATCTAATTTCCATTTTACAGCATTTCATTCTTTCCAACTGGTTTTCCTGCACATAATCCTGGTAGTAAAACAGATGCTTCTTGTTTGAGAATCAAGTAAACTATGTTCAAATATGGTTATTCATTGACGAAGGACTTATGATGAAAAATGCTATCCACCTCCAGAGAAAGAACTGGTGGAGTTTGAATGTATATTAAAGCATATTTTTTACTTTGTTTTCCTTGGGTTTTGTTTTGGTTTGGTTTTTTTTGTCTGGTCTTTTGCAACATGGATAATACGGAAATATATCTTACATGTATGTATATGTACAATCTATATCAAAGTGTTTTCTTTCTCAAGGAAAAAGAAGGAAAGGAAAGGTAAAAGGAATTTGGAACTCAAAAATTATAAAGCAAATTAAGTTGTTTAATGTGTCATTGAGAAAAAAATTAAATATTATCTTAAAAAACCCAAATATAGTTATTTATCAAGTACCTGTTATGTGGTGAGTTAAATGGGGATCATTCTTGGGATACAAAGAAATATAAAACAACTCATCACTTTTCTCAAGGAACTCATGGTCTAAAGAAGAAGAAATCAGCATGAAAGAAGCAGCCATGTATAAATAAGATATATGGCTGATCCAGAGAAGATAGTCTCAGAAGGAAAACATTAAGATTAAGGAGGATTGAGAATGGATTCTTTCAGAAGATGGTTTTAGCTGAGATTTGAAGGAAGCCAAAAAACTTCAGAGGCACAGATGAGGAAGATCATTCCATGATGGTCACTGGACAACAAAAAGGTTTGCAGGAAGGAGATCAAGTGCCCTGAGTGAGGAACAAGGAAGCCAATGCCAATGCATTGAAGTAGAGGAGAAAGGTTCAATAAGATTAGGATGGCACTTCGACATACTGCATTTATTCTTTTTTTTTTTTTTGGAGCGAGGATGTCAAGGCAATTTGGGGTTAAGTGACTTGCCCAAGGTCACACAGCTAGTAAGTGTGTAAAATGTCTGAGGCCAGATTTAAACTCAGGTCCTCCTGACTCCAGGGCTGGTGCTCTACTCGCTATGCCACCTAGCTGCCCCACCTACTGCATTTATTCTTGAAGGAAAAAAAAGCCAATATTCAGAAATTCCACCTCTGTTTTCCAGTATCCTCACTTTAAATGAAAGCTCTGGAAAATACCTATATCCCAAACTTATCCAGTGAAGGAAAAAAAATCGAATTCATAAGTGTATTTCACCCTTTTCGAAGCTGTATCAAATTTTAAAGCTGTTTTTCAATCTCTCATATTTGTATTTGCTACTTATTTGCCCTGTTACCAACTAGTTATTTTTTCATACTTTAGTACAGATTCAATGAAAGATTTGTTGACATTTCCTAATTATAAATTGCATTCTAAATTGTTATTTGCATTTTGATATTTTTCTAGTATTCCAAAGGGATTATACCATCTACTAAAATAAAATTTTATTATATTTTTTTCTATATAATAGAAAGATATTTGTAAAACCATGAATGAAGGGAATAGGACTCCACTATATGACTTTTCCTGATTTATTGTATATCATTGATATAGAAATAAATTGAAGCATTCAGAGTTTGGATGTGCCATCTTGTAGGGCTCATGTTTCCAAGCAAAATTATTGCCATTCATGTGCTAAATTATCTTGCAGAAGATCAAGAAGCAGGAAATTTACTGAAGCACTAGACTAGTTCAACCCAATTAACTCAATATAGATTTAGAAACTTGGTAACTAATGCAAAATGAAGATTAAGAAAGATCAAAATTATTTAAAACAATTGGCAGATATTGATTATATCCATTTACACTACCATCTTTTCCTCAGAATAAAAGCACCACCAAGAATTTTGGGGAAGACTTAATTATCTTAATTTTGATCTAGACAATTTTTCCACTTCATAGTATTTTATTTTTTTTCCAATCACATGTAAAGACAATTTTCAATATTCACTTTTATAAGGTTTTGAGTTCCAAAATTTTTCTGCTTCCACTCCCTGTCCCCTTCCCAAAATAGCATGCAACCTGATATAGGCTATACATGTGCAATCATATTAAACATTTCCACATTAGTCATGTTATGAAAGAAGAATCAGAACAAAAGAGAAAAACCATGAGAAAAAAATGAAGAGAAAATGCTTTGATCAATTCGAAGTATGCTTTGATCTGCATTCAGACTCCATAGTTCTTTCTCAGGATGTGGATAGCATTTTCCACCATGAGACTTCTGGAATAGTCTTTGGTCATTGTGTTGCTGAGAAGAGCCAAGTTGATCAAACTTGGTCATCACATAACTTTGGTGTTACTGTGTACAATTTTCTCCTGGTTCTGATCACCTCACTCATCACCAATTCATGCAAGTCTTTCCAGATGTGTGTGTGTCTGTGTGTTTGACAAGGTCACAGAACACAGCCTATATAGCAAGAAAGCTTTTAATTCTTAACTGAATTCACTTTTTTAAAATGAGTTAAACTTCAGGAATGCTACATTGACTCAAAAAGAAATGATCTTGCTATAATGTCCCCATACATGTGAGCTTCTTAAAAAACAGTATAGAGATAAAGCAACAGCTTATAGCAGATAGTAAAATAGTGTCTTGTTTAATTAATCAACAGATACTCTGTCCAAAAATGCTGGATCTTGATGCTAGGTGTGAAAAAATAAATATTTTATTTATTAAATTTTATTTATTTATATTTATTTATATAAATTTTATTTATTAAAGGGGTGAAATTGTTGGTAGAAGAAGAGAGATGGCGACCACATGGAATAACTATAGGCACCAAAGTTCATGGTTTCATACGTAGTCCATTTTTTGTTTGTTTGTATTCAAATGTTTATGATTAGGGTTAAATTTATTTTTAAAAATGTAATTTCTTTTTTTCATGAGATCATCTTAATGCATTTCACCATTAACTTTTTTCTGCACATCCTTGAAATTGGGATTCAAAAAATATGACTATATCTATCTGTGATATGAATGTACATTTATGTGCATGTGATACACATCTTAGAATTAAACATGAATATATTCTTCCTAAGGCACTCTTATATTTCCCCTATATATGTACATGCATGACCGTAAAGTATTTATATGTATCCTCTTTTTTGTTGTTTTTGTGGGGGTAAAATGATAAAACATCATTTTAAGGAAAGGGGTAGTTAAAGGATAGCTGCTTATGATTACAAAAGATCTGGATGTCACAGATTGCAAAAATAGTACATTGTTGGTTGTACATCAGAACATTAGAATTTACATTAGTAGACTGAAATAATGACACTGGCCCTGGAGTCAGGAGGATCTGAATTCAAAGCTGGCCTCAAACACTTACCAGCTGTGCGACCCTGGGAAAGTCACCTAATTCCTATTGCCTCCTCTCCCCTAAAAAAAGTTATTAAAAGAAGAATGATATTCATGTATTAAGAATCATCCTTAAATTTAAGTATGTTTCTCAGTGAGATACATCCTTTGGTTGGCTAGTTTCACCTAACTTTTTTTTTCTTTTCTTTCCTTTATTTTTTTTCTTTTCTCATAGATTTGTTCAAATTGGGCATGTGGGAAGCCAAGAAATGATAAAGTCAGTTTAAAAGATTGCAAATAAAGTGAAACATGTACCACCAGTAATATTCTGGGTGCTACTGGCATGCAAAGACTGAAATATCTGTTAAGGGTGTTAAATGGTGAGGTAGAGATTGCCTGCTGACTCAGCCCAACATCTGAAACTTTAGTCTGTGTCATGTTGGGATTTTAGTATTATAGCTCTAATCTTTGTAGAGGCACGTCTGTGTTTTTCAGGAAGTGACCTCCCATTGGCCACAGAGTTGAGAAGTAACGGTTTTCTGTGTGTGACCTCCAACTCTATTTTTCTACTCCCCTACTCCCTATTCAAAATTAAGTTCAAAGTGATTTTCTACCTAGTCCAGCCCAGCTGAGCTCTTGTATGTAATTGGGAGATCCATAAACCACCATTAAGTATTAGATAGTCTTTCTCTTTTAACTGTCTCACATCTATACAAGCAATTCAACAGGATTCATCCTGATAGCAAAAGATAGAAAGTAGAACAAAGACTGTCACCTGAGACAAAGGAACTTACTTGAACTTTTTCTCACGTTTGAATCCTAGTAAATGTGTAAAAGGCTCCAAGTTGGTGCCACCTTCTGCAAAGTTCTTCTGTAGTATTGTCCAGGAAATGGCAGATATCTGCAAACAAATACTTTCTATACTATAAACATTCCTGTAATCAATTTCCAATCTCAGGTTCCTGGCACTTAAGCACTTAAATAATAGACCAGATTTGTAGCCTCTTTGTTCCTCCCAATCCTTCTGTTTTCCTCATCCTCCTTTTTGCTTTAATCCTATGCTTTCATCCATTGCCCCCTCACTTTGTTCCAAACTTCACATCTTGACTTCCCTAAAAATAACTGACCCTCTTATCTTTATTCCTCCTTATCTTACTTTACCTTTCTTCCTTCCTAGGCCATTGCCCTCTTTGCAAGTAAGAATGAGCATAGAATATCAATGAAAAAGGAAAACACTACATCATAGCATCGTGTATTCTTTAAGTGGAAGGGTCCTTTGATATCAACAGGAACAGCATCCTCATTTTACAGAGATATGGAATACCTTGCTCAGTTTCACAGATGTAGTAGACAAAGCCAGTCACAAACCATATTCCCTTGACTCCAAATTTGACACACATTTCTCTACACCACATTGCTAAAACACCACTAGAAATGTACCATTTCTACCATTGATATCTATTGTTTCTTTGTGTAAGCTCCTTAATGATAAAGCCTATATGCTTTATAGTCAGTTTCTCAGGCCACCTGCTGCCAATGTTTTCAACCCATGATAACTCCTAATCATTAACATTGCAAGGTTAGGAAGATATACAATTTTACCCTTGAAAGGTAATATTTTGCAAATTGTGTGTTTACATAAGGGATTTCAAGCAAATTAAATTCCAGAGTTCCAGTTATGGACCACTCCATGTGCTTTCTTAAAGCACTATTGTCTCCCAACCAATGAGCAACATATTTTCCAGGTGCATCAAAAAGAAAAATATAGTGGGAAAGCATGAAGTCTGTATCAGGTTCTATTTTTTTCAAAAACTAAAAAATGACACCAACTAAACGTTAATAAAAGTAAGTGTGAAACATATTCAGAAATAAAGGTTCTTTGCATAAATAAATTCCAATCTACACCATGGCACTAATAAAAATATAATTTAATTCATTAATGACCCTGAGATCAGCAATGTAGCTTTATTGGTACATATAGGAACCCACCATTGCTGTCTCAACGTGGCAACTATTGTTAATGACTTCCTGTGTATACCGTGCAAAGGATCTAGGTTACATGGCCAAGATCCTTTGTGGTTGTCTTTTGTTTTTATTTGTTTGATTTTTATCCTATAGGCCTCAGGATAGCACTCAAGATATTATCCTTATTCGCTCTATGATCATTCTTTATAACTGAATTTTCTCAGTTCCTGGACTTGGAATTAGGAGGATGTGAGTTAGAGTTTGGCATCGAATACTTATTAGCAGTATGATGCTGTGTAAGTTACTTAAGCTCTGCCTGACTCAGTATCCTCATCTATAAAAGGAGGGACAAAGAGCAGAGAATGTAACTCATAGAAGTGTTGTAAGGATCAGGTAAGATAATATGCATAAAATACTTTATAATCCTCAAAGTACAATATAAATGCTAGAAATTATTTATTCCATATAGGTCATTACTGGAAATATATTATGTTCCACCTACAGTCTTCAAGCATCTAGCCTTGCTCTTTTGGCCACTTCCACATTTGAACCTTTGGAGATCATGGTGTTCAAAGTTTCTCACCATACAGCATCTCTAGGAGAATATTTTTGTAAAGAGATTATTTTTTGTGTCAAGTTGCAGCCTGAGACCATTAAAAGCTGTGTCCCATTTCCCAAAAGACATCTAGACTGTTCTCTTCCTCCTACTCAAACTTAGGACTGACTCATTGTCCATCTGCAGTCTAGATACTAGCTGAAAGGGGCTGACATACAAACAACATACTATATTGGGGTGAAAATGCATTTTTCACTCATTCCCGCTTATTTTGTTTCTTTTGTCTATGTGAATTATTAAATAATTTCTCAACATCACTGGAATGCCTTCATAACATTTTGGGGCTTGAGTAATTAGCACAATGCCATACATGAATAAGAGCCTCTGGGACCTGCCCTGAATGGCCAGATCTTTGGCTCAGTTTGCAATATGTTCAGTCACACATTTTCCACCGAAGAGAGGAGTGCTTCCCCCTGGAACACGTTGTTTTCAGTGGATGATTTGGCCTGATGATACCTGGGATCAGTCAAATAGCAGTGTGAAAAAAAACAGCCATTACTACCATTCCCTACCCACCCACCCTCTTCTTAGTAAGCTTGGCCCTAAACTTCCCTAGTCATAGGATCATAAGTACCAAGCTAGGATAAATGTAAGGTAGGTAACTAAAGCCTGCAGGCAAGACTAGGAACTAAACCTGCCATTTCTTTGTGAGTTAGAAGAGACTTTAGAGGTCATCAAGTCCAGCCTGCTCATTTTACAAATAAGAAAACTGAGGTTCTGTATTTAAGGCACTTGCTCAAGGTCACATAGTATCTGAAGTAGCTTCTGAACCCAGGTCTTCCAGACTCTGTGTTCAGCATCTTTAAGTCTTTATCTTTCTCTGTCTTCCCTTTCCTCTATTGCTCTCCTTATTTATTAACGAACTTTCCCCTTTACTTTCTTTCTGTTTTCTGGTGATCACTGAGGCCTATCTTCCTCTGGGAGAGACTACACCTCTCCATACCCTCTCCAGTACATGTTATTTCTTCTTTCTTTCTCATGTAACCTCAACCCTAACACGTTGAGCCAGAATGAAGAGTTGGCATATTCCTTGCTATCCAATGATACTTTCAAATCCTCCCTGTGGCACCAGCATTTAATAACCAAATCTCCTTTATGTTTCAATCCCTCCAAGCCCAGATAAAGGTCATGATCATCCAGAGACCTCCAGGGTCCTAACCTTCCTCCCCAGGTCTTTGGCTCATGGTCTTCTCCTACACATTCACTTGGCTTCTTAGTTCCTTAGCCTTTTCAACTCACATAGTATCTGTCTCTTCTTTCCCTCAACAAGCCACAGGAATAGTCAGACCTAAAGTCTACCCACCACTACCATAACTGCTACCACCACCATCAATATTCACATTAATTCACTTCAAATTTCAGCATACCTGGTTTACTTCTAATTAGAGATAGAGCAGATTTTGTACGAATCTCCTTTTCCTAACCAGGAGACAGTTATTATTTATTTCATCACAACTTTGAATCTTTAATCATTATTTTTGTAAAGACTATGGAAAGACTAAAGGCTAATGACCACTTTGCATACACATGCACACATAGACATACATACAATGCCCGAGCATCTGAACTATCGACTCTCCCTCACTACATTAATTCATTGTTATGTTCTTGACAATAACTACAAAAAATAACATCTGTCTTTCTGAATGATCCGTAACCAATTGCTGCTATTGCTGCAATTAAAATCTCTTCGGTTCCTTATCTACAATTCTTGCTAGAATGGCAAAACTCGTCATCGTCTTTACAATTTAAGAATATTACTAGGTCCTAAACTTTGGTTTTATTTTAAGATATTCCAATCCCTTTAGCTTCTTTTTTCCTCCCTTTCATTTTAAATTTGTTTTTTATCTTTTTAAAACACAATGATTAAGTTTATTTGTGGTACACCGGATACAGTGCTGGAATTAGGATTTTCTGACTGTAGGACTCATGTATTTTAAGGGATTAAGAAGACTCATTTTCATGAGTTCAAATCTGGCCTTAGACACTTACTAGCTGTGTGACTTTGGATAAGCTACTTCACCTTCTCTGCCTCAGTTTCCTCACCTGTAAAATGAGCTAGAGAAGGAAATGGCAAATCACTCCAGTATCTTCGCCAAAAAAAAAAATACCCAATGGGGTCACAAAGGGTCAGACATGATTGAAACAATTGAACAAAAATAGTGTGGAACCTCTGACTGGGCACAATAGTTTGTTTTTTTAACCCTCCATATTGAGATTCACTGATTAGATGTTCCAATTGATCTGCGTAATATGCTCTTATATACACTTTTTCTGTCCTTGTCTTTGAAAAAAAGTTTATCGAGCACAAATTACCAATTTACCTTAGCGAATTCCATCTATTTAGAGCATCAAATGACAATTATCCAAAATTACGCTGGATTTGAGGGAACAATGATTCTTTCAAAATATCCTTTTCAAGTAGACTGATGGCTAGGTTCCAATCTGAGTATCTACCACCAAAGCAGAAGCTACTTCAGGTACAGATTTATAAAACTGAAGACATTCAGATTTGGGATTATATTCAGATTAGGTTATATTACTGTAATTTATGTATCTTTATTTCATGGATTGCAGACAAGACCAAAGGAAGGAATACTCTTATGGAAGAAATGATGGATCCATTTTATTAAAGTATAATTTAGATCCCTTAAAATACATGGATCCTGGCGGAGCCAAGATGGTGGCCGGGAAGCAGTGACTGGCGTGAACTCCCCACCAAGTTCCTCCAAAAACCTATAAAACAATGGCTCTGAGCCAATTTTAGAGCTGCAGAACCCACAAAGTGGCAGAGGGAAGCAGGGCTCCACCGCAGGACAGCCTGGATGGTCTCTGGGTAAGGTCGGTCCCACACGGGCCTCCCAGCCCCCAGCCGAGGGGAGCGGAGCTGAGCGCAGCGCGCACGGCGCGAACAGACCAGACGCGGACCTACCAGACCAGGAGACGAGCGGAAAGTGCCCTGGCATCCCGAAATACCAAGCTGTGGCATGTACCAGACCTCTCAACCCACAAAGAGCAAAGACAGCAGAGAAGGTTAGTGGGAAA
>CM053626.1:18690588-18733713 GCA_028646595.1 Phalanger gymnotis | reverse complement strand
TTTTTTGCTGGTGGAGTTGTGAACTGATCCAGCCATTTTGGAGGAACTCTGCCCAAAGGGCTATAAAAATGTTCATACCCTTTGACCCAGCATTACCACTTCTAGGATTGTATCCCAGAGAGATCACACAAGAGGGAAAAGGACCCATAGGTACCAAAATATTTATAGCGGCTCTTTTTGTAGTAGCAAAGAATTGGAAAACAAGGGGATGCCCATCAATTGGGGAATGATTCAACAAGTTGTGGTATATGAAGATAATAGAATACTATTGTGCTATAAGAAATGGGGATGATACGGACTTCATAATAACATGGAAAAACCTACACTATATAATGCTGATTGAGTGGAGCAGAACCAGGAGAACATTATACACAACCACAGATATATGGATTCTGTGAGGACTGACCCTGATAGACTTTGCTCTTCTCAGCAACACAAGGTGCAAAGACAACTCCAAAGGACTCACGATGGAGAATGCTATCTACATCCAGAGAAAGAACCATGAAATATGAATGCAGATTGAGGCACATTTTATGCTCCCCCCTTTTCTCCCTTTTTTTCTTTTGTTTTTGTTTTTTGTGTTTGGATTTTTTTGGTTCTGTTTCTTCTTTCTCATGATTCATTCTATTGGTCATAATTCTTCTTCACAACTTGACTAGTGTGTAAATAAGTTCAATGCAAGGTTATACATAGAAGATATATCGGATTCCATGCCATCTTGACAGGGGGGAAGAAAATCTGGAACTCAAAATTATGTAGAACCAAGTGTTGTAAATTAAAAATAAAAAATCTCTAAATAAAAAAAAAGAAATAAAGGAGAAGTGAAAAACTGTATTATGAAAGACCAATGTATTTTTTTCCTGCAGTTTCTAAAAATACTCAAAAATACCCAGAATGTACAGGAAGTTTCATTCTCACAGAACAACCTCAGATTACATCAATGTAGTCATCTAAAAGGCTCTGGCTTGGAGGTGGAAGGCAGTCATACTTTCATCTCTTGTAGGAGTCTTCTCTGATTAAAAATCCCCTCACATGATCCTCCATCCCTTCTATGTATTACATATTTCATCCCTTTTACACAGATAACCTCTTAAGGAGGATTTCTAGAACAGGTGACTTTACTTCCCTTCCTTGCATTCTTTTAACTCTCTGTAGTCTGACTTCAGACCTGATAATTCAACTAAAACTGCTCTCTCCAATCTGAACAGTTATGTCTTAATAATTAAATCTAATGGCTTATTTCCTATCATCATCTTTCTAGACCTCTCTGTAGCCTTCGATACTGGCATTTAGCCATTTTTTGATATTCTCTTCTCTTTTGGCCTTCATGACTGTTCTTCACTCCTTCTTGTCTGAGCACTCTTCAGTTTCCTTTGCTGCATTTTCATTCTAACTTTCCAGTAAACAAAAATCTTCCGTAAAGATAATCCCTGAGCCTTCTTTTCCTCTCCCATTTTACTGTTCAGCTTAGTGATCTCATGAGTTTGTGGATTCAATTATCTTTGTGGAGATGATTCACAGATCAATTTATGGAGCCCCAAACTCTCACCTGACCTCCAGTTCCACATCTCCAACTGCCTGTAGGGTGTCCTAAGCTGGATGTCCAACCAAAATCTTAAATTCAGCATGTCCAAAATTGAACTCATTGTCTTTCCTCTCCAAATTCTCACCTCTTCCTGAATTCCAATTAATGTCAAATTACCAATAGTCATCTGGCCTGTCGACCTAGGTGTCATATTTCACTTCTCATTCTCTCCTGTTATTTGTTGTTATTCAGTTGTTTGTCACATCTGACTCTTCATGACTCTATTTGGGGTTTTCTTGGCAAAGATACTTTAGTGGTTTGCTGTTTCCTTCTCCAGATAATTTTACAGAAAAGGAAACTGAAGCAAATGGGTTAAGTGGCTTGCCCAGGGTCACACAGCTAGCAATTGTCTGAGTCTGAATTTTAACTCATGAAGATGAGTCTTCCTGATTCCAAGCCCAGCACTCTATCTATTGTATGATCTATCTTTTGCCAAGTCATGTCAATTCTACCTTCATTATGTCATTTGTGCATGCCCCCTTTTCTACTCTGACACTCTCACCACTCTGGTACAGGCCTTCATGCCTGAGCTACTTCTAGAGTGTTCTATTTAGTCTCCTTGCTTTATATTTCCCACGGTCAGTCCATCCTTCACTCAATTATCAAGATGATCTAAGTGTGAGTCTGACAATGTGACCCCTCCCTACTCTATTCAATAAATTTCTGGTGCTCCCCAATTTTTCCAGGATCAAACATAATATCCTCTTTTTGATGATTTCCTTGTCCCCCTTGCTCCCCTTCATATACTTCATAATCCAGTGACACTCCCACTCTTGCTATTCCTGGCTCATGATACTCCAGCTCCCAGACTCGAGTGTTTTCACTCACTCTGTGCTCTGCCTAGAACTCTGCCTTCTCAACTCTGTCTCCTGGCTTCCCTGGCTCCTTTCAAGTCACAGCTAAATTTACACTTTGTGCAAGAAGCCTTTTCCACTCTTCTTAATGCTATCGACTTCCCTCTGAGATTATCTCTAATTTATTATTTATATACTTTTCTTTTTCATGCATACTTATTTGCATGTGTTCTCCCCATTAAATTGGGAGGAAATTGAAGCCAGAGTTATTTTTACCTTTCTTTGTATCCCCAGCATCTAGCACAGTTCCTGTCCTATGGTAGGTGCTTAATGAATGTTTTTTGACATGATTTGAATTGTCTAATTCAAATTTTTCTTTAGAAAGATGAGTATTTCATATGTTCATTTTTTCAGCTACATTTTTCATTAAATTGTACTTTTGTGGACTAGTTTGGGGAACCAAATGTGGCAATAATAATAATAACTAACATTTATTTACTTCTTTAAGATTTTCAAATCGAGTAACATAGCATCTCATTTGATGCTCATAGCTCTACCCAGGAAAATACTATTATTATTCCTGTTTTAAAGGTGAGGAACCTGAAGCTGACAGAGGTTATACAGCTAGAACATATCTCATGCAAAGATCAGTCAGGTTTTCCTGACACCAAGTTCGGGATTCTCTCCACTAAGCTGTACCATGTATAATATTTTGTCCATAGGAAAACGCACTGCAAATTGGAATCAATTGATCGTATCCTCATAGATGTAGAGCTAGAAGAGCCATTTATGGTCACTGAGTCAGTCAATCAGTCAATAAGCAACTAACAACTGATTAATTAACAACAAGCAGCTATGTACTAGATGCTTTTCTAATCTTTGGGTTTTGAAGAAAGGCAAAGATCTGGTCCCCTCCCTCAGGGTGATCATATTTTAACAGGGGAGACAACATTGGATATCTAAGTTGAAACAAGATATATAAAATGTAAATGGAAAGTAATTTTAGAGAGAGAGCAATATGATGTGCATATATAGAAAGGGGTATTGGACAGAGTCTTGGAATAGACTTACAGAAAGTGAAATTTAATTTGCATCTTGAAGGAGGCCAGGGAAGCCAATGCTTGGAATCATGGAGGGAGAATATCCCAAGTACGAGAGACAGATAGTGAAAGAGAATAGAGTTGATAAATGCAGTATATATTAGAGATGATAGTTGAATTCATGAAAGCTTAAAGGGATTACCAAGCCCAATCCCTTCATTTATAAATGACAAAACCAAGTCCCCAAAATGTTTAATGACTGACCCAGCATCACAAAGTTAGTACATATTTGAGACACTATTAAAATCTAGTTTGACCTGACTCCATCTCCAGTGGTCTATTCACTATTGCATACAATATATATTTCTACACGAATATAAGCTGCATACTTCAGTCAACTGGCACTATAGATTTTTAAATTGGGATCAATCTGCAACTTGGGTGCTGCCTTTGAAAGGAGTCATCAACCAGGGGAAAGAATGCTGGTTCTAGAGTCAGGAGATCTGTTTCTGGTTCCACTGTTTGATACCTAGGTGACTCTGGGGAACTTACTTCTCTTGGGATCCTAGTTATTTCTTCTGTGAAATCATGACGTTAGATTACATGGCTTCTTAGGCCTCTTCGTGCTCTAAATCTATGGTCCTACTTGGATATCTTTTTTTTGTAAAAGAAATAAAAATTCTAAACAAAGAGTTTACAGGCTGTGGAAATTGTTTTTAAAATTGAAGAACTTGATATTTTCCCCCCTTACAATAAAATAAAGCAAAAAAAAAACCAAAATGAAACGAAAATAACATTTACTTGTAGGATAAAAGAAATCCATTACCCTGTAGTTTGGGGGAATGTATGTCAACTTTGGAAGCTCCTAAAACAACCTTACTTCATGGTCTACATATTGTCTAGGTAATGAGATAACCTCTTTGAAAAACAAAATCAAATATACGTCCTCCTTCTTCACCCTATATTTGTTGATATTTTGACAGCTGGTACATCAGGAAAGATCTGGTTGTGAAAATGAAGACGTGGCAGTTTTTCCTGGGCTAATTGACAGCTAGGGAAACAAATTTATCAAAGGCACTACATTAAGATATTACTCTAGTGAACACATTCTTCCAGGAGATGAGGAGTGTTTATTTGTTGAAAATAAACAAGGGTTTTTTTTTTGTCTTTGTTGACAGATGGCATTAAACAGCCACCTATTATACAAATAAGCTTAACAGGCAAAATGATAACTATCCTTTGGAGAGGCCAACAGACGGTTTTGAAGAGATCCAGGAAGTTGTTCCTTAAAGCAGTTATAGTTTTTTTTTCCCTTTGTTAAACTGCTTAGAAGAATCATATGAACTACAAGGGAAAGGATTTTGAAAATTGTAGTTA
This sequence comes from Phalanger gymnotis, assembly GCA_028646595.1. Taxonomy (NCBI): domain Eukaryota; kingdom Metazoa; phylum Chordata; class Mammalia; order Diprotodontia; family Phalangeridae; genus Phalanger; species Phalanger gymnotis. Next base: position 18,728,917 of record CM053626.1, on the reverse strand, counting down.
AAATGTCATTATATTTCCTGGTGGTTAATATTGTCATGTAAGTACAGCAATTATCAAATTTCAAAGGCCCATTAAAAATCTCAGCAGTGTGATATTTCTCACATTTGCTTTTTTTCCTTCATTATAATGCATCTGATGTATTCTAAGGAAAAAAAGTTACATACACAAATTTGAACGGGATATTTTGAATACAAATATAGAGACATCCCTATTGAGTCCCATTAAAGAATATATAATATATAAGAACAACAATCAATGTTGATGTTGAAACCATGACAGATAATAGACAAGGAAATCATCTAGCATAATGGAAACAACCTGGATTCCTCTGTAAAGTTTATTGTTAATATTGAATTTCATTTATTCATTGTGCCATTGGACTAGAGAATTGACATAAGTGACTACATTTAGATGTGTCCAGTAGCAATCAAAATCAAATTGACACATATGCCTCTCAACTTTCATCAATTTCAGAAAAGTTTATTTCACCTACTTATTGTAATGGTATTGATGTCTCAAAAGGTAAGGTTATTCTGATTTTCTTGTGAAGAGGTGGATCCTGAGAGAAGCCAGTAAGGGCAGTGGATAGAACACTGACTAGGAATCTAGAGGACTGGAATTCAGATCTCACCTCTCATATTTATTACCTCTGTTACCTTGGAGAAGGTGCTTAACCTCTTTGGGAAATAGTTTCATTAGCTGTAAAAAGAGCTGTTGGGCTAGAAGGCTTTTGAGTTCCCTTTGAGCTTTAGATCTATTCTGTTCTTTTTCAATGAGCCATGAATTGGAACATGTAGCTCTTATCTCAGAGTTAAATTGTCTCCATAAAGACTGAAGAACACAGGCTACTTCAAGTAACTCATCCATATTAATGGAAGGGAGTAGAAAGAAAGACAACTTAAAACTGATACTAACTAAAAATACTTTTCCCCTTTTGTCCAAATAATTCCATATGTACATACATATAACACTTTATATATAACACTTTATGGTTTATGCATATCTTAATAACAGGTGTTGGTATATCAAATTTTCTATATAATATGTGTATATATTAGCTGATTTGATCCTCATAACCCTCTGAAGTAGACACTATAGATGTTATTTTCTTTACAAATGATAAAACTGTGGCCCAGAGAGTTTAGTGGACGTGTCCATACTTTCAGAGGTAAGGTTTAAAGGTAGATCTCTAACTGGGTCCAGCAGTCTTTCAAATATAACAAATAGCAATCTTGAAACAGCCTTGGTAGATAAATATTATAAATATTTGTGCATAGAAATGTTGGACTTGGAGTAAATTATAGAATTATTTCAAATATTGCCTCTACATTATACTTCCTTGATGTGTAATCCTGTGTAAATTACTTAATTTTACTCTTAATTCACTTAATTCTCACCTGTAAGACAGAGAAAGTTATGCTAGTATTACCTACCTCCCAAGGTTATTGAGACATCCAAATGAAATGATGTATGTAAAATACTTTGGGAAATTTAAAGCACTCTGTAAAATCAGTAATTATCATCATCACCATCATCATCAGCATCATCATCAGCATCATCACATTCTCTTTTTTAGTTAAGAAATTGAACTACAGAGTTGTAGAGATTTGTCCTAGGTCACAACATTGATAAATACCCCACAATACACATTTTTGTTTTAAATTCCATGAAGGTTAGTTCGGTTATACCACACTTTGAATGTAGGCTATATTCATGAGTCTTGTTGCTTGGCGGCTCTATTGTAAGATGTGATGGAGACTGTCAATGACACACTAACCTAGGTTTATCTCCAAGTAGATATTTTCTGTCACTATGAACTCCACTTGCTTCCTGCCCCTATAATACCTCCCAGTCTAGGATGGGGAAAACATGTTGTATTTTCTTTTCTTTAAAATGGTTTAATTACAATTCCAAAATAACTTCTTTACTTACAGATTGGCAAATTAATCATTTTGCCTTTAGAGGAATATTTGAAAATAGAGATTAAAAATATCCTTATCAAATTTGAAGATTGCATCAAAAGTAATGCAATGACTCTTATGGCAGTTGTTTGAATTAGTTTCAAAATGATCTCAGGAAGGATAAGTAGGCCCCCTTCATACGTGTTTAATAAAATTGTTAATGTTAAAAATTCTAAATACTTAGTCATAAATTACTGGATTTATCTTGTCCATTTTAACAGAAGCAAAAAAAAAAACCCATGCTTGCTCCCTAAGTAGGAGATGGGAACTTATGAAGAAAGGTACATTTATGAATTCTGTTTTGGACACAGTGAATTCGAGATACCTATGGGATATCCAGGTAGGGAAAGAAGGCAGCCAGTTATAGATATGGAATTGATAGTATGAAGGAGATACAGGCTGGACATATTGATATGAAAGTTATCTGCATAGAGATAGTGTTAAAACTATTAGAGCTGGTAAAATCACAAACAGAGAAAAAAATCTATTCTAGGGAAAGGTATTTTCATAATTTTTCAGTAGCTAATTTACCTAGTGAGAGAGCATGTTTGTTTCCCTCAGTTTTTTTCTTTGATAGCAGGGACAAGGGAAATCTCAGAGCTTTACTCTCAGACAAGTCTCTCATTAACCTTGCAGGAAGCCAATTTTTGACAGCATCTACTACTCTTCACAGCTTGACCAACTCAGACCAACTACTTCTAGACATCCAGAGAATTGCACAAAGGGTCAAATAAGGAAGATCCCTCAGGGTCCCTTCAAGGGATATTTGAGATATTTCATGAGAATCATAGTTAACAGAATCATATACTCACCATTCTGGAAAAAAAATAACTTTTTTTCTGTAGGGGTAGTAGGAATAGGGGAGAGAGGAGGAATAAGTGGGTGGTTATGCAATTACTTTGCAAATGTCAGACCCTTTTCTGTGTTTGACATATAGGAAGAACTTAATAAAAGCTTTATCTGCCTACCCATCTATCTGTTAGATCTGCATTTGAACAGAGGCCAGGGATAATTGGTAGCATTGTAAGAAGCAGCCTAATATAATAGATATAGAGATGGACTCAGACTCAGGAAGATCACTTTTTAAATCCTATGTCACTACTAACTATGTGACCCTGGGAAACAGTTAACCCCTGGAAGCCTCATTTTTCTCATCTGAAAATGTGGATAATAATAGTATTTACCTTAAAAAGTTATAAGAGTTGAAGGATGTACATATGTATGTATGTAGATGAGTATGTATATGTGTATGTGTATAAACAGGTGCACACATACATACAAATATGTATCTGTATACATATTTCTTTGTAGATATTAAAGTGTAATATATAATGGTAATGATGATAATAATACTAAAATAGCTTCTGCTTCTCTGCTTATCAAATACTATGAATGTAAGTGGGAGATGACAGAAGCAGTTTTAGATTTAGAGGCAGAGGACTTGGGTTCAAATTCAGATTCCACTATTTATTATCTCCATGGCTTTGTGTAAGACAATTATTCTTTCTGAGACTGAATTTCCTCAACTATGAAATGAAGAGCTGGATGATGTAGAATGAAAGGTCCCTTCTCCCTTTAATTTTATGATCCTATATTACTTTATTTGGAGGAGTAAAGGCAATATCAGAAAAAGCTTCATGGTGAAGGTCGTATCTGTACTGAACATTGACCACATTCAAGAATTCTAAGAAATGGAGTTGGGGGAGTGCATTTCAGTCATTAGGGCAGTTAGATAGTGAAGTGAATGGGGTACCAGGACTGGGGTTATGATGACCTGACTGGCCTCAGACATTTACTAGCTGTGTGACCCTGGCCAAGTTACTTAAACCTTTATGCCTCTGTTTCTCATCTGTAAAATGAGCTGGAGAATGAAATGGTGAACCACTTCAGTATCTTTGCTGAGAAAACTCCAAATAGGGTCAAAAAGAGTTGGACACTACTGAAATGTACTAAGAAAAATAATTTTTGCCTCAATGATCACTTAAAAGAGGAAGCTTAAAGGTTCCTGAATTATACTTTGAGAACCACTGATTCAGACAAAAGGTGATGAGGGCTTTAACTAGAATACTGGTCGTATGAGAAGAGAGGTGTTGTAGCAATACCTCTCTGGAGCCCCACTGTGTGAAACCCTTCCCAGCCCCTGGGAAGCCACCTCTGATATTGACTTGACAATCCCTTGAATGCCAACAGTCTAAAGAGTCTCAGTTTCCAGTACTTTAATAAAAAACTTTGCAAAACTGACGAGCTGTCAAGTGAAATATTAGAAATAAATATTTGGTTTTCAGAAATCCTTTGTTGACCCTGAAAAATCTAAGAAAAATTAATTAAATAAATTTGTTCAGACAAGAGAAAGTATGGCAGCAGGATAGTGAAGGGCAAGTGTCTCATGCCCAGGGACAAGTGGCAAAAATAAATGTAGGCCCAAAGAAACCCAACATAATTTTCAGTAGAAGGATGGGTTTCTGAAGAAGCAATTTTCTAAATATTAAAAAGAAAAAGACTAACTAACTGATGAATCATTTTACAGTTATGGAATCAATCAAACAATAGAATAGGCTTCTGGGGTGGGGGAAGGGAGAATAAACATCTGCTTTTCCTTGGCTCATTGAATCTAAATTTCTTTTAACAGCTTTTTCTGTTGTTATGTACAATATACAGGTACATATTGTAAACTGATGTTTGTTGCATACATGCACATAGAGACATGTACTTCATTCAGTTGCTTCCTTGAGAAAACAAACCAAAAAAAAAAAACAAAAGGAAAAACTAAGCTTGAAACAAATGGGAATTCAGCAGAAAACCGAATATTCCCAAACGATTCCCAAACCTCATGCAGAGGTGGCAGGTTTACTGAAACTTTTTATCATCTTTATAATCTCACGTTTTCTCCTTACTAAGCAATCCCAAGAAAGTCACTGCTGGTCAGATCATCTGTTTTTAGTGTGATTTCTAGCTCCCCGATCTGCTGCCTCCCCAATTTTGCAGTGTGATCTCCTCTCCTCTCCCCATCTTCATTCCCAAGCTCTATTTTCAGGGAAGCAGGACTACTTGAATTTCAGTGTTCCATCACAAGCTTCCTTTGGATCCTTCTGTGTCTTTAAAAGCCATCCTACAGGACACTTGTCCAAGAAGCCCTGCTTCTTCTCTCTAGTCTCCCTTGGACTTCATATAGAATATTGTTTCCCACCTGCACCCCACTCTCATGGTCTTATGTTGTAATACTATGTACAACATTTGATATTTGTTTGTGTTTCATCCCCTTCTTAGATGGCAAAATTTGTGAGACTGGGACTGTCATATCTAAACTTTGCAGATTCCCCGACACAGAGCTTTTCTCAAAGTATATGTTAAATGTTCATTGAAAATGACTTACTAGACTTTGTAGTAGGTGCTAAAGGGAGAGTTCGTTTTTTAAAATTGTTTTTGTTTTCTCCTCTCCTTGGTTCTAGGGAACATGCTGTTATATTCTGGTGAGAAAGAACAGAGGACTTAGTGTTATAATATGTAAAAGCTGGCAACTGTTACACCTTATGGCAGATTTACGTGGGAAGTTCTGGGATTTTTTTTATTAATTACATGAAAATTTGTCAGCTGATAATATTTAAAGCACCATTTTCAGAAATCCTTTCTATTTTTCACCCAAACTCATAATGTTTTCCTGTGGAATTTCTGTAGAACGTAAGCAAATTGATCATCAGTACTATTTCTCTTTCACATGTTCGTGTTAGGCCCTTAAAATGCTTACTCCTCCAAGGGTAACCAATTAGAATTGTGCTGGATTACGGGTACCTCAAATACACTCTCAGTCTTAGGAATTTAAGGTCCTTTTTTTTCTTCTACATGTTAGTGTTTCTTTGGGCAGTGGTGCAGTGGATAGAATGCCATGCCAGGAGTCAGGAAGACCTGAGTTCAAATGTGATCTCAGACACTTACTAGTTGTGTGACCTTAGGCAAGTCATTTAACCCTGTTTGCCTCAGTTTCTTACCTATAAAATGAGCTGGAGAAGGAAACGGCAAACCACTTCAGTATCTTTGCACAGAAAACCCCAAATGGGGTCACAGAAAGTCAGAAATGACTGAAGTGATAGCCCAACAATAACAATTTTTTTACTAGTTTGTACCGAATAATCACACCCGTATGCCATGTTTCCCTTGAAATCAGGATTATGCATTAATTAAACTATGCTACTAGGTGATAGTATATAGAGTGCTGGGCTCAGCATCAAGAAGATGAGTTAAAATCTTGCCTTAGACAATAATTGGGCAAATGACTTAGTGACTATGCCTTAATTAGTTCATCTTTAAAATGTACTTAATAATGACAAATACTCTGTAGATTTTGGGAAGGATAGATAAAATAAGATGCTAAATAGTGGGTTTTGGAAATCTTAAGATGTATAAATGCTGTCCGTTTTATTATCATATTCAGAGACAAAATATGAATGCTTTACTTTGTTGTATTTGAGCTTTTTTTTTGATCTGTCATATATCATTTTTACATGGAACTTTAACAAAATTTAAATAAAAACACAAATGACAAGAATGAGGCTACATTTTTTCCAGGCATCTCCTTGGTCCATTTCTGAATTTTGAGCCAAAATAAATTTTTTGTTCATCCTTCCTTTTAGAAGAGCACCAATGAAATCACAGACATATTGGCTTGCATGTGAATTGGATTTAGGCGAGACACAGTTATGCAGCATCTTCAACATTATTTTCTCTTCCTGAGTCATTGAAGTCCAGTGGCAGGACAAAAGGTAAGAAGACTGATGATGGCCCAGGATGCAGGGGATGACCTTGGCATCTTCGATGTCTGGGCAAGCTCTAAGCATTCCACAATGCATGCTTCAGTTGCCTTCATGGCGCTTGTTCTCATCTGCCCATTTAGCCAGGGAAAATCTTCACCTGCTTGGAGTGCACATACCTCTAACTCATGAACAGGTTTGAAGCCTGTCAGTTACTCTCAATCTAGTTTAGCCCATTTGCCAAGACTTTTTTACTGGGGAATGGCTGCTGTGTATGCTACAGTTTCTTGGAGCCACAGGTGAAAGTTGAGTGAAGGTTGACACCAAATGTGGATGAGCAACCCTCAAAAGGGCTCAGCAAGCCCTCACATCAGAGGCGCTAGTCCTCCCTGTGACATTGAGAGAATCTTTTAATTTCTATGTGTCTAAGGTAACTCCCTAAAATATAGCTACTAAGTCATAGGCAATATGTGATCTTCCATGAAGGTAACTAACACACCAGGAGCTCACTTAATGGTTGATATTTGAGATCCTTAGAGTTTTCCTATAGTTGTGAATCTCAAGAAAGCAAAATGAGGAAATTTATTACCAAAATAACTCTGGGTTCAGGAGTTGGTTGTTTGTTGTCCTTCATTTTCAAAGAGGACCAAAATGACATCACTATGCTGAAGTCAAGTTTCAGTGTGTCCGACTCAGGCTGACTAGACCAATACAAGCTCTATCACAGATTGGACACAAATAGTCTGTATGACCATTTGGGATGGATATTCTAAATTTGTACATCCTGCATTTCCTTTGAGCTATTTCAATTCTGCTTTGCTCATAGAGCACAGAAACTTCTCTGATGTGGGCATGACATGCTGGGTGCTCCTGTGCTAGTGTCTCTCATGTCACACAATTAGTTCCAGAGTTCTTGAAAAAAACCTTGAGAGTGTCCCTGTATTGCTTCTTCTGACCACCATATGAGCACTTGCTAGTGTGAATTCTCCATAAAATAGTCTTTTTTGGCAAGCATACAATTTTCATTCAAACAACCTTGCCAGCCCATTGGAGTTGTGCTCTCTGAAGCAGAGTTTGAAGGCTTGGCAGTTTAGCTCAAGTAAGGACCTCAGTGTCTAGTATCTTATCCTGCCAGGTGATCCTCAGAATCTTTTTAAGATAATTCAAATGGAATCTATTCAGCTTCCTGGCATGGCACTGGTAGACTGTCCAGGTTTCACAGGCATATACGGTTGCTTGGGTTCTAGATAATGGACAATGTTCTTGTGCCTTCCCAGTCACCAATGGAGCCAAATAAGGCTGTGTGCTTGCTCCCATGCTTTTTAGCATGATGTTTACAGCCATGTTGTCAAATGCTTTTAATGAGGATGAACACGACATCAAGGTCAACTACTGCACTGATGGTAAATTCTTCAATTTGAAAAGACTATAAGCCAAGACCAAAGTGGAGGGGGTGCTGGTGCATGATTTTCTGTTTACAGATGATTATGCACTCAATGCAGCCTTTGAAGCTGAGATGCAACAGTATGAATCGATTCTCTCCTGCTTGTGCTAATTTTGGCCTAACAACACCAAGAAAACACAGGTGCTCCATCAGTCACCACCACAGCATCCATTTGAGGAACCATTGGTTACAGCAAATGGAGAAGTTTTGAATGTTATGGATAAGTTCACCTACCTTGGTGGTGTACTTTCCAGGAATGTACACATTGATAATGAGGTTGATGCAAGGATTGCCAGAGCTAGCTCAGTGTTTGGGAGGCTTTCTGAAGGAAAGTAAAGGAGAGAAGAGGTATTACACTGACTGCCAAACTGAAGGTCTGTAGAGCTGTTGTCTACTTGGGTTGAAAAGAACTTTACTACATCTGATATTTAACAGGTCACTTAACCTCTATGTACTTCATTTTTCTTTTCTCTTCTCTTTTTTTTTTTTTGGAAGGGGGAAGTCATGGCAATTAGGGTTAAGTGACTTGCCCGAGGTCACACAGCTAGTAAATGTGTCAAGTGTCTGAGGTGCATTTGAACTCAGGTCCTCCTGACTGCGCCACCTAGCTGCCTCTTTTCTTTTCTTTTTTTTTTTTCTTAAGCAAGGTTAGATTGGATAATTTCTAAAGCGTTCCTTAGGTATAATATTCCAAATCTGAAAGAGCACAAGCTAACTGTGGGAACCCAGGCAAATCATTAAATTTCCAAATTAATTCTAACTTTATATAAAAGTAAAGTGGAAGAGATAAGTTTCTGTTATAAGATTCCAAGGTTCTTAAAGCACCCAGGTCCAAAGAAATACTCTTACTCTAGAACGGTAGGTGACAGGGGAAGAAAGAGGATTTCTTCCCCCCGCCCCCATTTTCTTTGGATTTTAATTCTTTTCACAATTGCATTTTTGACTACAATTTTTCTGGAAGTTCTTTTCTATCCTATTTTTTAAATCCTTTCCAGCTCTTTTGTGGAAGATTAGGACTCAGTACGGAGTACGTGACATTCACTTCTCATTTGATACTTTTTTTTGCCACTTGCCATGTATTGAAAGCCAAGTCCGTAATGGACCACATGAGGTGCTGTATTCTTTTGAGAATGACATCATCAGTACCACTTAGGAGGTATCCTCTCCTCTTGGTTAGATTCCAATCCAATCATACTATTGCTAAATATCAGTCTTTATTTATGTTTAATTTGACCCTGTAGATAACAAAATTAGTACAATGGTTGGCATGAAATAGAGCCTTAATAATTGTTTATTAACTTGATTAGACCAAAATAAAAAGTTGGAATGAATGTGTATATTAACCAGTTCACTTCATGATTCTGCTAAATGCTCAGCAGTTTCAATGCCTGTATCTCTTCAAGTCCTATTTTTATCCTCAAGATGGCATCAATGGCCCTTTCACTATCTGTCTGGATAGCCTTAGGAGAGTCAATGTTGCTGGGCCTCACCGTCCTTATCTCTAAAGTAGTGATAATGACACTCCTAGTACCTACCTCACAGAATTGATGTAAGACACAAATGAAATAACACACACAACATACTTTGTGAAAGAACACTAGATAATTTCCACTTGTCTTTAATAATGCTGCTGCTGCTGCTGATTAACAAGATGCTCCTCCTTGGAAAAGCTCATAACTTCTAAACTCACCAGCATACTGCTACCTCACGCCTTCATTGACTCCAACTCCCCTAGCCTTGTCTTCCCTCTGAAGGACTGGAGGGTAAAGTGCCAACCTCCTCCCAATGCCTTCCTTTATGAAGGGCAGAAACTGGATTCATCATTCTACATTTAATCTACTGATCTTCATGATTTCAACTTAATGGAACAAGATGTCCTTCTGACGAGTACTCCCTTGTGTCCTACTCTCCACTTTTATGACTTTTTTATGGATTGTCTCTACTTATTAGATTGTATGCCACTTGAGGTCAGAGGCTCTTTTTCTTTTCATTAATTATATCCTGAATGTTTGACACAATGCCTGGCACATAGTAAGAGCTTAATGAATGTTTATTGAATTGTATTTATTGATAATAAGGAGGAATAGAAGAAGGAAAAGAGGGAAGAGGAAGAGAAGAAGTTATCACCACATCATCATACTGATTTCACTTTTAAAGAATTCTTTAATATTTCGCAACTAATTTCTGATCCTTAGGGTCAATGGTTAAATGAAAACTTGCTTTATTTCTTAGATTTAAATGAAGAACACATGCAGAATAAATTATATTCTTTGATGGATAGTTTATAGGGCTGATATAACAATACACATATTTTTGAGATAAATCATGGATAGATAATGGAATCAAATATGGAATTGCATAAGGAGAGTAGAGCCCAGATATGTTTATGTAAGAACTATTTTACTTACAAAGAGAAATACTAATTATACTTAATTGTTGTTGGACTGGGCTTACAGTATCTTTGATATTGAAAACTCCTGGTGGGGAAATTCTTCTGCAAAGGCAGATCGTCAGCATCTACCCTGATTTTTATAATCTTCCATGATTGCCTGGAGCACTAAGAAGTTTGGTGACTTGCCCAGGGCTGCAAAGTTAGTCGGTATCAGAGGCAGAACTAAAACTCAGGGTTTCCTGAATCCAAGGCAAGTTCTCTATCCATCACACTACATTTCCTTTCAGTTAGAAGATTTGTAATTGTGAAAATACTGGGATAGAATATGGTATGAGTACCTAAAATTCTTGAGGAAGTATTCATGTCTTGAAGAAGTGTTCATTAAGAAGAATAAGAAAGTGAATATGATTGTAAGCTTTCATATTCACGTGAGCACACCCGTGCACATACACTATGCTCATCGGTTCTATTTTAATGACTGCTGATTTTAGAGAGATCAAATCTTGATGATCAACATTGGAACCCAAGTTAACAGATTGCCTCATTCGTCTTTTATTTCACACTTAAGAGAGTATTTTAAGCTGTCAAGGGAGTTTCAAGTCATCTAACACTTCAGTACCATCTGTTGCTCAGAGACTTTTTCCCCCAAATTAAAATGATTGCTCCTTTTCGCTTGGTAATGCCTATGTAACATGGCTTTTCAGTTTGGTCCTACTCTAGCTTATTCATTTTACAACCATACCTTCCAGAGACTGAATGTTTTTCTATTTCAGCATGATCAACGGGTTTCCAGAGCACACACACACATATAAGCACAGATATGTATATATGTATGTATATGTATACATAAATACATATGTGCATATATAAAATGAAAGCTAGGTGAATGTGTCATCATGAGAGGTATTCGAATGGAGATATTTTGACATTGTTTCTGAATCAAATTTACTTAGGGGTGTCCTGAGTTATTATATTTGGTGGAATGGCCCATTTTCACAATAGCTGAAACTCAGTAGTGTAGGACTGAGATAATGCCTTCAGGAATTCTGAACTGTAGACCTTTTATGTGTAATAGACTGATGGTTTGAAATATGCTTATTTGTACCATTAAATTGTCAAAGGTACAAATATCAAAACCTCTAAATAGTTCAGATTATCTTATGTTTATATTATATCTTACATTTTCTTACTCAGTAAGACTAAGAATAAAGGATTAACTAAGAATGTGGTGGGCTGATGTCATCTACGATCTGGCTCCTTTGTTCTACTGCCTTTTTCAGGCTTCTTATATACCCTGGTTTTTGTTCTCTGTTCTCATCAAGCAGGTTTCCTAGCTATTTTTTTTTTTTGCAGATGGCATTCCCTTTCTGTCTCAGAGTCTTTGCACAACTGTTCATGCATGTCTAGATTTCCCTCCATCCTCATGTTCACTTAGAATACTAGCTTCCTTCAAAGCCCAAATGACAGCTCAGATGACACCCTCTAAAACCCACCTTTCCTGATCTTCTCCATTATAAGCACATTTCCCTCTTAGGATTCTCTTAATTTTTTTTTTTGCTATGTGTATAGTTTTTATTTACTAACATATATTTATTGTATATTCTCAGTTGAAAGAAAGATCCTTGAAATGAGAGACTGTTTAATTTTGGTTTTGACTCCAAATGATTTAGTGCAGTGCCTTGCTTGTTATGTCATTTCTGCTATGACACATAGATTGAGCATATCTTCCAGAGACTGATCTTTTCCTTATCCCATCAGGATCCAATCTTGACAATTTTGGGTTTTCTTATTACACTCTCATCTTAGGTATCTATTTGGTGATTCTAACATTAATTATAACAACAGCTACTAAAACAACAACTCAACTTTCATATAAGAAATTATGGTTTACAAAGTGCTTTTCTTATAACAGCTTGATTAGGAAGGCAGGACAAACATTCCCTCCCCTTAAACTCAATTTTACACAGAAAATTCAGGTGCAAAGGAGTTTGGTTATTTACTCAATGTTATTCAGTCAATACATGAGTGAGGTGGAATTTGAATTATGATCTTTTTGAAAGGTTCCTGATTTTAAAACTGGAAGAGATTGAGAGTCTTCTAATCTAATATACCTGTTTTATTGATAAGGAGACTGTAACTGAAAGAAATTAAATGATTCATGCAAGATCAAACAATAAATCCCATATCCTTAAATTCCAAATCTGATGTAACTTTTTCATTATAACTTACTGTTTCAAGATCCACACTATAACAACAACAGCAATGATGTAAAAGCCACAATAATCATAAACAAAAACAGATATTGTGATGCACAGTGTTTTGATATTTTGATGTGTGATTTAAGGAATGTCAGTAGTCTTTGGAATGTTTGCAGATTGCCATATATGTGTGTTGTTTAATCCTGTGAAACTCATGTAAACAAAAAAAACTAAGAGGAGAAGCTAGGTGGTGTAGCGAGTAGAGCATCAGCCCTGGAGTGAGGAAGACCTAAGTTCAAGTCCGGCCTCAGATGCTTGACACAGTTATTAGCTGTGAGACCTTGGGCAAGTCACTCAACCCCTATTGCCCTTCCCTCTCCCCTCCAAAAATAAAATAAAAGAAAAGAAAAATCTTCAGTAACTCCCCAATAACTGTTGGAGAGAAGACAAATTCCTTGGATTGAATTCAAGATCCTTCATAAACTGGATCTGTCTCCCCTGTCTCCACCTTTGTAAACATAATTCATGCTATTCTTTTTTATGTGCTCTACTTAGATCAAAACTGTACTAATATCAACTCTTCCCTTAACTCCATCTCCCAGCATTGTACATCAAAACAAGTACTCCTAATAGCTGGAATGCACTGCCTGTTAGTCTCTACTTCTCTAGGTAATTTTCTTCCTTAAAGGCTCTTCCATGAAGTCTTTCCAGATATGTCCAGGTTTATCCTGCTCTCCCTCCTCAAATCTGGATATAGATAGTGATCTCATTTAGAAGACTTTGCTGCATTTCAGGGACTGATGCAAACAAGGAAAATGAATCTACCAGCAAGAGTATCTTGGAGACTTCAATGAATCCCTTCTGTAGTGAATCCCTTTTCAATGTGGAATCTCTGTTGGGCATCTTCCATGATGGTGGCAAATATCTTTCATGAGGCTATGTCTATCTCTTATATAACTTATTAAATCTTAAAAAAATCATGGGCCATCAAAAAATTAATCTCTAGTGTTATTTTTTCAAGGAATCATGTATAATTTTGACATGTGCATGGGAGATACATTGGTGGAAGAAAAACTTTAAGTTGGCACTGTATTCTACCAAATAAAAGGCCTTACAGGCCATAAAATATTATATTCTTTGCACCTTTGTCTCAATGTGTGATGATCAACATGTTTTCCACATAAATATGGAGAAATATAATTTTCAAAAGAATTTTTATTAGCTCCAAGTGCCTTCATCAAGAATACTATTATGCGTGCAATTTTTCACATAAATATTTTTGTAGAGCATGAATAGGAGCCACCTATCTTAAGTTATTGACATTTTCTCTGTTGCCTTTTTTGACAATAATACAATGCATTATTATACTTATACAATAATATATTGTATTCATATATATATCACTGTATTATAATCATACATATTTGTGACTTTTCCAAATAACTTGCAATCTTTTGCTTTTAAAAATGACTTGAGTTTTCTCCTTTTATAAAAACTCTATTGAAAGAAAATAGAGAATTATGTAAAGGATAGCATCTTTTCTTGGGGTGAATAGGAGTTTGGTTACTGGCACCAAAGATAAATGAATCTGATTGATTCTTTTTTTGTTTCTTTTTCTTGGAAAAATAGAATGACCTTTATGCTATAAATGAAGAAAAAATATGAATAATTGGGAATCAAGAAGAGAAGAAGAATACTGAGCTTCTCTTGAGAAATTTAAGTAACCTCACCCAGATGAGCTACTTCCTGAGGGTCTGAATTAATTGGAAAATGATTGAGTTACTTGGGGGTGGAGGAGTGGATCATATCAGAATCAGAAGTTATCAGAAGATTGGGGAAGAGAAGATGGTCCAATTAAAAAAAAAGGTAAATAAATGAACAGCCTACTGACTATATTCTGGGAAGCTTGACTTTGATTCCTAGCAAAATCTTAGAATGTTTTGTTAAATATAATGTTGACAAAAAATCCATGAAAGGATATTGTGACTACAAGGAGCCAGCATGATTTCATCAAGAAGATACCATGTCAATGTAACCTCATTTCTTTTCCTTTCTTTTTTTTGGCAACATTACTTATTGCTAGCTAAGGAAATATTGTGAATATGATTTACTTATATTTTAAGTAAAAACTCATTTTTTTTAAATTTTTTTGTGTGTTTTGGAGGGGGGGGGAAGGCAGGGCAATCGGGGATAAGTGACTTGCCCGAGGTCACACAGCTAGTAAATGTGTCAAGTGTCTGAGGTCAGATTTGAACTCAGGTCCTCCTGACTCCAGGGCAGGTGCTCTATTTACTGCACCACCTAGCCACCCCTAAGTAAAAACCCATAATAGATTAAGTGAACACCTGTGAAGTTTTTTTTTTGTTAAATAGATGGTTTTTTTCAAGTAAATGTAGAGATAGGGATTTTATAATAATATAAGGAATTGGATACAGAATGGATTGGATGGCAAGACTTAATGAGTCATTAATGTTTCAATGTCAACAAGTTAGAATCTTCAGTTACTTAACTTGAAGACTTGTTCTTGGCTCTGTGTTGTTGAATACTTTAGAAGCGATTGACTAAAAGTATAAATGGATTACTCTTCAATTTATAGATGAAACAAAACCAGGAAAGATAGCTAGCCTGGTAGAATAGAGACTCATTACTCAAAAGAAACTTAATGGGCTGGAGAACTAGGTTGAATCTATTTGTATGAAATTCTCTAGAGAACATTGAAAAGTGTTGCAATTAGATACAAAAAATAGTTATTTAAAAATATAAGTTGGGAGAGGTATGTATTGATAGCAGTTGAACTGAAAAGAGGTCTTGGGATTTTAGAAAACTGAAAGGTCAATTTTGGTAAATAATTACATACATAGGAGCCAAATATAAGTAATCTGATCTTGGGCTACCTTAAGAAGGGACTAATCTCTAGGAAAAGGGAAGCGATACTCTCAATGCACTCTCCTCTCATAGGTCATATCTGGAATTCTGCATTCGGTTCAGGAGAACACAGATTAATAAGGACATTGATAAGCTAGACAATATCAACAGGTAGGCAACCATGATGATGATGGGGTTTGAGTCCTTGAACAATGATAAAATGTTGGAAGAACCGGACACGACTGGCATGGATGAAAGAAGACTTGGACGAGGGTCAGGGAATGTGGGGATATTCTATCTGTCTTTAAAGATTAAAAAGCCTTTGTGGGGAGAAATGTTTACATGTGTTCTGTTCAACTCAAAAAGGCAGAGCCAGAAGCAATGAGTACGAGTTGAAAAAAAATGTATTTAGGTAAGATGTTAGGGGGAAAAACAGCTTCCTAATAATTAGACTTGTAGAAAAGTAGAATGCGCTACTTCAAGAAGCAGAGGTTTCCTCATCACCGATGGTCTTCAAGGACGGGTTTGATGACCACTTGCTGAGTATATTATAACGGTAATTCACATTATATATGTTGGAATAGATATCTACTGAAATCCTTTCCAACTCTCAAATTCTGTGATATCTCTTTCCTAATTTATTTCCTTTAAACATCCATTTATTTTACATTTCAAGTTCAAAATTCTCTCCTTCCTTCTCATCCCTCCCCCACTTATTGAGAAGGCAAGCAATACAATACCCACTACACATGTGAAGGACTGCAGAATATAGTTCCGTATTAGTCATGTTGCAAAAAAGCAAGAAAAATAAAGTGAATAAAATATATTTCAATCTACTCAGAGTTCATCAGTTCTATCTCTGGAGGTGGATTGCATTTTTCATCATCAGTCTTTGGACTTGTCTTGGATCACTTTATTGATTAGAGCAGCTAAGTTTTTCACAGTTGATCATAGTTACAGAGCAGCTGTTAATGCGTACAATGTTTCCTAGTTCTACTCTCTTCACTTTGCATCAGTTCACATAAGTCATTCCAGTTTTTTCTGAAACTATCCTGCTCATCATTTCTTACAGCACAAGAGCACTTCACAGATATTTGCTATCTTACCATCCCCAAAATGAGTTTCTTACAATACAATTTCTGTTATATATACTTAGTCTAGTCCAGCTGCTCTTCCTATCTTAATTTCCTTTACTTCCATTTCTGCTTTCTTCGGTAGCAATCAGTGATTGTAATGTTAGGATCAGAGTCCAAGTGTGGTATTACTACTTTTGGTAATGGATAAGATAATCTGTTAGGAACAAAAAACATTTAAAGATTATTTCCATTTTTATGTCTTTTTTTTTTCTAATTTCATCCTTAATTATCTTGGAGACTATCTAGATCAGCTCATTCTCTCACTAAAATTTCTTTGAATTCATTTTTGCGCTATTGATTTTTTAACATATGTTACTTTGTGAAGAGATACTATTTACAACATTATACTTGTATTCTCTAAAGGATTTTCATAAAGAATTGCATTTTCTCAAGTGATTTTGCCCTTAAGTGCCACATTTCTCTGCTTGGATAAGATAACAAGTGTTTGCTTGCTGCAGGTGGTATGTAGATTCTTTGAACTACTCATTGTAGCATCTCTCTCTCTCTCTCTCTCTCTCTCTCTCTCTCTCTCTCTCTCTCTCTGTGTGTGTGTGTGTGTGTGTGTGTGTGTGTGTGTGTGCGTGTGAGTAGAAGAAGAAACTGAGAATTTGAGAGTTTTGCTCTCTGTGGTTTGCTTAGTGTCTCACAACTACCCTACTTGTATGTCTGTGTTTTTTTCCCCTTTATTCCTTAACTTATGGTACACAAAGCTTATTCAAAATGAGCCATTTTGGGATTACCTAAAATGACTGCCATATATTGTCATGATGATTCTTTCTTCAATTCGCTATTGATTAGAATCCTTTTAGTAACAAGTTAATAATCTAACAGCAAACAGACTACCACATCATTAACCAGTCATGCCCAGTCTATTAAAATCATTTTTGAGTGATGTTGTTTGAGGCTCACTATATCCAATACTTCACAATTTTCTTTTAGAATGAAATATTCATCCTGTATATGCATGAGATATTGGTACAGTCTATAAACTTGTTGTCTCTCATTTCTTATTTCTGAATTGCTTTCCAATATGTATTTTTTTACACTAAACTTATTTCTGCATTGAAATCACCATACATTTAAGGACTTCTTTTTGTTGTTGGTGGTAGTGGTGGTGAGGGTAGGAGGGCCTGTCTATCATTTCATTAGTATGCTGAGGAAATTCTCTGTACTACTACAAATCATTATCTCCTCTACAATTTGCTTGGGGCTCTGAAAGGTTAAGTCATTTGATGCAGGTGACATGAGTAGCAGCTATTAGACACTAGGATGGAATTTGGACATTGCTGACATTGACATTGACTTTTTATCCATGACACCAAGCTACCCCTCATTGAAGTTTATATTGTGTTAATAGAAAAGATCTTTGAGAGTTCCTTTTAGAAATATTGTGTACTTCCTCATCCATTTCAAAAAATATTGACATATCAGCTACCATTATCTTCATGACCTTTCTGCAAATGTTTATCATGAACACCCTGCAAATGAGAGCAAATGTACCAGGAAATCATATTTCTTGTTTTCATTAGATGCATGATAAAACCAACTCTGTTATTTGTTTCTCCAAGGGAAATTTCTGAGCCGTTCTTTCATTTAGCTATAACTTTCTTTTAGCTTATAGTTTCATTAAGAACCAGAAGATCAAGATTGCTGTGATTCCATTCTGCAAGAAGAACGGCCCAGAGGGGTTGCGGAGGTGATACCCAAGCTGATGAAATAATGGCTCTTTGAAATATTAATATTTTGATTGATGTGAGGAAGCATTCACCTTTATAAAGATGATGTTTTCCCAAATGCTTATGAATAAACCTAAAAAAACAAACCAAAAACCCCAAACAAAACACTCTTCTCAATGATTCAGATATTTCCTGTCATAAAAGTAGTTCAAACATATCAAAATAAGATGTGAGAACACAATGCAAGTCTTTAAAATAAAAAAAGTCAAATGAGAAATACCCCCACCTCCCAAATCACTTTTTGAGCAATAAGATCTGTGTTCAAATCCTAGTTCTTCTGTGTTATACCTGTGAGAGTCTAGTAAAGTCACTTAATTTCTTTGGGTCTCGGTTTCCACATCTGTTAAGCGAAAGAATTGGATCAAATCCTGTAGTCCCTTTCAGCCACAGCTCTGTTAGTCTGTGATCTTGCATAATGGGGACCATTCTCACCTTACAACCCAAAGGCAGAAGAAGGGCTCATCATTGTGGTGTTCCTCAATTCTTCATGAAATGCTATTGCAAAAAGTCTGGTGAAGGCATCCATTGCTTACCATCACTATCCACAACTAGACGAAAAATAATTTTTACTGTAATATGATCTTAACTGAGTTGCAATATCAATTAGAGAATATGTGTGTTATGTGTAATTTGCTCTAGAATAATTAGAAGAGATTGAAGTTATGGAAGTTTGCTGCATGATTTATGAAGTTATGCATGAGAGTGTTCCTTTCATCTGCACTACTAGAAACCCAAGCAAACTTTTCATTTTGTATATTTGTGCAGGTTTACATGCATGCACACACACATATGTGTATATATCTAAAATTGCTGTTTGGAATGGGTGAGGTGATGATGGAGAAAACAAAAATGTTCACCTTTTATTTTGCTTTTTCTTCTGTCAGGGAGAATAATCTTTTGTATCACAAGTACAAATAAAAAAATGTCTACCTTGGAGTTGAAAGACATGCTAATTAGAGGTATAGCAAAAGAATCTTACTGTGCCTCAATTTTCTCACCTGAAAAGTGGGTAAGATGATCTCTAAATGTTTTTCCAGCAAATAGGAAGATTATAATCTTATGAACATAGCTAATACACTTCCCGTAGCCAGCCTTCCTTCTGAAAAGTGGAAATATGTAAAAGTAACAAGTATTCTATCTTGTAAGAGATATATGGATGTGTGTATATGGATGTGCATATATCTGCAATGTGCAAACATAGTTGCATATGCAAAAATACATATGTGAGTATGCTTGTATGTATTTATGAGTGTATATATAGGCAATATTTCCTAATGCTTTTCCAGTAGGGAGAATTTTGTTTTATTCTAGCATCAAGCCAAGAAGTACAAGCCAAGAAGATTATTTCGTAGGCAAAAATTACATGATTAGAAGCCCTCTGATTTATCTTGCTAATGTAATTCAATCCAATCCAACAAGCATTTGTTAAGTTCCTACTATAATGGGGCAGTGTGGCAAGAGCAAGGGGAAAAACACAAAACATAACAAAATAAAAAGAAATGGTCTCTGCCTACAGAAAGTATATATCACCCTGCTTCAAACCTGGATTCTAGCCTTACTATAGGACAATTTACCTAGACTTAGTTTGATGCTAAAACAAAAATAAAACTCTGCCTAATAAACTGGCATTCCGAAACATTGCTTATTAATGTTTTCATTTTTTTAAAATTCTGATCTCAAGTCCTTTGTTTAAGATTCGTTTAATCATTAATCTTTGACCATATCTAGTAGCTCCCTTCTCATATCCTGAACAAGGCTAAATTGCCAGTTTGTTTTGCTGGGCATATAAATGAGATAATGGAGCAGTTACAAGTAGACAGAGGCAGCAAAATGTCTAATAAGATTAGGTTACATTGGAGTCCTTCTTAATACCTAAGGATAGTTGAAGGTTTGCTGGGCACTTTCTCTCTTGCAAGACAGTTACTTGTTACTTCTACATATTTCCACTTTTTCAGAGGGAAGGCTGGCTATGGGAAGTAGATTAGCTGTGTTCATAGGATTATAACCTTCCTATTTGTTGGAAAGACATTTAGAGATCATATTACCTACTTTTCAGGTGAGAAAATTGAGGCACATTAAGAATCTTTTGCTATACCCTTAATTACCATGTCTTTCAACTCCAAGGTGGACATTTTTTGTTTGTACTTGTGATTCAAAAGATTCTTCTCCCTGACAGAAGAAAAAGCAAAATAAAAGGTGAACATTTTTGTTTTCTCCATTGTCACCTCATGCATTGCAAACAGCAATTTTAGAATCATTGATTGAGAGCAGGAAGGGCCCATAAGCCCATCTAACTCAATCTTTTCATTTTACAGATGAGGAAATTGAGACACAACAAATTGAGTCACTTGTCCAAAGTCCCAATGGTAGTGACTGAGGTTCAGTTTGACTCTAGCAACTCTGATGCCAAATGCAGGGTTCTTTCTACTGTACCCCGGGGCTGTCCTTTCCATAAGCTTCTAATTTTTCCCAAAGGAGTTAAATTAATTCTTTATTCAATTTTAAAAATTATAGAGTAAATAAAATCATATTTTCTCTACTCAAATACTCAAGATTAAGTGAAGATCAAAGGATACTTCTTGCCCTAGTTTAGCTTTAGGTTCCATTTGAAAATGGTCTTTTTGTATATAAATAAGAGCTAAGGTCCGTTAGTAAATGAGATAGTGTTTGCATTTCCATGAGGCTATCTGGATTGTGCAAATTTCACATTTCTGTTAAATAGTCCAAGTCATCAGATATTTTCATAACTAGTATACATGAAAGAATCAGGGGTATTTTTCTTAAACAATTAACTTTGAAAATATAAATATTAGTTGGTATATGATATACTAATGCAACCAAGCTCCTTTATTATCTTAAATTTTAATATTTATTTGTTGTAAATGTATTTTGATGACACTACCATTAATTGTTTTTGTGTGTCTCCTGTAATTTGCACTGAGCAAGTATTCCACATAGCAAACACTCAACAATTTTTGTTCAATTTAATAAGTATTTTCTTGGGCCCCCCAAGACCATTTTCACTGGCAGCAGACATTTTACTTATCTTTTTCTACTACAGCTGTCTCTCCTTTTGTATCACTGAAGTTCAACAATAGTTTTCATGTATTGCAAGGAGAAGGTAATAGGCTTTAAATTATTTTTTTTTCTCCGCACTCCAGGAACAATATGTATTGGAAAGGGTCCCAGATTTAGAGACAAAGAACCCAAGTTCAAATCACAGCTCTGTCATTAACTACATAGGTAATCCTTTGACACTTAACCTTTTTAGGGCTTCCCTTCCCTCATCTCCAAAATGATGAGACAAGACTAGGTGATGCATAGTGTCCCTTCCACCTATAAATCAATGATCCTAAGTTTTATTATGGGGCATAAGTGATGCTAAGAATTTTAGATTGGGATTTTATTACAGTTGTTCCATGGACCACGAATAATTTTGGGATACTACAGTCTCTGTAGAATAAAACTGCGTATTATCTTGAGGACAATGGAGAGGCAAAAGTAGGTGTGAATAGGCTGTAACCCATTATGATTTAGAAATCAGGAAGGAAAAATTGAGAAAAGTATACTTGCAAAGAATTGTATGATCCAAAAAGATGGGCTGGTCATTTGTGGAAGAATGAGGGAGAATAAGTACTACACAAGTATGTATAATTAATACATTAAGATAAAATGAGGAAGATACTTGGCTAATTGGGTAGACCCCCTATGTTAAACTTTTGGTGGGAAGTGTATGGAACGTGATCACACAGGGACACAGGTATGAGTGGGTTGCAATATGTATTAATGAAAGAAGTACTCCTGGTGACATGATCATATATGCCATGGACCACTTTATATTTTTGTATTTGAGGAGGTAAGTGTTTGGGATCACAAATAGCCAGAGGGAGTTAAAAAAAGAAGAGGAGTATAACAGGGAGGGAGAGAGAGAGAGAGAGAGAGAGAGAGAGAGAGAGAGAGAGAGAGAGGAGAGAGAGAAAGAGAGAGAGAGAGAGAGAGAGAGAGAAAGAAAGAGAGAGAAAGAGAGAGATATGGACCTACAAAACAACTGAACAGGTAGCCTCTATCCACACACATAATAATATGCACATACATATGCATGTATACATATACATATGTATGGTTGTTGTCCATTCTGGAAGAGGACCAAAATGACACCACCATGCTGGAGTCAAGGTACAGTGTGTCTGACTTTTGCTGATCAGACAAACATGAGCTCAGAAGGCTGTTACTTGTGGCAACAGGTTGAGAACAAATAGTCCACATGGACACTTAGAGTGGAGATGTCTCTAAATTTGTGCACTTTGTGTTTCTTTCAAATAACCATAATTCTACTTTCTCCTGCAACACAGCCCCTTTTTGATATGGGCACCCCATGCTGGGTCGTCCTGTGTGAATGTCTCTAATGTCTCTAAGTCAATTATGAAGTTTTTCATAGAGTTCTTGAGAGTATCCTCGTATTACTTCTATTGACCTCTGTGAGTACTTGTGTGGGTTCACTTGTCTTTTAGTCAAAACTACACATGGTATTTGAACAATGCAGCCAGTCTATCATCGTTGTGCTCTCTGCAGCAGACTTTGAATACTTGGAAATTCAGCTTGAGGAGAGACCTCAGTGTCAGGTACCTTATCCTGCCAGAGATCTTTAGAATCTTCCTAACAAAGTTAAAATGCGAGTGATTCATTTTCTTGCTATGGCACTGGTAGGCTGTCCGGGTTTCACAGGCATACAATAGTCCTTCAGGTTGGTAGGCAGTCTAATACCTCTTCTTTTCCACACTTTCCTTCAGGGCCTCCCAAACACTGAGCTAGTTCTAGCAATGTGTGTGTCAACTTCATCATCTATGTGTACATCCCTGAAAGGTATACTGCCAAGGTAAGTGAATTTATCCACAGCATTCAAAATTTCCCCATTTGCCATAACTGATGGTTCCACTTATGGATAGTGTTGGGCTGGCTCTTGGAGAAACCTATGTTTTTTCTTAGTAATTTTCAGGCCAAATTAGCACAAGCAGCAGAGAACAGATTCATATTCTGCTGCATCTCAGCCTCAGAGGTTAGACTGAATGCATAGTCATCTGTGAACAAAAAAGTTATACACCCCTCCACTTCAATGTTGGCTTGTAGCCTTTTAAAGTAAAATAATTTACCAAAGTTTTGGTAGCTGACCTTGATGCTCTTTTCATCCCCAATGAAGGCATTCAACAATATCACTGAAAACACCATACTAAAAACCATGGGAGTAAGCACACCGTCCTGTGGCACTCCACTGGGAAAATACAAGAGTATCATTCCTTATCCAGAACCCATGTAAGCATTTCATCATAAAACTAATCAGAGAAAGATACAAGTGAAACATTGTATTAGGGTGGTATTTCCTTACATTTTCTTTTCCCTTTTTTCTGAATAATTCTATTTTCCAGGAAAATTTCTTAGAATATTATTAATTTCTATGTCATTTTTGCTTGGTTTTCTATGAAATAAAACAAAACGAGAATTTTTATAGGTTTATAGGGGATAAAGAAATTGTACTTTCAGTTTCATTATTCAAAGCTAAGAATAGAGGTGTTTTTTTAAAAATCTTTCCAGATTGCTCTTGTATAACTATATTCATGATTTTTGTATTTAAAACTTTGTTTCAGCTATTCACTGTTTTTCTGTTACTTTTTTCCCAATACCCCATCAGTATATTATGCACTGGACTGTCCTTTGACTAAATATTGTCATACCTCCAAACATCTAAATTTTCTTGAAATGAGAGATTTTTGTAAGACAGTGTGTACTTAGTAGTATGAGCACCAATCTCCCAATATAGAATTGTTTTTACAATGATTCTTTGAGCTGGCAAACTTTTTACTGCAGATCATCATAGTTATTATGTAATGAATAAAACCAGGTTAAAATATATTTGCTCTTATGTATTTCTGTTATTGTCTGAGACCATCTGGGATGAGAAGAGACTGACTCACTTTTGTATTCATTTCCCTAGAACTTAACCACAGTGGCTAGTGCATAGACTAGCATGATTAATGAAGGGTTTTTCACTCATTCATTTTCATTTCTTCTTCCAACAAAGCTACTGATGCCTTCATCAATGATTAATGTTTTATCTGATGAGCCCAAACCTTTGAAATGTTTAAAGTCTTTCCAACTTCTGAGGTACTTTAAGATTTTATACTCTGTTGGTATACTCTTTAAACACCCAAAGTTACTTCCAAATCACAAAGAGCAATAGAGCTGAATCATGCACAACTCTGAAAAACATTATTTTTTCTTCTCCTATCACAATTATCACTATTATTTGTATGCCCTGAAATGTTCTTTTAAAAATTCAGTATAGTGGCAGCTAGGTGGCTCAATGAGTAGAGCACCAGCCCTGGAGTCGGGAGTACCTGAGTTCAAATCTGGCCTCAGAAACTTGACACATTTACTAGCTGTGTGACCTTGGGCAAGTCACTTAACCCCAATTGCCCTGCCTTCCCCCCTGCAAAAAACATTCAGTATATTTTTAACAGCTTATGACAAATAACAACAGAAAACTAATGCTAAAGATGGCACATACCTTCTCTCTCTCCCTCTCTCTCTCTCTCTCTCTCTCTCTCTCTCTCTCTCTCTCTCTCTCTCTCTTTCTCTCTCTCTCTCCTTTCCCTCCTCATTTCCTAGAATTGGCAAACACTTGTAGAGGATAGAGTAGCTGGAAGAATTTAATAGATAAGTCCATCAATTAAGAACCACATAAGAAAACAGAAGCTGAAATGGATTGGTTTGAAGCTCCAAAGTAATTTAATGATTTGAGAGCCATGTGGAACTAGAGTTTAGCTCACTTAATAGAGTTAATGAATACTTCAGCTTATTCTGAATTGAGTTTCATGGTAGGAATCTGGTTGGTATGTATATATGCTCACCTAGATGAAATGCTTTCCTGGCTTAAAATACCTTGTCACACAGGAAGGAGATACCGTTTTCATTCCACACAACTAGACTTTTAGAGCCGTGAATTGCACCCAAGCTTTCCTGACTCCTACACAAAACGTATAGGCCACTTTATCCAATGGAAAATCCAATTCTTCATCTTCATCATCATCATCATCATCATCATCATCATCATCTTCTTCTTCTTCTTCTCCTCCTCCTCCCACTCCTCCCCTCCCTCTCCTCCTCCTCCTTCTTTCATCATCATCACCATGTTCTTCTTCTTCAAAAATGCACTATATGTCCTCCTAATGTTGATTAATGAGTTATTTTAAAATTTGAGTCTAAGAGAGTTGCCTAGACATTGAAAGGTCCAGTGACTTGCCCTGGATCTATAGCTAGTGTGTTTTAAACACTGGACTTGAATCTAAATTTTCCTGATCAGTTACTAAATCTACAAGGAATTCAAATACTACTAAGGCTATTCACTAGACAAATATATTCCTTATCAATAACAACAGCAGCAGAAGCACCATTGACAATACGTATCATCAGACATTCATAGTCTGTACAATGCAGCTTCTTATATCACTTACAACTTTGAGTCTTAGAGAGTTATTCCGACACTGAGCCATTAAGTGGCTTGCCCATGGCTATGTAACTATTATGCAGCAGTAGCTGAACTTGGACTCAGGATTTCCTGACTTCATTTTTGACACTCTATCCATTATTCTACGCTAACCATAATAATTAAATTATGCTCATATATATTATTAAAATTAACAGCTAAGAAAATTTGTTCTGAATTGTAATATTCTAATATTCTAAGTGGCAGCATCCTATGAATCCCTTTTGATTAATCTTATTTAATGTGTGCTCAGCCTTACATGATGCCAGATGGAATAGGAGAAGATCAACAGGTCCTAAGGATAGATAATAATCTTGTAGAGAAAGAAAGGTAATTACAAATTATAATTATATTTTTTGAGTTTCTGAGGAAATGAATAAAATATAATTACTGTTTAAGTACATACTTGCAGGTAATAAAAGCTTCTACATAAGAGTAGAAAATATGAAGTGAAAGTGCATATATTAGGGGGCAAAGGGTAGAAAACTGGCTGCTTTTAGGAAAGCAGTGAAGAGAGTTTCAAATTAAAAGGTCACAAAAATTCCAAAGAT
The DNA here is from genome assembly GCA_028646595.1 of Phalanger gymnotis. Taxonomy (NCBI): domain Eukaryota; kingdom Metazoa; phylum Chordata; class Mammalia; order Diprotodontia; family Phalangeridae; genus Phalanger; species Phalanger gymnotis. The sequence continues at coordinate 18,702,349 of CM053626.1, read as the reverse complement.
TATTAAGCAATCCTCCCCTATTGAGTGTCTCCAATAATTCATGTTGGTGCAAGTGTGTGTTTGAGAAGTGGAAGAGAGTCAGTTGAAAGAATATGAATAGAAACTTTGCTAGACCATAAAAAGTTGGAGAGGCATCAAATATAAGCCCAGGGATAAGTTAAGTATCAGTATTCTACAGGCTTATTACCAAAGTGGACGCGAAATGATGAACTCTATTCACACCAAATCTTGACAAACAGGGCAAATCTGTTACTTATAATCATATAAAAATTAGTTACAAGACTTCCCATCAAGTATTATCCAGTGGATGAATGAATGAATAAAAAAAATTCAATGCTTAGTATATAGTGGGACTGTGCTAAACATTAAGGATTCAAATACAGAAAAAGCAAGACAGGCCTGGCCTTTCAAGAGTTGACATTCCTATAGAAGGAGACAACATTTTGGGACGTGGTGGTCAGGTAGTTGCAAATATCCAGTTATAAAAACAAAGCAAAACTACACACACACACACACACACACACACACACACACACGTATATACATACATACACGTGTGTATGTATATATATGTGTGTATATAGGCATATACATATGCATATATATACATATACATATGTATACACTATATATACACATATACATATATTCCCATACACATACACATATACATACATACATACATACATAATTATGGTACTTGAGGCTTTATTTGTTAAAGGCTAATAGATTTCAGTAATAGGTGCTATAGAATGGACATGTTCAACTTCAAGGAATTATCCCACACCCACCTCCAATTTTCCAGGTTCTTTTTGTGTGTTGTCTGGTCAACACTATGATCAACCATGATTCTTGAACAATAATGTTTAAGAATGGTATTCATCTGCTGACAGAGAGGTAAGGGACAAAATATGTGGAACAAGGCATATGTTTTATGACATGGCCATTAAGGTAATTCATTTTATTTTAAGTCTATTTAATCCATAAATCTAGAAACCCTTATGAATTATATACAATGTGCCAGACACTGAGCTTAACACTAAGGATATAAAGAGGAAAGCAAGCCAGTCCTTAGCCTCAAGAAGCCTAAATTCTATTGGGAGAAAGACCATATACTTCTTGACAGATGTATGCACAACAGATTTAAAATAAATCAAAAGTGATGGAGAAAGAACACTGTATTTGTTTGTTTGGGAGGGGCAGGTGGAAATCAGAGAAGCCTCATGAAGAAGGTGCTGAGTTTCATCTTGAAGGAGACCAATACTTTGAAGCACCAAAAAAAAAAAAAATCACTGGTAGAGGAAAAATAATGGTTTCCAGATTTCACACTATACTCCAATAAAACAGCATGCCCATTTACATCCATCATAATTATTCAGGTCCCTTCAGAAAAATAATTTTGTGGATGATATTCCATTCAAAACTAATTCTCCAACTTTTTTTTTCTCCTAATGTTTTCCATGCTTTTTACACATATTGTGTCGATAATCTTTAAGTACTCTTTCTTCTGCTTTGAAAATGTCTTGTGCTTTCCATGATATGACAGGAAAGAATACTTTACATTAGATGTGGAAAGTGGGAGGTCTTTGATTAGAAATATAAGGTACGGGTATGCAACGGACCTCACTCGATGTTACTTTGTCAAAGGTTGAAGAATTATTCATCTCATCAATTTTTTAATAGATTTTCCTTTTTTAAAGTTAACTTTGTTGTCAGTTTTGGTTTTAATCACCACCAAGTATTCAAATGCTTTAATATGTCATATCACAGTCGAGAAGGCACCCTTTAATTGACACTTCTGGACATATAGTTAGTGTTCACCTACAAAGTACTGCATGCTAGGGGGGAAGATTCATGGGAAGGTGGGATTCATTCTATTTTATAAGTTGGAAACACACAGATAGAGGGATAGATATAGATGTTTATATGTATGTATATCTATGTATACATACACATAAATTTATACTTGCGGTTCTTTCTATGGCACTAAAATAATTTTAACTCTTAACTTGTTAACTTTAGAATATTTTTAATTGAGATATAACTTGCACTGATATCAAAACTTTACTAATATATCTTCAAGGGAGTGATATGATTTGTTTTCTCAAAAGTGCCATAGTTCCTGGAAGTAGAGAAGTATATGGTCTTTCTCCCAATATAATTTAAGCTTCTTGAGGCTAGGGACTGGCTTACTTTCCCCTTTGTTTCTTTAATGTTTAGATCAGTGCTTGGCATATTGTATGTAATTTATAAATGTTTCTAGATTTTTGGATTAAATAGACTTAAAGTAAAATGAATTCCCCTAATGGCCATGCCCTAAAATCTATGCCTCCTTCCATCTTTTGTCCCATACCCCTCTGTCAGTAGATGAATAGAATTCTTCAATCTTAGTCTTTTAAAATCATGGTTGATCATTGTGTTGACCAGAGTTCTGAAGTCCTTTTAAATTTATTTTTAACACTTTATTAGAAAAAAAAAAAACAGCTCCAAACTCTGTCCCTCCTTCATGCACCTCCCCCAACCTTTGAGAAGGCAAGAAATACTACCTTAATTTTACAGGTGGAGCCATGCAAAATATATTTCCACAATAGCCATGATGCAAAAACAAATAAAAATCAAGAAATGTAAAGAAAATAAATATGCTCAAATTTGTACTCAGAATTCATTAGTTCTCTCTTTGGAGGTGGATAGCATTTTTTTTTTTATCATGGCCTTTTGGACCTGTCATGGATCATTGTCTTGATCAGAGGGACTGAGACTTTCACAATTGATCATCGTTATACTGTTGGTGTTATGATGTACAATGTGGTCCTGATTTTGCTCACTTCAATTTGAATAAATTTGATTTTTTTTTCTGAAATCATCTTTCTTGTTATTTTTTATAACACAATACTATTCCATCACACATATACCCCAACTTGTTCAACCATGCCCCAATTGATTAGCATCCCCTCCTCCATTTCCAATTCTTTGCCACCACAAAAGGAGCTGCTATAAATATTTTTGTAGACATGGATCTTTCCTCCCTTTTCAGTTATGAAGTCTTTCAAGGTACATTGTCTATAACTTTCCTGTTATAGTGTGTTTTCTTAGTTCTAGTGTTTTTTTATAGAGACTATCTTTCCAGATTTCTCCGAAACCATCATCTTCATTACTTATTAGGGAAAAATTGCATTGCATTATATCTATATCCATGTAACATAATTTTCAGGCATTCTCCAATTTATGGGCATCCCCATAGTTTCTACTTCTTTATCATTATCAAAAGAGTGGCTATAAATATTATTGTACACAATTGGTCTTTTCTTTTTTTAAAAAAAATCCTTATATATTCTTATATTATGAGGTGTGTGTGTGTGTGTGTGTGTGTGTGTGTTTGTGTATGTGTATGTGTGTTTGTGTGTTTCCTGACATTTTTAGTAGTGCCTTTAGGGACTTAATCCTCTTTCCAAAGTAAGTAATTTACTCCCTTCAAATGGCAGACTAAGGTCATTACCTCATTAATCTTCACAACATCACTAAAAAAGAATCAGTAAATTATATTATCCCCAGATGGGAGAACTAGAGCATGGAGAGAATTGTTGAAATTTCTCATCAGACTTTCAAATGTCCATGGAATTTGGCAAATGCCCCCTATCAAGTGATTCCCACAAATCAGAAACTGGTGGACTGGAGTGACAAATGAATTTACCATTCTTTTTTATTTTTAATTTTTTTGAATTGCATATTGAATAATTTCTCCTCTTTGCTTTCAGTGTCCTGCTCTGTAATTTATCATTCTTTTCCTTTTTCCCTACCAGTCTGATTATTTTCTTTTTCATTAAATTTTACATTTAGCAGTCTGTTCAGATCCCCTTTGAAACCTGTAACAATTTATTTAATTCCCTTTGAACTAAAGGGCAAAATAACATCTTTCCCCAAACAAAAAGAAAGTAGAGGGAGAGTAAAGGATTAATGGGATCTACCTGGGGGAAGAAAAGGATTGCAATTGCCCTTAGGTGATTAAAGGCCATAGGGCATATTTCTCTTTTGAAATGTACATATTACTTAGCTCTTTCCTGCCTCACTCCCTTTCTCCCTCCCTCCCTCTCTTTCTTTCTTTCTTTCTTTCTTTCTTTCTTTCTTTCTTTCTTTCTTTCTTTCTTTCTTTCTTTCTTTCTTTCTTCAATCCTTCCTTCCTTTCTTTTTTAGTTTTCATCTTTTCTTCACAACAAAGTAATCCCAGTTTTCATTTTTCATAAGTAATATGGAAAGTGGATGAAATGGAACATAATTTGGAGCAAGCCAACTCAAGTTCAAGCCCTAGTTCAACCCACTAATTAACTGTATGACTACAGGCAAAAGAGTTTTATTCCTTGGCACTAGGCTTGATTAAGAAAAGCAGTGAGAGAAATCTTGATTAGTGGCAGTCAGGAAGGAAGGGGAATTTATTTGGTTGCCATCTTCTGTCTATCACGTAAAAAAGATGGGTAGTAGTCAGAAATTTCTTGCTTTAGAAAATTATTGCCAGAATATTTGGGCATTTTCTCTTAATTTATGAAACTTCTGAATGAGAAGTATTAATTTTAACAGAAAACAAATTTTCCCATGTTTTGAAAATGTTTCCATTAGCTAGATCGAGATCTTTTATTGGAGCATATAATAGTTTGGCCAAAACTTGGCTTACAAAACTTTCCTGTGCTGGGGTGGAGGGGAAATAACAAAGAAAAACTTTGCAATTTTCTTTGAACTTCTTGTGACTCTACATTTGTTCCTGTTTTCTCCTTTATTCCCCTATGTAACTATGGAATTTGAGGTTCCCTTTTAATCTAAAGATTCTGTTATTTGGGTGCTGGACTCTTGTGGTCATCTATCTGTGCCATAAAACAAAAAAAAAATAATGGTGGAAGTAAAATCTATTTTATTAAGACAGGACCCAACAGCAATCAATGGCTTAGTTTGGTCATATGGTAAAATTAAATTAAATGCCCTGGAGATGGGGGCAACTAGGTGGCTCAGCAGAGATTGCTGGGCCTGCAATCAGGCAGACTCATCTTCCTAAGCTGAAATCTGGCCTCAAACAGTTACTAGGCAAATTATCTTTGCTACCAAAACATGTGGTCATGAAGAGTTGGACATGAGTGAAAAAACACTGAATAACAACCTTTCAGATTCAAAGGATTGAACCTAGGACCTTATACGTGCAAAGTATGTACTCTACCACTGAGCTACATCCCCAAGCTTGAATAACTCTGGATGAGAGAATGAGGCTAACAACTTTGTGCAGCCCTGCCTCAACTCCAATTCATGTGTAATTCAAGGAATCACCCTAGTGAGGTCAATGATCCTCTTTGAGAAGGAAGAAAAATCAACAATGGGAAAAATGCATTTATTGAATTTTGTCTGCTGTTGCTTCATTTTCTTTGTCTTTAAAATACACAGCATTCTGATTGATACACTTTAGAAATTTCTGGTGAGGATTTTGAGCAAATAGATTTCTCTATCTTTAAAGAAATATTTGTTTAATGTACTTTGATGCCATAGTTCCATTTTATTTCCCAATTCCATTACAATTTTGAACTGCATTTAGAAATTTGAAAGCTGGCTGGTTCTCTTGATAATGATAAGCTATCTGGTAACAACAGCATTGCATAGACAAGTTTTTGGCAGTGAGATGAATGATCTTTACACTCTAATTGACATATCTGTAGACCTAGTTCTCAGTTCTAGGCGTTCCATTTAAAATAGTCCCTTTTGACCTTTCTCAGTATGAGGAAGCCTGTGTACTTCTTACCACTTATATGTAATGAGCCTCCTCTAGAGCCAGTGCTATTTTTGGATACTGAGTCAAGTTGAATATATTCATTAAATTATTTCATCATACATACATACATACATATATATCTATATATCTATATCTATATATTTTTTTTTCTTCCCAGCTCTACCTGAAGGTAGTGGTCAATTTGGCAAAATCTAAACCCATTTCTCTTCCACTTCAACCACTTGAAAACTTACCTGGAGTCTTCCCTCAAAAATAAATGAAGTGAAGTGTGGAGTGTGGAGTCCTTTGAGATACAAAGCCAGAACAGGAGTAGGCCAAATATACTGAATTTAGGAATTTCCAGCTAAAATCCTTTAGACATATATAGAGTTCATGATATAACCATCTTGGCAGGAAATTTGGAACTATGCCTAAAGGGCTATAAAACTGTGCATACCTTTTGATACAATAATACCACTGCTGGGTCTGTATGTCAAAGTCATCCTTTGAAAGGGAATATTTGTCATGTAACTGGTAATAAATATAATATTTAATAAATTTAAACAAAAACATAGTAGCTCTTTTTGTGGTGACTAAGATTTGGAAATCAAAGGGATGGCCATCAATTGGGAAATGGCTAAACAATCTGTGGTCTATGATTGTAATGGAATATTATTGTGCTATAAGAAATGACAAGCAGGATGATTTCAGAAAAAAACCTGGTAGGACTTACATGAACTGATGCACAGTGAAGTAAACAGAACCAGGAGAATGTTGTACACAGTAACAATGAAGAATTGTTAATGACAGGTATTCTTAGCAATACGATGATTCCAGGCAATCCCAAAGGACTAATGATGAAACATACTATCCCCTTTCAGAGAAAGAACTGATATTAATTGGATACAGACTGAAACATGCTATTTTTCACTTCCATTTGTTTTCTTTTATTCGAGTCTTCCTGTACAAAGTGACTAATATGGAAATGCTTTACATAATTGCACATGTATAACCTATATCTTGATTGCTTACCATCTCAGGGAGGGAGGAAGAGAGAGAAGGAAGGAAGGATAGAATTTGGAACTCAAAACTTTAAATAAAATCTTAAAAAAATGCAAATAAGCATATAGAGTTCAGGTAATGACTGAGTAAATAACAAATAGCTCAGAATACTTGAAGTCATCATCTGAGGTTCACTCATCCCCAGCCTGCTGGCTTCCATCCTTATAATCAAAGGGGCAATCAAGCACAAATAAGCACATTCTTCATGATATTCTGATCGGAAAGTCATCAAGCTAAAGAAAGCAAGCTGAGTCAAAGGTAATGAGAGAAGCATTTGGAGTCTTCATTTTTTTAAAGCTGGTTTCTCCCTATAGAAAAATAAATGTCAGCTGTTGAAATGTCAGGCTGTTTTGATTTCATGATAAACAAGAAGCAAAAACACATAAAGGAATAGAAGCTGAGGCGTTTAGCAAGGTGAGGGCAAATATCTTCAGGCTGATGACAGCTCTAGTTCACTCAAGTTTTTACAAAGGATTCCATTGACCAAAGAAAATGGATTCTGGGAGTTTTAATGGTTGATGAGTTCAGTGGAAAATGACTGTGACATTTGAGCTCAGGTTGGAGGGTTGGTCTTGGAAAGTCACCGGAATGTGTTTTTATTTTTTCATTGTTGGACGCAGGGCTTGCTAGGCTTAATACATTTTTCCTATGTGGAAATAAACACTTGAAACTAATTTAAGATTCTCCCATAGGAATGGTGGGATACTATGGGAGGACTGAGTAGAAACAGGCCAGATTCAAGACCAATTAAGAACCACTTTCCCTCTTGGAACTAAGATAGCTGATTTTGAAATTCCCTGAATTTTGTCTTTGTTTATACCTGAAATTTTGTCAGGGTGGGGAACTCCTTCTGTGGAAACTTCTTCTGTGGTTTCAAAGTGGTAGTGGTCTTATGGGAGAGTTATTTTGGGTTTTTGAAAAGCTGATTAGTTATATCACCAGTATATTTCAGAAGCAGAACTGAAATTTGGGACTTTCCTACTTTAAGACTTTAAGGCAAGGCATTTCTTTATTGTGACCTTTTAGGCTACTTCTTTTCCACTTGTGTGTGCGTGTGTGTGTGTGTGCCTTTATACCTACATACACACATACATATACATACATATATAAATATATGAAAGCAAGTAAGCAAGCAAGTAAGCCAAGGAATAGAAATTCAAAGAAAAAGAAAAATCATTTTTTGCCTTCAAGGAACTTACATTCTAATGAGAGAGATTACCTATATATACATATATTTATACTTATACACAGATATACGTGTGCATACATATATAATATATATTATATATATACATATGTTCTATCTATCTATCTATATCTGTATGTATCAATAAATATACAGATGGTCTCTACCATTAGAATATAAACTCCTTGAAGGCAATGAGTGATTTTTACTTTTCTTGGCATTCCTATTACTTAGCAAATTGTGTGACAGATGAAAAGAATTTAATAAATTATTTTTGATTGATGTACAATATTGTGTATTGAAGTATCTATTCCCTAACCTTCATCTGCCTCTATTTCCTCATCTGTAATATGGGCTTAATAATAGCACTTGCCTCCAGGAATTGTTGTGAGGATCAAAGTGATATTTATAAATTTCTTTGCAAACCTATAAGCATATACACACACTATTATTGCAGTTGTCTGTTCTTGGCTTATTCACAAGTCAGCAGACTGTGGCACATGGGTCATATGGATCCCACTGCCTGTTTAAGTATGGCCTTTAAACTTGTGGGCTGTACTAAAACAGGCAGCAGGCTGGATTTGGGGTATTACTCATAGTTTGCCAACTCCTGTTCTTATCCCTCACCAGACCTGATGGGAACTCTGACTTCCTTGTAACTTCCTGCAGTGTTAAGTATGGTAATCTGAACATACTGAACAGTTAACAAATATTTTTAGAGTAAATTAATTTCTTACAATACTCCTATGTTTTGAGCTTTCACTAGATCAGTCTATATGAATCATGGTATGACTTCTCAGAATGTCTGTAGTACTTTATTGGATAATCACTTACTGGAACTGGTTTCAAGATTATTTAAGGTGTAAATCAAATATAATTATGTCTCATTGTGTTACTTGGCTTAAAGAATTCTTTCCTCTGTTTCTTGGCCACTCACCTATAGGAATGAACAACAACAACAACAAAATTTTTAAGGAAAAAAAAGCATGATTATAAAATACTTGCTTTAATCAAATTTGGCAGGAGTGCCATATTCTATGGCAGAGGAACTGGGTACAGATCCCAGCACTGTAGTTTACTAATTGCAGAATCCCCAGAAATAATATTTGCTTTATAGATAATTTTTATACATTATATACTGACTTTGAAACTTAATTTAGTATAATAAGCATGAGAGTGTATGGTGCAGTGGCAAGAATACTGTATTTGAAGTAAAAGTACTTGTGTTTAAATTTTAATTTGGTATTTTTTTACTTCTGTGACTGTGGGCAAATTAATGCTTCAGTTTCTTCATTTGTTAAAACCCATGCTGACATGATATAGTTCAAAATATGTTTAGCAGCCTTAAAATGTATATGGCCCCATACTAGGTTCTCTTGGAAAATGCAGATAGATTTTGTCTACACATTCAAGATATTTAACAGCGCTTTCTTGCTAAATTCTGTATGTTCTGAAAGATGATGAGTGGAACAACATAAGAAATGCGTCCATACCAAAAGTGTATTTTCTGCATAATTAATGCCACTGTTCTCCTACTTGAAGAAATCGTGGTGCAATGAAAACTTCAATGGCTTTGGAATCAGGTTTAAAGGCTGTCTTTCATGTTTACTCCCTGTGTTGTCTTAGGGAAGTCATTTGAACTCCCTGGGCCTTCATTTCCTCATCTTCATAATGAAGGTTTTGGAATAGAAAGCCTCTGAGGGAATAGAAAGCTGGGAGGTCTCTCCCAGCTCTAGATCAAGGATGCAATGGTCATCTCTACTATTATATACATAAAGATACGAATAATACAATTCATTAGGATACCAGTTAAAAGTGGAGGTTATGAAGTGAATTTGAAATATGGAAATGTTATTCTATCTCCCTCCACCTACACACATATACGTTCCTCACTCTAGTCCATATATTCTTTTTTTTTAAAGTGGAATCTGTAACAATCCTTAATTATGACAAACCCCATTCATTTGAGTTCATCATATTTCATTATTTTCTGCCCCATATTGTTTTGAATGTGGGCCTTTTATTTCCATTATCTTTAATAGCTCTGAGAGCAGTCAAGATTTTCATGGAAGAGGAATAGTCTTAACTGAACATTTGAACTCAGTATAGCCATTAAAATTTCCAGAAAACTTATAGATTGGGGGCATCAAGCCTTTAAAAAATCAGAAACTGCCAATTAGAAAAGATGAGAATGTCTTTTTAATCAAGTGATTAATTAATTTGGATACTACTCCACCATGCCAATATACACAGAAAAAAAATGTAGCCTATTTTATAGGGGCACCAGGAGGTCACAACCTATGTTAAAATGTGCTAGAATCCAGTTATTCTACCCTATTAAGCATTTTAGTATGAATGCCTTTTAGTTTGATCAGAAGTGCTGTGCAAGCAAAATAATAATATGTATTTTTTTAAAAAGCCCAAACCAGAAACTACCTTGTGGAAGAGTATGACAGTATCTTGGGGCATGTGCAGTAGGGACTAGAAAAACCTCATTCAAAGAATGGAATATAAGCTGAACTTCAAAGGAAACCAGGTATTCACATAGGCATGGGGATGAAACTAGTAAAAGGACTAGATGTGGAAGATAGAGTAATGCGAAAGGAGCAGGAAGAGACCAAATATGGACGTTGGTGTGTGTGTGTCTGTGTCTGTGTGCGTGTGTGTAGGGAAATAATGTATAATTCTTCTGGAAATATAAGACAGGAATAGGTCTTTAAAAGCTTTTAAATGAAAAAAAATGTATGTTAACTTCCCAAAGGAAATAAGAAGCAACTGGAAGGATTGAGTAGGAGGGAGACATGGCCAAACATGTACTATGGGAAAATCTGTTAGTGGCTCTGTGGAGGATGGATTAGAATGGAGAGACTAGGTGGCACATCAGACAGAAAGTGAGACTTGGAGAGAGGAAAATTCATTTTCAGATCTTGCCTTTGAAACTGTGGTCCTGGACAAGTCACTTAAACTTTCGGCCTCAGTTTTTTTTTCCTTTGTGAAGCAGGAATAAAAATAGCATCTACCTCAAGGTGTTGTTATGAGGATTAAATGGGCAAATACTTATGAAGTCCTTTATAAACATCAAAGTACCAAAAAATGCTATGATGATACTTAGACTATGGAGACAATAATTAAACTCATACTAATTACCATGTAAGAGAGTACAGAAAGTAGTAGGGTCCATGTATATTATCTCTATAGAGGAGAGTTCTCAAAACCTAAAGGCTTATATCCTTATTAAACTTATCAATGCCATTAGATTTTTCCCTTATTGAATCTCACACATTTGTAAATGTATTCTTTAGTGGAGATATTTCTTCCAACTATCTAGCTCATAATCTCTCCATGCCTTTGACAACTCTTCTATCTGTTACAACTGTGCCTTCATTCTTTACCATCTTTCAGGATCAATAATCTAACATGGCATCTGGAAACAAAATAATACCCTCCCCAGACAGCAATTTGGCATCTTTAAGGGTAGTCAATGAATATCATTTAAGAAAGTGATAAGATGGTGATTTAAAGTGAAGGAAAAAAGTATTTGCTATTCTTGACAAATGAATGGACTTTCAGGGAAACATCTAACTTTGTACAACCATGCAGATCTATCCAAAATAATTTCTTTATGGGGGGGCGGAGCCAAGATGGCAACTGGAAAGCAGTAACTGGCGTGAGCTCCCCTCCAAGTCCCTCCAAAAACCTATGAAAAAATGGCTCTGAACCAATTCTAGAACTACAGAACCCACAAAGGGGCAGAGGGAAGCAGGACTCCA
>CM053626.1:18672328-18690088 GCA_028646595.1 Phalanger gymnotis | reverse complement strand
AAATGGGGGGATGATAGAAGGGAGGGCAGATGGGGGTGGAGGTAATCAAAAACAAACACTTTCGAAAAGGGACAGGATCAAGAGAGAAAATTCAATAAAGGGGGATAGGTTAGGAAAAAGCAAAATATAATTAGTCTTTCACAACATGAGTATTGTGGAAGGGTTATACACAATGATACGCATGTGGCCTATGTTGAATTGCTGGACTTCTTAGGGAGAGTGGGTGGGAAGGGAAGAGGGGAGAGAATTTGGAACTCAAAGTTTTGAAAACAGATGTTCAAAAGCAAAAAAAAAAAATTTGCATGCAACTAGAAAATAAGATACACAGGCAACGGGGCGTAGAAATTTATCTTGCCCTACAAGAAAGGAAGGGAAAAGGAGATGGGAGGTGAGTGGGGTGACAGAAGGGAGGGCTGACTGGGGAACAGAGCAACTAGAATATACACCATCTTGGAGTGGGGGGGAGGGTAGAAATGGGGAGAAAATTTGTAATTCAAACTCTTGTGAAAATCAATACTGAAAACTAAATATATTAAATTAAAAAAAGAATGTGTTGTTGACAAGGCATTGCACACAAGATGCTTTGCATACAAGAAGAAAATTAGATCATGCCTGTCCTCACACAGCTTATGTTAGAACAATAGTATAAAATACATATATTATTAGAAATAATATTTTCTTGCAAGTAAATATATACAAGCATATCTTTGTTGTATATATATATAACATTTATATGTACAAAGTAAATACAAATTAAATTTATTTCAAGACACAAGTAGCTGGTTGAATTGAAAAAGGACTCATAAATAAAAGGTGGAACAGGAGCTGAACTGGGAAGCTCTGGACTGTAGGAAACAGTATAGCAGTGTATTCCAAGTATAGGGAATTATCAGTGCAAAGACATTGAGGCAAGAGCTTGAATGGCACATAGGGGAGACAGCAAGTTGGCCAGTTTGATCGGAATGTACAGTGCATTAAGAGGAGTAATGAGTAATAAACCTGGAATAAGAAATTGGAACCATATTATAAAGGTCTTTAAATGCTAAATTAGATATAAGTTTGCAACATATCCTAGAGCCTCTAGGGATTCACAGAAATCTTTTGAATGGAGAAGTGACACAGTTGGAATTGTATTTAAAGACCATCACTTTGTCAACTGAGTAGAAGATGATTTTGAAAGGGGAAAGCAGAGAGAACAATTCAGAGTCTACAGTAAAACATTCATGGAAAAAGTGGTTACGTTCTGAACTGAAGCAATAGTTGTCCTAGTGCAAAGATGGGAATAATATTGCGTGGAGGGATTGGGGGAAAGAGGGGAAGGGAGAGAGAGAAAGAGAGAGAGAGAGAGACAGTCAGCAAGATATGGCAATTGACTTAGGATGATAGAACCATAAGAACCTAGATGAGTGGAAGATGTGGGGCTCTCATCTGAAATAAGATTCTTAAGGAGAAGAACAGGGTCTTCCCCACAACCTTTTTTGTATAATTCTGCAGGAATTATTATCTATCTATTTCAATTGAGCAAACTGAGGCTAAGAGATTTGCCCAGGATCACAGAACTAGTGATTCAAACCCAATTCTTTCCAATTCTACTCTGAGATCAGTACTCTTTCCACTACACCAGAGAGACTAAGTTGAGCAATAAACATGAAGGTTGAAAATGAAACAAAAAATTCCAAGGTGAAACTTATATAAAATTATTGTGACAATAAAAGAGAAAGACCTTGTGACTTTTGCCTTCACTAAAACTTTGCCCAACCATTAAATTTGAAATGTATTTATGACAAAGTGGTGTTTTGGGGATAATGGATTACAGACTGAAACTCTAGGCTTACCATCAGGTGTGACTGAGAGTGAGACTAGCATTTGATTCCATTAATTATGTGGTGTTGTTGTGGTTCCCACAGGGAAAAAAAAAATAGCAGGCACTAAAACAAGGATAATGGATATTATATATGCAAAACTTCTGTGCTTCTGAATGAAACATGATGTTTGTCTTTTTCAAATTAAGAGGTTCTTCTTTCAAATAAGATGCACAGGCAATGGGGCATAGAGATTTATCTTGCCCTACAAGAAAGGAATGGAAAGGGGGATGGGAGGGGAAGGGGGTGACGGAGGGGAGGGCAGACTGGGGAACAGGGCAACCAGAGTGTACGCCATCTTGGAGCGGGGTGGGGGGAGGAAATGGGGAGAAAATTTGTGATTCAAATGCCTGTGAAAATCAATGCTGAAAACCAAACATGTTAAAAATAAATTAAAATAAAATAAAGTAAGAAAAAGGAAAAAAAAGAGGTTCTTCTTTCTACTCAATCTATTTTTCCTTTGTAATTTATTTCAGTTTTGAAGTCAACTTTTTGAAAGTTATTTTACATAGAATTATATCTTGTTAACTAAATTTCTGCTTTTTCTGTTCAGGGTAAGCATAACAACAAAATTAATAACAATAACAATAGTTAGTATTTACATAGACCTTTTTGTGGCAAAGTTTTTCAGAGTGTTTTAATATATTAACTTATTTAAGAACAACACAAGCAGATGTGCAGACAAATACACGGTATTTTCTTTCCCTGCCTATATAATAGCCTTACGTAAAATTTGTCCACAGTTCAAAGGAGCAAATTCATTGGAGGCAGCTTTCAGTGAGTGAACATAAGGGCAGACTTGGCTTGTAGGAATGATTAATTGCATTAAACTGAGGAGAGCCACCATATCCTTATGAGTAGACATATTTAATTTGCAGATTCTGGATAATCAACTTCCCATGGGTGGGGAACATTAAGACATTTGCCAGGAAAAGAGCCAGTTTCAATGTCCCTCTACTTTGCTCATTTCCAGTTGCAGATAAAAATAAATTGGATCTTTAGACCTGAAGCAACACTCTAGTATTTATCCAAACTGGTGCTGACTCTGCAGGTGACATGGGGAATTTAAAAAGCACACATACAAAAGAAGCATGCCACATAATCAAATGGAAAAATCATCCTTCATTATCTTGAGTTTAAATTAAGGCAATAATGCCCTGAGGAAGTTTAGAGAAGGAAAAATGACTTCATGGTAATTTATAGTTACACAGTTTCCTTGGGGAATTTTTCATCCTCTCTATTTCTTGAGAGCATCATTGTCTTAATTTATACTTGAGGAAGGAAAGAGTGGTTTTTTTAGTGTGAATCTGAAGAACCCTGAATTGAACTCCTCCTCACTTTCCCCAAGGAAAATAAGTAAAATTTCTTGAACACAGGTGTGATTTTACAACTTGTTTCACTAGAAGTTTTTATTGGCTTCCTTTTATCCTGTAATAAAAGATAGGAAAAGAACAAATCTAGTGGTGAACAAGTTGTTTTTTATGCTGTACGTGAATAAAATGAAAAAAAAATACTAGAGACCAAGCAGGTTGAGAGGAGCATAGCCTCATTTTTCATCCTTGGTTAGAAACTATTAAGCTTCCAAGGATTCCAAGGGACAGATGTGAGATGGTGAAGCATTAGAGCCATGAGGAACCATGTAGGCAAAGGCAAAAATGTGGGAGAGAGAGTGATGACCCTTTTGCCCAAGGATATCACAATTTTCTTACACAAGGGGAGAATATCTCTGGGTATCCACCATTGGCTTCACTGCTCTAAAACAGTAATGAAAAGTTCATGCAATAAGTGATTTAGAGATGAAAGGGGTCTACTAGCACACTGAAGCCAATTTCTTCCTTTGAGAGAGGTGGAAAATGAAGGCCACATAAGTGAAATTACACAGTAGCTCTTCCAGAGTAAGAGAGGCAGAATGTCTATAGGTACAAAACATCTAAATGCATAGATTTGCCATCTTCATATTCTATTAACATGTTCTTTGCCTCATTGTGGCAAGGCATAGCAAGAAATAGGGAATTCCCCAAAAAGAGTAACTAAAGATAATTGCATAGCCGTATGTGCAAGGTAAGACCTTAAAATGATAGAGATATGAACTGCCTTGGTGGTATGTGTTCAGTGTGTTTGTTCCTACTTCGTGTATAAGACCACCCTTCCCACTGATGCTTTGGGTTTTGTGGGAGAACTGTTACGCAGGTTTATAAAGTTTTATATAAATTGTATGCCATATCATACCACTGTGGGGCGGCATTGTGAGTATGCAATGCTTTAGCAGTATAGACTTTTAGAGTGCTTTGACTCTCTTATAGTTGACCTCTGAGAAGCTCAGTTAAGGAGTTCTGAATTGGTAGGGTGGGAAACTATTAAGCTTCAAGCAATGTTTAAAAAAAAAGGTAAGGGTAGTATCTCTGACAAAACAAAAACAAAAATGGAATTAATTAAAAGAAATAAGTAGGGAAATTACAATAATGTGATATCAGTACTAAACATATATATATATATATATATATACACACATACAAACACAAAATGGTAGAATATCCAGATTCTTGAAAGAAAAGTTAAATGAGTTAAAGGAGGAAACAAAAAGTATAATTTTTAGTGGGGAACTTCAACTTTCCCTTTTTAGAACCAGATAAATCTAATCATAAAATAAGTAAGAAAGAAGTTAAGGAGGGAATTTTAGAAAATTTAGATATGACAGATTTCTGGAGAAAACTGAATGAGAATAGAAAGGAGTATTTTTTCTAAACTATTCATGACAACAATGAAAAAATCAACAATGTATTAAGGCATAAAAGCTCACAAAAATGTAGAAAAGCCAAGATAGTAAATGCATCCTTTTCAGATCATAACACAATAAAAATTATTTTCAGTTCTATTTTACACTCTGGTTCTAGGATACCAAGTATATTTTTTCTTGATAATTTCTTGAAACATTATGTCTAGGCCCCTTTTTTATTATGGCCTTTATGTAGTTCAATAATTTTGAAATTATCTCTATGACCTATTTTGCAAGTCTGTTTTTCCAATAAGATATTTCACAATTTCTTCTATTTTATTGTTTCTTGATGTCTCATGCAATCATTAGCTTCTCCTTCCCCAATTCTAATTCTTAAGCAATCATTTTTTTCAGTGAGTTTTGTACCTCCCACTCCCCCAATTTACCTAAATCTACTTCTTAAAGAGTTCTTTTCTTCAGTGAATTGTTGTACCTTTTTTCCACATTTGATCAATTCTGCTTTTAAAGGAGTATTTCCCTGGTTACTCTTCCTAGTCCTGGGATTGTAGATTCCCCCTTCCCCACCTCCACTCTCCTTCTTACACAATTGTTGGTGCTCCACTATGTCTTGGAATTAAGACCAAGGTCCCTACCCTTCCATGAGCAACCACAAGCACTCCTCTCTGCCCTGAAACCATGACCAAGGCTCATTCTCCCTTGCCACCTGCAAGTTCTATCATTCTTTCTGGTGCTTGGGCTGCAACCAGGAACTACAGAAGAGAATTACAAAGGGTCCTGAATCCAGGTTTCTCTAATTTTCCTTCCAATAAGTTGTCTGTGGGCTGACCACTCCCAAAGTTTACTGCTTCTACCAATGCAGCCACCTTCAAGGCCCACTGCTGACTTGCTGAAACAAGGCCTAAGCTGTGTGATCTGACTTGCATGGTTTGCCTTGCCTTGTCTTCAGGCTTGCTGGACTGCCACCCTGGTGAGACAGACCTTTGCTGCCAAGGTTCTAAGTTTTTTGTATTGGATAATTATTTCATCTGACCTTACATTGGTTCTTCTGCTTCAAAATTTGATTTGAGACATTACTTTAGACTTCTTTGGAGGGGAATTTGAGAAAGCTTAGCTGTGTGCTTCTCTACTCCTCCATCTTGTTTCCACCTCTTAGAATTATGTTTTACATGGCTTCATATGATAATCAATAAAAAATTTCTTGACTTCTCAGGAAGAGGTGGGGGCAGCAGGAACAGAATTTGGAGTTCAATTTTTTTTAGTGAATGTTAACTTTTACATGTAACTGGGAAATGATAAAATAAGTAAAACATTTTTTTTAATCTAGTAACCATGGTCCACAGAGCTTCAGGTCATTTTAGTTCCTCAATGAGTTTGGTACCTAGTTCACATGTTTCTCTCATCCCCAATTTCTGCCCTCATACTAGGGAATTTCAATCTACATATTGACTCTTCCTCTAACATCTCAACCTCTCAGTTCTTCAACCCATTCACTTCCCATGATCAACTCCTCCACCCCACTTTTCACTCACTGAAATGGCCGAACCCCAATCTTGCTATTACCCTCCAAAGCACCAGATCTATGTTCAAGGATTTTAAAATTCCCTCATCTGTAATCTTTTTCACCTGTCCTGTTTTCTTTTAACAAACTCTACACTTGAGAGGAATGAAAACCTGAAAGGCATGATTTCAGGAAAATTGATAATCAATTTATTACTTAGGCTAGCCAGCAATCGGAAACTTGATGATTAATATTTTCCTTTGGTAACTAAAATGCCAAAGGAGACCATGAAATGCTTTAAATTCCTTCTGAAAGCTAACTCCCCTGACGAGTGAAACTCAACCCTGATTGGCAGGCATTTGATGAGGAGATGGGCTAAAAGTATTTGGTTCCTTCTACTGAGGACAAAGCTTGATCCTGAGACTCGGCAGCCTCAAGGCATTTGGGCAAGGGGAAGCCGTCTCCATTGAGACCTCTCTATGTAGTTTTCTCCTTCATGAGATGAGTTGCCCTAAACTGTAATGGAGGGGACCAAGGACATGGGCTTCCTCTTCCTGGCAAAAGCTTGCCTAGATTGGATTCTCTTTATGCTCTAAAGAGAAATCAGGGGTCCAAGTTGGGTGGGATCTGGCCCAAAGTTAACAGGCATGTGCTTGTGGGTTAGGATCAATCTCTTCAATCAGCCATGCCCTTCAGAGACAGACTGATCTTTTCAGTTGAGCCTAAACAGATACAGGAAAAGAAGGGTAGATAACAAACTGATTTATTTATAATTTATCCATCCTAATTATTTATAATTTAATTTCTTATTTATAACTAAGTAATTATATATTCATATAACATTAACTCCTCTCAAACTTTGTTCCACATCACTTTGTTCCACATCATGAACTCCCATCTCTCAACCCCTATAGTTCTTTTTCCAAAGCCATTAACCATCTGCTAGTGACTCCTCTTTCACTCAACTTGACCTCATAGAAAACCAGTTCATCTCTATGCTGTCCTCTTCTCTTGTGTCCTGGCCGCTTTATCATATCTCTGATTTCACCCTGCCAAGTTTCAGCTCTCCATGACTTCCACTCTCTGTTGCCTTGATTCCTACATATGTGCTGTTGAACAAAGTTACAGAAAATCATGCTACCACTCTGACTGACCCCACTACAAGTTTATGTTACACAAAGAAGACTGGGCCTTCACTGGAGCGTGAGAATCCTACTTTACCTTCTTTATCCAATCATGAATCTACTTTGCAAACATTTTTATTCCTCCTCAATACTTCTATGGCTCCTCTTTCCCCACTCTCTGACCCAAAAACCTTTCCTCATAGTCTACCAAAAAGAAAAATAAAACAGACACTTCTCTGTGAACTCCTTTTTCTCCCCATTCTTCATCTCATATCACTCAGATACCTTCTGAAAGTATTTCTTTTTCATTCCTTTCTCAAATGAAGAGGTATCCTTACTCCTTAACAAGAATAACTCCTCTAACTGTCCCATCTTTAACAGGAAGCATTTCCCAATCCCTTTTAATTCCAATGCTTTCATTCTTTTAATTACTTCCTGTTTTTCCTGTATATATCTTGTTCATACATATTAGCTTGCATGTTGTTTCACCTACTGCATTGCAAGTTCCTTGAGTGTAGGGAAACTTGTTTGCCTCTTTTTTGTATCTCTACTGCTTAGTACAATGCCTGGCACATAGTGTTTAATAAATGTTTATTCATTGAATGAATGCCTTGCTTCATGACAAAATAATTGTTTCAGTTTATGATAACATCAAAGAATAACAGAATATCAGACTTAAGAAACTGCAATGATTATCTAGTTCACCCACACATAAAAGAAATTCCCCTATGTCTTTCTAGACAAGTGGTCATGCAGTCTCTACTTCAAGACTTCCAAGGAGGGGAAATCCATGTCCTGGAAATCATAAGAACCACCTGCCTATCAGGATAGAGATGTAAATCATATCATATCATCAACAATTTAAAGTTGTAATGGCCCTTAGAGAGAGTCCCAGAATCCTCATTTTACAAATAAAAAATTGAAATACGAGAAAGTTTGGTGACATATCCAAGGTAATACAGACAATAGGTAGCAGAATCCAATTCCTTCAATGCCAAAATCACTCTTTTCATTATAGTATCAAGTACAACACAGAACAAGTATTGAGGAAACAGAGTTAAATAGGAAGGAAAAGAGAGAGGGAGGGAGCTAGCAAGCAAAGTATGGAAAGGAAAGGAATTGAAGGAAAGAAGAAAGAAAAGAAAGACAGAATAACACATTAATGTAGTAAATTTAGTATTTATTCAACATTATTCAACATACATTTTTGAGAAAGTAATGATGTTTTTCATATTCTAATCTTTGAAGTATTTTCAGCGAGTAAAACTATTTTGCTAATACTTGTTTTTCTTTGAACCAGCAACAGCTTGGACAGACAATCTGAGGGTTTGGGATGCACTAATTCTATGGCATCATCACTGCTATTTATGGTGAACAAACAGGAGCTGAGAAATTTACACTATGTGGTATCAGAGGGTGAGGAACTTGAAGCATCCTTTGATCTGCTAAAGCCCTTCCATAAGTAGTGAGAATTATAATCTCTTTACAGATTGTCAAAGATCTGCTTTAATTGAAGCAAGCTGTCTACCAAAGATTGGAATTCTAATGATTGGTTCCCCCCGGGCTGGCACTGCAAAGCTTGTGAACTGTCTGCTCATTAGAGAGTAACCATTAAGACATAAGTGAAAAGAAAACCAATAGATTCCTATAATAACATATTTACTGTCACAGCCTTGGGTATTTTTGTTGAAAGGGCAAGGGAAAAGAAAGGGGGAAAAAACAGCACACTTTCTCTGAACAGAAAATAAAAATTTTGTAAATATTGGCCAACAGGCAGAATAAGGAGTGAGGCAAGAAGGGTAAGATTTTGGCAGGAGGAGGGAGAACATTCTGGGAATTTGGATATTTTGAAACAGACTTTTTAATGACCCAGAATCTCAATTTTTCAAAATTACTATATTAGAAAGGTCCAATAATTCAAGAATATGGCTAAAATGACACAGGTTGTATTGGGAAATTCATGCAGTGCTTTCAATGATAATGGATTTAGACCTAGAGGGGACTAGAGAGGCCATCTATCCCTTCCAATCCTCTTCTTTCAGAGATGAGGGATGGCACTCCTTATTAGTTCACTGGCTTACACAAGGTAATTTAAGTATTGTCGGAGCTCAAATTTGAACCCAGCTCCTTTGAACACAAATAGAGAATTCTTTTTCCACTGTGTTATGCTATCTGAAATTACATAAGCCACTCTAGAAAACAACAGCTCATCATTTTAATAACAATATTAGAGGCAGTAGATAGATAGCTGGGCCCAGGGTTATGAATACCTGGGTTGAGATCCAGTCTCAGACAGTAGCTGTGACCATGGACAAGTCACCAGACCTCTCTCTGCTTTAGTTTTTTTTTTTTCCATTGTAATACAGAGGTTACAATAGTATTTACCTCACAGTATTATTGTGAAAATCAAATGAATTTTTTTTTGCAAAGCACTTAGTACAGTTGCTGACATTCACTAGGCATTTAATAAGAATGTTTCCCCTTTACCCCAATATTTTCTTTAGAGTCTGCTACACTACAGTCACAGGTCCAGTCCCTATTCCTATTGTCCCAGTGATATTCTTTTGATCTATGTAATACAACACCAAAAACTCCAAGGATTCAACATGGTAGATGACCAAAAGGCAATAGAGAGATGAATAATAGACATAAATAGACATACTTACAAATGGTTACTTTCCTGAAAAACAAGGCACAGATGATGTTATCCAGGAAATGAATAATTAGTCAAGGAAATGGGCTTGTCACATAGCATGAGCAAACAATAACAGATAGACAGCCCTAGTGATGTAATATACACATGGAATATCAAAAGATCTAGCTTAGCACAGTGCCAGGCACATAATACACATTGAAAAAATACTTATTGACTCATGGGAATGATGACTAATGAAAGATCCTTCACTATTTTGGACAGATCATCTATGGAGAATATATCGGACACTATGGTCAAGAATACCACAGAATGAAATAAAGTGGATCATTTAAGTCTGTAACTTTGTAGTCAATCCCCATATTTGGAGAGACATGGACCATTAAAATGTGGAAATATAAAAGATGAAATGTTTGATCAACAGACAGAGGTGTTACACATTTTCCTGTCTTAATAGACTTGGATCTGACATAAATTTGGCAATGTAGGAATACATCATTGTTGTTGTTGTTGTTTTAATTTATATATAAACATTAAGCAAATGTTTCAAGTAGATAACTTTTGGAAAGTGAGAAAATAGATATTGTTTCTCATAATACTCATTACACATAGGATTATCTTTTAAAAGGTTATCCTATTTCACCTATGCAAGCAGTGCTATCGTTATAGCACAAAGGTAACATTTGATTTATATCCTAGAGGAACATAGAGCTTTGAGCCAGATAGTTGGTTTAAATAGAAGGAAAAAATTACTAAAATCTTCCTATATTGTCTCATGATGGTATCAAGATGTTCCTGAATTCTCTGTGGCCATAGCTATAGAATGCTTTCTTTGAATGTTAACTTTTTACACTTTCCTCTTTCACCCTCATCATGAAGCTTCTTAGTTCTTCACTTTCTGTCATCAGAGTGGTATCATTTGCATATCTGACATTGCTGATATTTCTCCTGACAACATTAATTCTAGCTTTTGATCCATCCAGCTAGGCATTTTGTATGATTTATTTTGCATATAAGTTAAATAAATAAGGTGACATATATACATAGCCTTGTTGTACTGCTTTTCTAATCTTAAATAGATCAGTTGTACTTATGTCTGATTCCATTACTTCTTGTTACACATAAACGTTCCTCAAGAATGGACTGAGATAATCTGGTAGTCCAATTCTATGAGGATTTGCCACATTTTGTTGTGATCCACATAGTCAAAGGCTTTAGTATGGTAAATAAAGAAATATTTTTTTTTCCTGGAACTCTCTTGCTTTCTCCATAGTACAGCAAATAGTGGCAATTTGGTCTCTGGTTCCTCTGCTTCTTTGAAAATCAGCCTGGTCTTCTGGTAATTCTCAGTTCACATATTGTTTAAATATAGCTTACATAATTTACACAATTGTTCAGTAATTTGAATGTTCTTTGGCATTGTCTCCTTTAGGATTGGCATGCAAATTGATGTTTTCCAATCCAGTGGTCACAGCTGAGTTTTCCAAATTTACTGGCATGTTGGTTGCAGCACTTTAGTAGCATCATCTTTTAGGATTTTAAATAGCTCAGCTAGAATACTGTCACCTCCCCTAGCTTTACTGTTTCTTTGCTTGTTTGTTTGGTTTTTTTTTTACTTTTTCACTTTTACTTCTTCAGGTCCACTTGACTGTACCCTCCAGGATGTCTGGCACTAGATTAGTAAACACACTATCTTAGTTATCACTGAAGTTAAAATCTTTTTATATATAGTTCTTCTGTATAATCTTGCCACTTCTTAATCTTTTCTGATTTTGTAAGTCACTACCATTTTTGCCTTTTCTCATTCCCATTTTTGCAAGAAATTTTCCCTTGATATCTCTAATTTTCTTAAAGATATCTTGTCTTTCCCATTCTATTGTTTTCTTCTATGTCTTTGCATTGCTCATTAAAAAAGTTATCACTTGCTACTATTCTATGAAATTCTTCATTCAGTTGGATATGTCTTCCCCTTTCTCCTTTCCCTTTCCCTTTTTTCTTTCCTCAGTTATTTGTAAAGTCTATCAGACAGTCATTTTACTTTCTTGCTCTTTTTCTTTGGGATGCTTTTTGTTGCTGCCTCCCAAAAAATATTTTGAACCTCTGCCCATAGTTTTTGAGGCACTCTATCCACAAGATCTAATCACAAATCTACTCATCATTTCCACTTCATATTCTTAATTGATATTTTTAAGTCATACTATATGGCCTGATGGTTTGCCCTAATTTCTTCAGTTCAGTTCTGAATTTTGCAACAAGATCATGATCTGAGCCACAATCAGTTACAGGTCTTGTTTTAACTGACTATCTAGAGCTTCTCCTCTTTTGGCTGCAAAGTATATAATCAAGCTGGTTTCGATATTGCCTATCTGGTAATGTCCATGTATAAAGCTACCTTTTGGGTGGTTGAAAAAGAGCAATTGCTACGAGGTTTAAATATTTTAACAAATCTCTATTAGTGTCTGCCCTACTTCATTTTGTACTCCAAGGCTGAACTTTCCTGTTATTCTAATTACCTTTTGATTTTCTACTTTAGCATTCAAATTCCCTGTGATGACTAGCACATCCTTTTGTAGTTATTTTTATTTCTAAAAGATTGTAGATTTGTCTTCATAGAACTGATCGATTTTGGCCTCTTTGGTATCAATGGTTAGAGCATTAATTTTGTCATGTCTAACTCTTTATGATCAGATTTATTTTGTTGTTTGTTTGTTCATTTGTTTGTTTTACTTTGTTGTTGGCAAAGACACTGGAATGGTTTGCCTTTTCCTTTTCCAGTTCATTTTACAGCTTAGGAAGCTGAGGCAAACAGGGTTAAGTGCTTGGCCCAGGATAACACATCTAGTCAGTGTCTGAAGATAATGAGTCTTCCTGACTTCAGGGCCACACCATCAACTAAGTCACCTACCTGCCCCAGTTGGGACATAGATTTGCATTACTGTGATGTTGAATACTTTCCCTTGGATTCAAAAACATATAATTCTGTCAGTTTGAGATTATATCCCAGTACTCCTTTTCTTACCCTTTTATTGGCTATGGGTGCTATTCCACTTCTAAAGGATTCTTGCCCACAGCAGTATATGTAATGATCACCTTAATTAAATTCACCCTTTCTTACCCTTTTATGTTCAGTCACCTGAGATGTTGTTTAATCTTCCTTTTCCTATTTGACCACATCCAACTTGTTCTTGTTCATAAATCTTACATTTCAGGTTAGATTGATATTTTCAGGTTCAGATTGATCTTTACAACATTGTACATTCTATACATGTAGAATATAGGCTAAATATGAAAATATTAGCATTCCTCTAAAGAAATAGATTCTGATTTGAGTTCAAAAGCTCAAAATGGGTTAAACATATGATATAGGAGTCAAGGAAGCTAATTCAGAGTAAAGTAACATCTGGGAAATCATATCTACTCAATGTGTCACATTTTAGGAATGATATTAGTAACTTATAGGGTAGCCAAGATGGTGAAGAAATTGAGAACAATCCAGGTGAAAAAAATATTTGAAAGCACTGGGAATGTTTGGTTAAGAGAAGACTTAAGGGAAGGTGATAGGTGTCCTCAAATATTTGAATGCTTTTATGTGGAAGAATAGGCTTGTTCTTCTTGGTTTCAGAGCAATGGGGGAAGTTGCAAAGGAAAAAAAAAATACTTTATATGACATGAAAATTACTCTCTGACAATTAGAGCTATCCCAAAGTGAAATTAGTTGCCTTTTGTAATAATTGGTTCATACTCATTGAAGGATTTCAAACAAAGGTTTGATTGCTACTTGTTTAGTATAGTAAAAAGGAAATTCATGTGCAGGTATAGATTTGATTAGTTAATCTGTGAAAACCTTCCAGCCCTGAAAATCTGAACTTCTGTGATACTGTGACCAAATACTAAAAGAAAAATTTATGCTGAAAATAATAATTTTAATTATATTCAAGTTTAAATTTTGTAGACATCTTAAGAAGGGCAATATTCTCAGAGCTGAGGAAATATTGGAAATGTCATTATGAAAAAATGACCAAAAATATTAAGAAATTTCTCTCTAAATGTCTCTCTAAGGTCTCAATGAAAATGATATATGCACAAATGGAGGATGAGCTTGACAAAACCAAGAGGAAAGAGGTAACTTTACACAGGTGATCATTTATAGCAGACCATTACTCTGCAGTCATAAAACTGACTCACACATATAGAGAACAGATGATCCCTTGAGTCTTTTGTTTATTATGAGGGGAAGAGTATTTGACTTGGTAGAGCAAAAACATGTGTCCTTAATGACTCTCCTCAATGGAGTAGTCCACGCATATGTTAAAATCACAGAAAATAAATTTTGTGGCAGATGTTACCACAAAGATAACTTTATTTCATTATCTACTGATTCTCCACATCACGCATATTCTTTAAATAGGACACATATAATCATAGGAAGTTGTGAACAGTGACTTAGACAATATTTCACTCAAATTCCAAATTAAATACATGCTTTCTACATCACTAATCATTAGAGTTGCACTCATTGGAGCATGAGCTCCTTGAAACGAGATGTTCACTTTCCCTTTGTATCTCCAGTGCCTACCACATTGTCTTCCTTAGTATGGGAAGTGCTTTAATAAATGCGCTTTGGCTGTCTAATGTTTTGGTTGACAACATAAATATAAACATGACACTAAACAATGAAATTGGTAACATGTTTGTAAATGTTTGTAAATACTATCTAAATTTGCATTCTGCAACACATACATTCTACCTTTGCATTGGCATAATACTTTGCAGTTTACAAAACACCTATCTTCTCTGTGGAATAGAACAGTAGCTCTCTCTCTCTCTCTCTCTCTCTCTCTCTCTCTCTCTCTCTCTCTCTCTCTCTCTCTCCCATTTCCTCTATTTTTCCTCTCCTCTCCATCCCTATTTCTCTCTCTCTTTCTCACACCACCTTCCCTTCCTCCTCCCTTTCTATTTCTTCCTTTGGTCAAATTGTCTCAATTTCATATCATCTGTTATACAAGTGAAAAGCTCTGTGGAGTTATGGGCAGAGGGCTTTTCATGGAAACAAGAATTGGATCCAAATTCTCCTTCTGATATATATTGAATCTATGATTCTAGAGAAGTCCTTTACCCTCTCACTGCTCTAAGAAACTCTCTAAAATTTGAAATTATAGCACATATGCTACTCTACATTGGCAGAATTAATTTTCTCACTGAGAGTAAAGCCATGGGTCAGTCTGGTGCAAAACAAGTCAGATAGATAAAACACTGGGCTTGGAGTCAGGAACACTTATCTTCATGAGTTCAAATCCAACCTCAGACATTTACTATCTGTGTGACCCTGGGCAAATTACTTAACCCTGTTTGGCATGTCTTTTAATGGAGAGTGCTGTGTTTGTTACCAGGAAGACCTAACACCAACTCTGCTCTCTGAAACTACTTTCCTATATTACCCAGCATATATCAAAATGTGTGTCACATACGAGGCTCTTAATCAATGTTTATTGATTGGTTGTTTACCTTGGGATGGTAACTGGACCTCTATATTCCTTTGTTTGCCTCTGCAACCTCCCTGGAATTCATCAGAAAAAAAAAAATTCTTTGGTTTCTTAAGCTGAATCTCCAAAGCCAGAACTGGGGAAAATGGATACAACTGGAGGGAAGAAAAAGATGCGTTTCAGTTTGATTCAGGGGGAGAACCATGCCTAACAATTTGAACTGTCCAAAGTATGATGGGCTACCCAAGGAGCTAGGGAGTTAACTATTGTTAGAGTACTCCAGAAAACAAGGAATGATTATTTCTTGGTATTTTAAAGAGAGAATTCTTTAAAAGGCATAAGTTGGAATAGAATCTTGGGCTCTTATACTGGAGCACATGAACTTAATTTTAAAATAGATATATTGTTTATTTCATTAATCATTTCCCAAGTACTTGTAAAAAAAATAACAGTTTTCTAAAAAAAAATTTTTGGAGTTCCAAATTCATTGTCTCATTCTATCCCCTCGTACACCCCTTGAGAAGACAAGCAGTAAGATAGGAATTAAACCTGTGAAGTCATGCAAAACATATTTCTACATTAGCCATGTTTCAAAAGAAAATGCAAACATAATAAAACAATAAAAACAAAGCAAAAGTACGCTTCAATATGTATACAGATATTATCGGTTCTTTCTCTTGAAGTGAATAGCATTTTTTAACTCACGTGTCCTTTGGAATTGTCTTGGATCATAGTCTTTATCAGAGTGGCTAAGTCTTTCATAACTGATCATCCTTACATTTTTGCTTTTATGGTATACAGTGTTGTCCTGGTTCTGCTCACTTCAATTTGGATGAGATCATATCAGGCTTTCCAGTTTTTTTTTTCTGAAATCATCCTGCTTGTTATTTCTTACAATACAATAGTATTCCATAACAATCACAAAACATAACTTGTTCAGCCATTCACCAATTGATAGGCATCCTATTAATTTTCAATTCATTGCCAAAACAAAAACGATCTGCTATAAATACTTTAGTACATTGAAGTTCATCTCCCTTTTCTTTTAGATCTTTGGGATATAGAACTAGTAGTGCTATTGCTGGGTCAAAAAGTACACACAATTTTATAGCCGTTTGGACATAGATCCAAATCATTCTCTAGCATAGTTGGACTAGGTTATAATTCCACTAACAATGCATCAGTGCCTCAATTTTTCCACATCTCCTCTGGCATTTGTAACACTCCTTTTCTGTCTGATATCTTGGAGCCAATCTGATATCTTGGAGTTGTTTTAATCTGTATTTCCCTAATTACTAGTGATTTAGAACATTTTTTTTCATGTAACTGTTGAAAGTTTTTATTTTCTCTTCTGAAAACTGACTATTCATATCCTTTCATCATTTATCAAGTGGGGAATGACTTCTGTTTTTACAAATTAGGGTCTGCTCCCACTATATTTTAAAAATGACTCTTTCATCAGAGAAATTTGTTGTAGTTTTCCCAGATTCCTGTTTTCCTTCTAATGTTTACTGCATTAATTTTGTGCAAAAAGCATTTAATTTTATGTAATCACAATTATCCATTTTATTTCTTGCGAATCTCTTATTTCTTGTTTGGTCATTAACTCTTTCCTTTTCCATACATCTGAGAGATATCTTTTTCATGCTCCTTTACTTTATGTATAATATAACCTTTATATTTACGTCATTTATCTATTTTGACATTATCTTGGTACATAGTGTGAGTGTTGGTTTATGCCTACTTTCTGCCAAATTGCCTTATAGTTTTCCCAGCAATATCTGTCAGATGTTGAGTTCTTATCCTCATAGGTTGGATCATTGAGTTTATCAAACGTAAAATTACTATGGTCATTTACTGCTGTGTATTGTATAGCTAAGCTTTTCCACTGATCCACCACTCTTTCTTAGCCAGCCTGAGATTGTTTTGATGATTACCACTTTAATAATTTGAAATCCTGTAGTGCTAGTTCCCTTTCCTTTACATTTTTCTCATTGACTCACTGATAGCATTAACATTTTATATTTTTTCTAGTCCTATAAAAAATAATAGGTGGTAAAGGGCTGCAAAACCTGTTGCCCAACAAAGGATTTCAGGCAACATGTGAAAAATGTAGAGGATATTTTCCTCTATATTTTTCACATGTGTCCTGAAATCCTTTGGTATGCTGCAGGTTGTGGAGGCCTGCTTTAGTAAATGGATTGGTATGGCACTGAATAAGCAAATTCACTCATGCAGAATGGTCATTTTTATTATATTGACTCAGTCTACCCATGAGCAATGACTTTCTTCAATTGTTTAGTTCTGACTTTATTTGTGTGAAAAGCATTTTGTAATTATGTTTGTCTAATCTCTGGGTTCGTCTTGGCAGTAAGAATCCCAAATATTTTATATTGTCTACAG
>CM053626.1:18638793-18671828 GCA_028646595.1 Phalanger gymnotis | reverse complement strand
GTATTTTCGCTGCCTGGCCATGTTCCCAGCCAACTTACTTGACCTTTGAGTTTTTCAGTGGGGCATGACTGCTTGTAGAGTAAAGAGTACTATTTTCCAAGCTTGGGGGGATGCTCCAGCTCTGCCACACCAGCACTTCTCCTTCCCCAAGAACCCCCAACCCGGACTGGACTTAGATCTTCAGCAGTTTCTTCACTCTTGCTCTGATCTGCCATTTAATTCCTCCAGGTAGGCCTGGGGCCAGAAGCAACTGCAGCTGTAGTTGTGTAGTTGGCCCACCTTTGCTGCCCCCAGCGTGGTGGCCGAACCATGAACTCCTTCTTTCACTCTGTCCTCAGCAGCTTTTCCCACTAACCTTCTCTGTTGTCTTTGGTATTTGTGGGTTGAGAAGTCTGGTAACTGCTGCAACTCGCTGATTCAGGGCACTAGGGCATGCTCTGCCCGGCTCCTGGTCTGGTTGGTCTGTGCCACCCATGCTGGGCTCTGCTCCTCTCCGCTCTGCTTCCAGCTCTGTCCGAGATAGGCCTCACCCAGAAACCATCCAGGCTGTCTTGGTTTGGAGCCCTGCTTCCTTCTGCTATTTTGTGGGTTCCGCAATTCTAGAATTGGTTCAGAGCCATTTTTAATAGTTTTTTTGGAGGGACTTGTCGGGGAGCTCATGCTAGTCCCTGCTTTCCAGCCCCAACAACACATTCTTAATAAATGTTTATAGATTTATGTTTTTAAAGTCCTTTGTAAATGTTAATGTTCTATGCAAAGTGACATATAATCATCATCATCATCATCATCATCAAATTTTGCCTCAGTGTAGCAGACAATTGACTGCAATACTCATAACATCTAGTTCCAATTCATGTTTCTGATACATACTGACTCTGTCCCTGGTCAAGTCACTTCTAAAGAACTCTCTAAGAATATAGGTTGAAGAGGAAAAAAAATCTATTAATAAAAATTAAATTAAGATAATAAAAAATAGGAAGGAAAAGAAAAAGGTCTGATTTGCATTGACAGAGGAAGTTTTTTCACCTACATGTTCCCTATATCAATGGAATCTTTGGCTAATCCCTGGGCCTATCCCTAAATACCCACTCAACTTGAGTGTTCCACTATTAAGCCAAACAGAATTTCCTGAGAGCTCTAGGGATTGCCCTGTTTTGGGTCATCTAAACATTGAGCTTCTGTTCAGAAATATGTCAAAGTTCTCTGTGCTCTGTTCTCCATGTAATCTGGGCAGAGTCTTGGGTTTTGTTTCTTTTCTTTTCTTTTTCTTTTTTAACATTTCACAAACACTGAGGACAATGGAATGACTCTGTTACTTATAGAAGATAAATCCAAAATGACATAGTTTCAATTTCAAGATCTAGAATACAGGCAAAAATAACAAGAAATCTCTTTCAATAGACTATTCAAGGGAAAATGTCTCATGTCATTGCTTGCTACCTTCATTCAATGTTAGAGTTATATTAAATTAAAGCAAGGAGCAAGCTTTTTAAGGTCTTGCCACCTCTGTGGGAAGTAACCCTGGGTAGTAGCTCTAATTTCATATAATGGATTTTTAACTCCTCCCTCACCTATGGACAACATCTCAGAAGAATGTCATCTTCATTTCATCTGCAGAGATTTTGTGATCTGTAGCCATCAGAATCAAAATATAAGTCAAAGAAATGTGGACTGCTTCCTGAGGGAGGGAAATGTAATTAAGAGATCTCTGTCCTGCATAAATGGAAAGCCGTTCTACACTGAAAGTTAGGTTTTTATTTGTGGGAGGGGGAGGCAAGATGCTTTCTGACATGACCTACCTCCTCAGTATTGCAAGAAGTGTTAGTCATGGTTATTTTGGTCAGGAAGTTTTGCAAGGTTCAACAGGACTGATGTACTTGCTAAAATAATTCCTTCACCATATGCTGAGCATTCACTGATATGATAGCTTTTTTTTAAGTATTCAAGCCACCTGGTACCCTTTAAAACATAACTCCCCTGAAACTAAAAATTGCCTTTCTATCATTATACAAATACTAAGTAAATGCCTTATTTTTCTCTCTCAATTATTTAGGGAAAAATAAACACAGATAAATTAGAAATTGAAAATGGACTCTAGTCTGGTAACACAGAAATTTTTCCTTGAAATGTTTACAACAGTATACAGTGAAGTGTTGGAGCCCAGAGATTCAGCTTGTGGAGTTTGCATCTATTTTGGAGAGTAAAAAAAATTATGAGTCCCTTAAGAAATGTTATGAAGCTTCATCTATATAACCCAAGCATAATAATATAGTATCTGGAAGATAATTAACATTTTACTTATTTTTATCTTTGTCTCCAAAATATCTAACATAGTGATGAGTCAATAGTAAATATTTAATTAATAAACTTTGCTTAGGATGCATTGAAAATATTTCACTCTCCTTTGCTTCAGTTAGATTCCAGTACAGTACAGTAGGAAAAGAACTGAGTTGAGAGTCACAGGATCGACTTTTAGACTTCACTTCTTATCTTTATTCCAGTTGTGACCTTAAGAAAGTCATTTAACTTCACAGAGCCTCAGTTTTCCTATCTGTAAAATGGAAGAGTTTGACCAGACGGTCTCTAATGTGCCTTTCAGCACTAGGCTTACACTTCTTAGGTTTCTCATGAAATTATAGAGCTAATGAATGTTCTCTTCTCCCCAAGGCTTCAGTCATTGCTTTTTATACCAGAATTTTATGCTCAAAATAAACACAACAATGAGGATATCACTATTTATATCTTAGAGCTGTACTGTCAAATTTAAAAGGCAATTTGAGGATTTTCTTTGATGATGTGGGCGATATAGAATTATAATTATTCCTTGTGAAAGAGAAGTACAAGTAAGGATAGATTCTAAGCTTTCATTGTTTAAGCCTCTCTTCTGTTTATTTATCAATGAAATATCATGAGAGACAGAACAAATATGGTTAATAAAGTGTTGATACCCTCTCCCCAAAGTAAGACAATGAAAAAGACACACCTAAAAGTCTTGGAAAAGTTAAAATAACATGGATCAGGTTGTCATGTAATAAATTAATTGACTGATGTGATTGTCATTGGTGATAATTAAAAATGAGAATGAGAGACAGAAAAAAGTATGATAAATGTTCTGATTTTCAAAAACAGAATAGCATCTGAGAAACATAGGCTGACAAGCTTGACATAGAATAATCACAAATGTATAACATTTACATTGAAGAGATGGTTAGTCAAAATTCAGAAAAGAAAGTGGTGATCAGCAAGATTTAATATGTCTTCATCTAGAAAACATGGCACCAAGTTAAATCAATTTTCTTTTTTATGATAGGCTTATCTATATTGCAAAGTAGGTGAATGTTGCAGTTATTTCTTATTTTACCTGCATTTTAGCGAGGCACTTGACAAATTTTCTGGTATTTTCTTATGGAAAAGATTGAGAGATTCAAGTTTAGAGACAGCAATCCAGATGAACTTCTTACATTTCCATCCAAACAACTTTAAAACAATGCCTTAATTTGAATTCTAGACTTTTTTTTGCACTTTAAATCATCTTGGGCCATCTCCAGTCTTCCCGGTAAATATTGGGCTACTGGACCCAGATGGTGCTGGAGGAGAAAATGAGTCTGGTGACCTTTCATAGTTCTCCCTCACTCAAATAAAAGTCAACTGCAGGTCATGTCGTAATTTCCCTAATGCCATGGTACTCTTTGAGAACGAAGGACAAACACAACAAGACAACTTAACAAAAGGATTTTTTTCTGTAAAACTTAGACTCAGTCAAAAGGTCATGCCTAAGGACCTAAAAGGCCACTTGTGGCCTCGATGCCATGGGCTCTCCATCCCTGAGTTTTAGGAAGTCAGCAGGAGAGGTCTGTGTCACTGGGGTGGAGTCTAGCTTAAGGGCACACAGCAGCAACAACAGCAGTGGATGTTGGAATTACAGCAACAGGTTTGGGATCTCTTAGCTCAGAGCCTGTAACTATATTAGATAACTGGCCAGAAAGATAAAGGTGACCATTTATTGGCACTGGGTACAAGGCCTGCAGTTAAAAAGAAACAGTTCAAATATCATGGAACCACAATCAGGGTCAGCTAAGATTTAGCAGCTTTCATGTTAAAGGAGCAGAGGGCTTGGAATATGATATCCTGGAAGGCAAAAGAGCTACCCACATATTTTGAGTGTAATCTTTCAGGGAAAAAAGCAACATAATGAAGTAGAGGATCATCAAGAATTATGATGAAAGACTAGAATTAAACAGAAAATTTGACGTTAAAGAAAGATTCAAGAGAAGCATGAAAAGGCAAACATGAAAGAGAAATCCCAAGGGGCTCAGTGAGGTTAAAGTATTTACATACCTCTATGGGAAGTTGATAGATGTAATCCCTAAGAATTTTGTCACTATTAGGGCAGTTTTAAGGATTCTCCATAGTCAGAGGGCATGGGTGTGAGTTGATTAGGTTAGACTAATCTCAAAAAATCAAGGGGTGATAAAGAGGGATGCCATGGGAAAAGGGGGAAGGGAGAGGGGAAAGGGGAAAATTTTCTCACACAGAAGAGGCACAAAGAAGAGGTTTCACAATGAAGGGAAAAATGATGCAGGGACTGGCAATGTTTGAACCTCAGAAGAAGAAATCTAAGCTATCTATAGTCATGAAAAATGATCTATATAACTGTTAAATAGAAAAATGCAAATTGAAACAAATCAAAGGGGCCACCTCACACCTATGAAATGACAAATGCTGGGTAGGGATGGGGGAATATAGCTGCACTAATGAACTGTTGGAAGAATTGTGAGCTGGTAAAATCATCCTGAAGAACAATTTGGAACTATGCTGAAAGAGATATAAAACTGCACACCAATTAGCACAGAAATGTTATTACTTAGTCTGTATCCCAAAGTGATCAAAGAAAAAAAAAACAAAAGGAAATACAGGTCCCCAAATATTTATTGCAGCTGTTTTTGTGGTGACAAAGAATTGGACATTGAGGAGATGCCCATCAATTGGGGAATGACTAAACAAGTTGTGGTATATGATTGATAGATATTATTTTGCTATAAAAATGATGAAGAGGATGGTTTTAGAAAATAAACAAACAAAACCAAGATCTATATGAAATGACTCAAAGTGAAGTGATCCAAATCAGAACATTGTACATGATAACAGCAATATGGTAATGTTGATCAGCTGAGCCTTAGCTACTCTGGTAAATAGAATGACCCAAGATAATTCCGAAGGACTCATGATGAAGAATACTATTGAGAGAGAGAGAGAGAGAGAGAGAGAGAGAGAGAGAGAGAGAGAGAGAGAGAGAGAAGAAAGAGAGAGAGAAAACTGATAAACTCTGAGCTCAAATTGAAGTATAATTTTCTCACTTTCTTCATTTTCTTGCATTTTTTAACATGTCTAACATGGCAATATATTTTGCATGATTTCTTATGTATAATTTTCATATTGCTTGCCTTTTCAGTGGGTTGAGAAGGAACTGAGAGGGAAGGAAAAAAATTGGAACACAAAGTTTAAAAACAAAGAATGTCAAACATAAATAAATAACTTACAATCAGGAAATAGAGCAACAAAATGGAATACACAATTCACATATCTGCATGTTATGAAAAGCTAAATGGAGAAAACCATAAATAATTTAGAGAATAAACATTAGTAGTAGTCTACTAGAAAAGAATCTGCTTCTGAAGGTCATTGGATATATTTTTCCATCATATTGTGTGTTTTTAAATAATATTTTATTTTCCCTGCAATAAAAGGTAAAAGCAATTTTCAACATGTTTTGCTGGTTTTCAAGTTATTAGTTCCAATTCTGTCTATCCCTGCCACTCTGCACCCCTCTTTGATGCAGTAAGAAATTTGATATAGGTTATACATGTGCAATCATATAAAACAACTCCATATCAGTGATATTGTGGAAGAAACCAAAAGAAGGAGAGAAAGAAAGAAAGAAAAAAGAAAGAAAGAAAGAAAGGAAGGAAGAAAGAAAGAAAGAAAAAAGAAAGAAAGAAAGAAAGAAAGAAAGAAAGAAAGAAAGAAAAGGAAGGAAGGAGAGAAGGAAGGAAGAAAAAGAAAGAAAGAAAGAAAGAAAGAAAGAAAGAAAGAAAGAAAGAAAGAAAGAAAGGGAGGGAGGGAGGGAGAATTGCAGAGGGAGGATGGGAGGTAGGAAGGAAAGAAGGAAGGGAGGGAGGGACAGAGAGAGGAAGGATGGGAAAAAATAATATGCTTTGGTCTGTATTCAGATTTCATCAATACTTTCTCTGTAGGAAGACAGCATTTTTCATCATGAGTCCTTGGGTTTGTTTTGGATTATTGTATTGTTGAGAATAGTTGAGATTCATACTTGTTCATCATAAATATTGCTGTTACTCTGTACAATTTTCTCCTTGACCTCTCTTTCTGAAAACTGCCTATTCATATCCCTTGACCATTCATCAATTGGTAAATGACTATTACAAATTTGACTCATTTCTCTATATATTTGAGAAATGAGGCCTTTATCAGAGATATTTGCTGTAAAATTTTGCCACCATTTTCTGTTTTCCTTCTAATTTTGATTGCATTGGTTTTGTTTGTGCAAAACCTTTTTAATTTTATATAATCAAAATTATCAATTTTCCATTTTGTAATGTTTGTTACATTTTGTTTCATCCTCCTTTTTCCCTTATCCATAAATCTGACAAGTAAATGATTCCTTGCTCTTCTAATTAGCTTAGGGTGTCACCCTTTATGACTATATCATGTACCAATTTTGACCTTATCTTTGTATATAGTGTGCAATGTTGGTCTCTGCCTAGTCTCTGCTATATCATTTTTTTCTACTTTTCCCAGAAGTTTTTGTCAAATAATGGATTTTTAAAAATTGCATTTTTTTAGTTCTCAACATTCACTTCCGCAAGACCGTGAGTTCCAAATTTTCTCTCCATCTCTCCCCTCCCCACTCTAACACATCATGTAATTTGATATAGGCTCTAAATATACATTCATATTGAATTTATATTCACATTAGTCATGTTGTAAAGAAGAATTAGAACCAATGGGAGAAATTACTAGAAAGAAGGAACACACACACACACACACACAGAGAAAGAGAGAGAGAGAGAGAGAGCAAATAATATGCTTCAGTCTGCCTTCCGACCCCACAGTTCTTTCTCAAGATGTGGACAGCATTTTCTGTTATGAGATCTTTGGTGTTGTCTTGAACCCTTGCAATAGTAAGAGGAGATAAGTCTATCAAAGTTGGTCATCACACATTGCGGCTGTTACTGTGTACAATGTTCTCCTGGTTCCGTTTACTTCATTTAGTATCAGTTCATTCAAGTCTTTCCAGGCTTTCCTGAAGCCTTCCTGCTTATCATTTCTTATAGCAAGATAGAATTCCATTACATTCATATACTACAACTTGTTCAGCCATTTCCCATCTGAGGGGCATCCCCTCAATTTCCAACTCTTTGCCACACAAAAAGAGCTGCTATAAATATTTTTGTTCATGTGTGTCCTTTTCCAATCCATATGATCTCTTTGGGATACAGCCCTAGAAGTGGTATTGCTGAATCAAAGGGTATGCACATTTTTATAGCTCTTTGGGCATGGTCCCAAATTGCTCTCCAGAATGGTTGGATCAATCCATAACTTCACCAACAATGCATTAGTGTTTTGATTTTCCCACATCTTCAACATTTACCATTTTTATGTTTTGTCATGGTAGTCAATCTGATAAATGTGATGTGGTAGCTCAGAGTTGTTTTGGTTTGCATTTCTCTAATCAATAGTGATTTAGAGCATTTTTTATATTGTCTATAGGTAGCTGTAATTTCTTCCTCTGAAAATTGTCTGTTCATATCATTTGACCACTTATCAATTGGGGAATGATTTATATTCATGTAAATTCACCTCAGTTCTCTATATATTTAGAAATGAGGTCTTGATAAGAACTTGATAAAGTCTCTGATAAGAGACTCTGGTCGTAAAAAGTCTTTCCCAGTTTTCTGATTCCCTCCTAATCTTGGTTGCATTGGCTTTACTTTTGCAAAAAATTTTCAATTTGACACAATCAAAATTATCCATTTTGCTTTTCATAATGTTCTCTATCTTCTGTGTGGTCATAAATTCTTCTGTTCTCCATAAATCTGACAGGTAAACTATTCCTTGCTCTCCCACTTTGCTTATAGTTTCAGCCTTTATAACTAAATTGGGTGCCCATTAGGACTTTATTTTGGTATACAGTGTGAGATGTTGGTCTATGCTTAGTTTCTGTCATACTATTTTCTAGTTTTCCCAGAAGTTTTTGTCAAATAGTGAGTTCTTATCCCAGAAGCTGGGGTGTTTGGGTTTATCAAGCAATAGATTACTATAGTTGTTGAGTACTGTGTTTAATCTACCTAACCTATTCCACTGATACATCACTCTATTTCTTAGCCAGTACCAAGTAGGTTTAATGACTTCTGCTTTATAATATGATTTAAGATCTGATATGGGTAGGCCACCTTCCCTAGCCTTTCTTTTCATTAATTCCTTTCATATTCTTGACCTTTTGTTCTTCTAGGTGAATTTTATCCTTTTTTTCTAGCTCTATAAAATATTTTTGGGTAGTTTGATTGGTATGACACTGAATAAGTAAATTCATATAGGTACGATTGACTTTTTAATATTAGCTTGGCCTACCCATGAACAGCTGATGGTTTTACAAATATTTAGATCTGACGTTATTTGTGTGACAAGTGATGTAATTGTGTTAAAAAAAATTCCTGGGTTTGTTTTGGCAGGTAGACTTTTAAATATTTTCTGTGTACAGTAAATTTAAATAGAATTTCTCTTTCTATGTCCTGCTGTTGGGCTTTGTTAGTAATATATAGAAATGCTGATGATTTATGTGGGTTTATTTGATATCCTGCAAGTTTGCTAAAGTTGTTGAATATTTCAAGTATTTTTTTACTTTATTCTTTCAGATTCTCCAACTATATCATCATATCACCTCCAAAGAGTGATAGCTTTGTTTTTTCTTTGCCAATTTTAATTCCTTCAATTTTTTTCTTCTCTTATTGTTAATGGTAACATTTCTAGTACCATATTGAATAATAGTGGTGATAATGGACATGCTTGTTTCACTCCTGATCTTTATTGGAAATTAGCTTATCCCCATTACATATAATGCTTGCTGCTGGTTTTAGGTAGATGCTACTTAGCATTTTATGGAAGACTACATTTATTCCTATGCTCTCTAGTGTTTTCAATAGAATGGTGGTTGTATTTTGTCAAAAACTTTTTCTGCATCTGTTGAGATAATCACATATTTTCTTTTAGTATTGTTGTTGATATACTCAATTATGCTGATAGTTTTCCTAATATTGAACCAGCTCTGCTTTCCATTATGAATCTCACCTGGTCCTAATGTATTATTCTCATCATTAGGTGCTCTATTTCTGCCAATATTTTATTTTAAATGTTTGCACCTATATTCATTGGGGAAATTAGTCTATACTTTTCTTTCCCTGTTTTGAATCTTTCTGGTTTAGGTATCAGTACCATATTTGTATCATTAAAATAATTTGGTAGGACTCCTTCTTTTCCTATTTTCCCAAATAGTCTATATAGTATTGGAAGCAATTGTTCTTTTAAAGTTTGATAAAATTTACTTTTAAATTCATCTGGCCCTAAAGATATTTTTCCCTAGAGAATTCCAAATAATGAATTTTGTCCCAAAAGCTTGAATCTTTGGGTTTATCAAACACTGTTAGAGTGATTTACTATAATGAATTGGGAAATTAATGTATTCTACTAATCTACCACTCTATTTCTTAGTCAGTGCCAGACTGTTGCAATGATTAATGCCTTATAATAAAGTCTGAGTAAATAAAGTTTGGTAAGGCTAGGTCACCTTCTTTCACACTTTTTTTCCTTTTCCCCCTTGATATTCTTGATATTTTGTTATAACAGATGAATTTTGTTATTTTTCTAGTTCTATAAAATAATTTTAGGTAGTTTGATTGGTATGGCATCAGATAAATAGATTTGTTTTAGTAGGATTATTGTTTTTATTACATTGACAATCTACCCATGAGCAATTAATATTTTCCCCAATAGTGTAGATCTGACTTAATTTGTGCAAGAAATGTTTTGTAATTGTATTCTTGAGTTTCTCTTGGCAGGTAGCATCCCAAGTATTTTATATTATCTACAGTTCTGTTAAATGGTATTTCTCCTGGGTTTCCTGTAGTTCCTGGGTTTGTCTTGGCAGGCAGAGTCTGAAGTATTTTATATTATCTATAGTTATTTTAAATGGAATTTCTCTTTCTCTTTCTGCTGGACTTTGTTGGTATATTGAAATACTCATAATTTATGTGGCTTTATTTTCCATGCTGGAACTTTGCTGAAGATGTTAATTATTTCAATTACTTTTAATTGACTCTCTCAAATTTTCATCTGCAAAGAGTAATATGATCATCTATGCTTATAATTTTACCAATATTGAACCAGCCCAGCATTCTTGGTATAAATCACACCTCGTCATAGTGTATATTATTTTTGAGATGTTGCTGTAATCTCCTTGCTAAGATTTTGTTTTATTATTTTATATTTTTGCTTTGATATTCATTAGGGAAATTGGTCTACTGTTGTTTTATTTTTCCCTCTGTTTTCACTCTTTCTGATTTAGGTATCAGCATCATATTTATGTCTTAAGAGGAAATGGATAGAATTCCTTCATTTATTTTTACAAATAGTATTTATAGTATTAGAGTTAATTGTTATTTAAATATTTGGTAGATTCAATTGTGAATCCCTCCCCTCCTAGTGATTTTTTCCCCTTAGGAAGTCCATTTGTGGTTTGTTTAATTTTTTCTCCCTAAGATAGTGTTATTTAAGTATTCTGTTTGCTCTTCTCTTAATCTGGGCAATTTATGTATTTTTGGTAAATATTTGTACATGTCATATGAACCATCCAATTTATTGGCATATAATTGAATAAATTCACTCCTGATAAATGTTTCAATTTTTTTCTTCGTTGTTGGTTCATTCACTTTTTTCACTTTTGACATGAACAATCTGGTTTTTATATTTTTAAAAATCAAATTAACTTTTCATAAAATCTTTTCATAAAATCACCTTCTAGTTTTATTTTTTAGTTCAATGGTTGTCTTATTTTCAATTTTATTCATCTTTCCCTTCATTTTCAGGATTTTCGATTTGGGATTTAATTGGAGAGGTTCAATTTGTTCCTTTTTTTTTAATTTGCATGCCCAATTCACTGATCTGCCTTTTCACTATTTATTTTCATTTATTCAATCATCATCAATTCCTTCATTCACTATTCATTTCTTATTTTAATTTAATTAGTCAATAAAGCAGTAATATTCCTTCATTATACTCTATCATGGTCATACCATATCTAGATGATTTTGCTCATTTGTTTTGGGAGGAGTGCCTTCAACAGTGATACTGATCATCTAGAGAGCTTCAAAGGAGAGACATCTAAGCAAGGAGGGCCTCAAATTCAAATTGTATCAAGATTTATGGAAAGAGCTGGCAAAGATTTACCGGGAGATAAGAATACTTGCTTGGTAGGCAAAGATAAGCAAATTATTTTCATATATATGTGAAGATAACTTGCATACATACATGTGTATTCATATATACATACATTCATGCATATAAATATAAAATATTTAACATACAACACAACATATTTATTTTTAAATCATTTATATACATTGATATATTAATGTATGTTACATATCTATATGGGCATATGTATAAGTATATATAATAGTTTCCTATTATATATATACATAAATATAAACCTATATGTATATATGCATGCAGTCATGTTGTTGAATGCCTTCAATGAGAATAAACACAGCACCAAGATCAGCTACTGCACTGATGAGAAATTCTTCAACTGGGAAAAGCTACAAGCCAAGACCAAAGGCAAGGGAGTGTTTGCAGATGATTGTGCACTCAGTGTAGCCATGGAAGCTGAGATGCAACAAAGTATGGATCAGTTCTCTGCTGCTTGTGAAAATTTTAGCCTAGCAATCAATACCAAGAAAACATAGTTGCTCCATTAACCACCACCACACCATCCATATGTGGAACCATTGGTTACAGCAAATGGAGAAGTTTTGAATGCTGTTGAAAAGTTCACTTACTTTGGTAGCATACTTTCCAGGGATATACATATTCGGAATGAATTTGATGCATGCATTGACAGAGCTAGCTCAGTGTTTGGAAGGCTCCGAAGGAAAGTATGGGTGAGAAGAGGTATTAGACTGATTACCAAACTGAAGGTCTACAGAGCTGTGGTGCTGACATTGTTGTTGTATGGCTGTGAAACCTGGACAGTCTGCCAGCTCCATGCCAGGAAACTGAATGGCTTCCATTTGAATTGTCTTAGGAAGATTCTGAAGATCACCCGGCAGGGGGAGATACCAAACACTGAGATACTCTCTTGAACTAAAGTGCCAAGCATTCAAGAACTACTTCTGAAAGTGCAACACTGATGGGCTGGCCATATTGTTCTAATGCAAAATGTACATTTGCTTAAAAAGTTTATTTTATGGAGATCTTGCACGGGACAAATGCTCACATGGTAGTTAGAAGAAGTGATACAAGGACACTCTTTAAGACATTTGGAATTGACTGTGGGAGACACTGGCACAGAACTGCTCAGAATGGCATGCCCATATCAGAGAAGGTTCTGTGCTATATAAGCAAAGCAGAATTGAAATAGCTCAAAAGAAACATGAGATGGACAAATGTAGAGAATCCATCCCAAATGTTCACATAGACTATTTGTACCTGATCTGTGGTAGAACATTCTGAGCTCATATTGTTCTGATCAGCAACAGCTGGACGTACTGTAACTTGACTCTACCATAGCCATTTAGGTCATCTTCAAGAATGAAGGACAAAAAGTAACTAACTTCTATCCATCCATACATAAATATATACATCCATACATAATACATACATACGTGCGTACATGCATGTGTGTGTTTTTGTTTGTGTATGTGTCTCTCTGTGTGTATAGGAGACAGAATCAATGATGTAGCAAAGTAGATTGATTATGTTCTAAAGAATAAATTTCTAATTATTAGAAACAATTCAAAGTAAAATCAACTTCTTTTAGAGCTTATGTGCTTCTCTCCTTGGCAGTCATTGTTGTTATTGTTGCAAAGGTTTTATTACTACCTAGTAAGTATGTGGTTTAAAGAATTGTTTATCAGGTATAGGTTGGATTAGATAGCCTATGACGTCCCTTCTAATTATGAAACTATGTGACTTTGTGAAACTCTTCATTTTACAGAATAGTTAACGAAGAAATAACATGTCCAAGTCACAGAGTTAATTAAATAACAGACAGAATTTAAATCTGTGCCTTTTTACTCTAATTCTTAGGCTCTTTAAAGTACACTCAACTTATTGTTGCTTTGTCATTTAGAAATAAATGTACCTCAGGTTTCCTTGTTTATTTCTTGGTAACCCTCAGCATATGATTTATATGATTAGTACTCTTGAAACTAATAATTACCTTTTTTGTCTTTTTACTATATTTATATATTTATTAATTCTCCAGTCATGACCATCCATGGTAGATTATGGATAAATCTTACATTTTTACATACTGAAATGATGTATTTTATTAAATACAATTTTATTAATGTTATCTACAATTACAGGACTATGTTAGTATTTTATGAAATTTTGAGAATCAGTCAGCAAATATTTATTAAGTGCCTACTATGTGCCAGGCACTCTGCTAAGCATTGAAGAGAAGAAATGGTTTATATCTCCTTGATAGAGTTTTGTATTTATAGAAAAGAAAGTTAACTTCCTCAAGAATTTTTTTATTACATTTCTCATTCCAATATTCATCTTGATGGGCTTTTGCTTGTTGCTAATTGTCTTTTTGGCTCCAGATGTCATGCCTGATATAAATCAGAGGAGTAAAGGTGTGTTAGAACCTATTTACACATCAAGCATTTCTATCTTCCTTGCTTGTGTGAAATGTTACTAATCTTTTTTTAAGATTTTGATGAGAATTTCCTTAAGCAGAGTCTTCAACACTGATTCTGTAATCATCATCAAAGAGCATTTATTAAAACTTTATCTGCACCTGACACCATGAGAAGACACACACAAAGAAGAGAGATACAGCAGCAAATTCCTCTGCGAACTTAAGGCTGACTTGAACACAAAGGGAATGAGGCTTCTTTGAGTTGTCCTCCTTATTTTTCTTGCTGATGATGTCAATGATGGTGAATGGAATTAGCATAAGATGAAATCAATGAAAGTATGAAATGAATACAGTGAATAAAGGAATGAATGAGTGATTGAATAAGTGAAAGAAAAAAAAAACATTGG
Organism: Phalanger gymnotis; assembly: GCA_028646595.1. Taxonomy (NCBI): domain Eukaryota; kingdom Metazoa; phylum Chordata; class Mammalia; order Diprotodontia; family Phalangeridae; genus Phalanger; species Phalanger gymnotis. Next base: position 18,657,479 of record CM053626.1, on the reverse strand, counting down.
ATCACAAACATAGAGCATCTGCCACATTCCAAGCATGGAGATAGGAACAGGAATGCAAAGGCAAAGTAAGAAGTTTTCCCTATCTCCAAACAGCTTATAGCATGTGAGGACAGACATGTACACTAATAAGCATTCTTGGTCTACTCTTAATAATACTCTGATCACATTGAATTTCTTTCTGCCACACTCTCCACAAAATCTGGTGATCATGAATTCCTGAGTCCTTGAATTTGCTGGTAAATGTTTAAAAACTGGCTATCCAGAAACAAATATGAATGCATACATACCTACCTACACACATGATGCACAATACACACCTATGCATATAAATTTATATACACACACACATACATACATATGTGTATATATATATATACATATATATATATTTATACACATGGCATACTATTAGGTTAATCAAATTTACTAATACTTTTCTCCTTCACATTTTTCTCCATTATTTTTAAAGGTTTGACAATCAATGAAACAATTAACCAAGCCCAATTGCAAATTTCTGAGGTGTAAAATGCTCACAATAGATATTTCATAGATAGCCCTGGAGGACTAGTACAAGCTGGCTATAGCACATCTCTCACTGAATTCCTCCAGAAAAACAAAAACAAAATCTTTATTCATCCTCTGCAGTTTGAGTTCCTCTGTTATTCATGCTTTCTTCCCTTAATGTTAGACTGAACAATAAAGGGGATCACAGGATCATAAATTTAGAGAAGCAAGAGTGATTGGAGACATTCAGGTCTAATGACATTTGGTAGAACGAGAAAGAAGAAGAAACTTAAGGGGTTTGGATGACTTTCTCAAAGTGACACCACTGGTCAACAACCACACCAGGATTTAAACTCCATTTCAAATATAATACTCTGTCTCGGCTACCATCTCTCTATAACCTTTATATCTTTTGATATTCCTTCTATCGATTTATACTATACTTTCTAGATATTTGTGGGTATAATTATCTTTTGGGCTTTGATTAACTCACCTTTACTTTTGCAAGAGTTTATTCCCTGGTTCACTGGATTTGTATGCATACTGGCTTATCTCCAGTCATCCTGTTGCATATCAGGTCACTGGATCCAGATGGCTCGGGAGGAGAAAGTGAGGCTGGTCACCTTGCACAGTCCTCCCTCACTCAGATCCAAGTCAACTGCAAGTCATGTCATCATCTTCCTGATGTCATGGTACTCTTTGAAAACAAATGCCAAACACCACAACAATTCCCTGTTTCATAATCTCCTTACTCACACTGTCACACTTGGAAATTACAAGATATATATTTATTATTGTGCCCTTGAACACTATTGACTGCCAGGTCATCATCTCCATTGACTTACATCTTCATTCTTTTTCTTTCAAGTCAAGACAGTAAGAATTTATTAATTACCTACTACTTTTTAGGCACTATTCTAAATGTTAGGAACAAAAGAAAGACTTTTTTTCCTCCCAAAGACCTCATAATCAATTAGGGAGACAGTATTCAACATCTATGTATAAGCACATATACCCCAGGATAAACTGGAGATAACCTCAGAGTAAAAGGGCTAAAGTTAAGGAGGAATAGAAAAAAGCTTCCTTTTGAGGGAGTAGCTGAGATATGCAGAAAGGGAGGGAAGCCAGCAGGGAAGGATGAGGAGAGACCACCCACAAAAGGAATTAGGTCTCATCATCCATAACTCTGGGACATGTATTGTTTGGACTTCTGATCATAAACTTCTAACTGCATCCCCCTCTCTTCTTCCTACTTGCTTAAACTATTCTTCACCTTCACCAAACCCTCTAGTTACTGTAATCCTCCTTGTCCTCCCAGTCTCAAACACTTATCTGCTTTATTGTTCCTGCCTTTGTAGCCTTAAATTTAGTCCATTTAAATTATATACTGTTCTTTCTATTGAATCCTTTGCCTCTTTATTTTTTTCTATTCATGACTTGACAATGATCAACTGTGAAAGATTCCTTCCTCTTGCTCTCTCTACTCTGACCTCCATGCTGTTGAGTGATCCAAAAACAATTGTACAATAGTATCAACCTCATATATCAAAATAGTGTTCCCTAATCAGCAACATACATTTACTGCTACCTGGCAAGGCTTTTGTTCTCCCCTGATCAACACCGTTTCACCATTTTTATGATACACCATCTAAAACATCTCCTCAAGCCCTCTACAACCTACCCAACTTTCTCTCTCCCAGGAACTGACCTTTTTCCTATGTTACAGGAAAAAAAATATCAAGGTTACCAATTATGAGCCCCCTCAATGTTCCAAGCTTTAAAACATCTATTTATATCCAACAGAGAAACTTTTGCTTTAGTCTCCAAGGAAGAAGCAGCACTTCTTTTCCATGTTGTCCCCTTTAATGACACTTTTCTTCTTTTGCTCTGGATGCTTGCCACATATAGGTAATTTTCTATCTTACTCTCACATTTATTCTACTACTACTTCAGTCTCATCTTATCTATTGTATCTATTGACTTCTTCCTTGTTGACATACAAGTGTGAGGTCTTGCCAAACTTAAAACACACACACACATTCTGTAGGTTCTATCTCAATTTAAGATATCTCATAACTCTCTTCATCTTTGTAACCTTTTACCAATGGAGTAATTCATAATATCTGCCTCCACTTTACCAACAATCACTCAAATACAAACCATTTATAAAATGGTTTTAACCTGCTCGAACCCTCCTGCCACTCACACATGCACACATAGGCCTCCTGGATCACAATCTTGTCCTAAGTATTAGGGTTGAAAAAAGAAACCCTGATCTAATAGAGCTTACATTCTAATGGAATACAGAAATAGACCTGAAGATAACAGGTATATACAGAATGGATATGAAGTAGATGGCATGTAGCAGGCATCTAAGGAAAAAAAAACAAATTTAATTAAACAAGCAAAAGCCTTCTAGGATGAATATCAGATCTAGGGGGAAAAGTTGCCATGAGAAAGTTAAGGTTTTTTTTCTTCATCCCAAATACCCTAATTATGGGAGGTGAGCATCTCTTATCTCTGTCTTCCTTTAAGTCCCAAATGTTCAGCAGAAGATTCTATTAGCTGCTTCTTCTTTCTTCAGTATTAGGTATATGATTCTAATAAACATAGTACACACGTTCTTACATCAGAGAAGGTGCTGTGCTCTATGAGCAAAACAGAATTGAAACAGCTCAAAGGAAATGCAGAATGCACAACTTTGGAGTATCCATTCCAAATGTTCACATGAACTATTTGTGCCCGACTTGTGGTAGAGCATTCCGAGCTTGTATCGGCCTGATCAGCCACAGTTGGACACACTGAATCTTGACTCAAGCATAGTGATGTCATTTTGGACCTCTTCAAGAATGAAGGACAACAACCAACCAATACACAATTGTCAGTAACTTGGATAGCCCAGGGTCTCTTCAGGCTCTATTCATAATATCAAAACTACAAGGATGTCTTTTTATTATATACATCTCAAAAGAATTGGGAATTCTGGGAAACAGCCAACATTTGGCCATATTGGTCTGTGAATTGTAGAAGTTGCCTTGTGAGAGAAAGGAGAAAATTACAAATATTATAGGAACAGCTAAAATGACAAATAGACTCTGGACTGGGCTTAGTAAATGACATTACAAAATCATTTCACTTTTTGAACATGAGGATAAAGTACCAGAACCATGACACACAATCATTTTCCCCCATAGATGTCATGGTGGTATCCATTTGGTTTTACAATGTTTTTAGACTGGGGTCCGATTTTATCTGAGTTTGAAATTTAAAATGAGGTTTGCAATGTTATCCCCTAAGTTTCAGCATGCAATGGAAAGAAAAAATAACCACTGCCATTAAAAAAAGGAAAGAGAAACAAGGAAGGTAATACATTGATGATATACTCTCTCACAATATGGTAACTCAATGTCTGTTTTAATAGTTCGCCAGGGACAATAAAAGATCTATGTGAGAAGTCCCTGCAGCTGCACACTACACCTACTCCCAATGAGACAAGACGTTTCATTAAATTTGAGAGCCAGCATGACACACGTAACAGATTATATCCCAGCATGGCACATGTGTCAAGTTGCATCAAGATCGTTTATCCTTTTAAACTGTATAATACTGAGTTGCTTGATGTAATCTGACAAAAGGTAGAAGTAACAGCATTTTTTCTTTCACCATTGAAATTTTCCACACAGTACAACTCCCCAAATAATTGCTCTACTCTCAACTTAAATGAAGAGGCATCGAGCATTTTCTATTACCTCGTAATCAGGAGAGAGATTGGCATGAGCGCAGGGGGAATGTTGGATTTGCAAATCCACGGTCCCAATACAACACCTAACTGGTGTCAGTAATGATAGGTTTTGGACTAACCATGCATATTCATGATTTTAAAAGTTCACTTCATACTTTGCCTTTTGATTTAGCTTCAATTGGTGCAATTTTCCATTAACAACACAAAATAACAGTTTTAAAAAATTAATTCAACTGCAACCTCATTAACCATGGAAGTTTGATTCCCTAAGGTAGTATATAGGGCCACAGTTAGCAAGGTTTCATGCAAGCTATGCATCCCCCTCTTTAAGTGTTTCTATATACATTCCCTCTCTAATATTCATTTTTTTTCCTAATCTCTTCACTGATGTGCCTCAAATTGATTTCTTATCTCCTACAAGAAGAATAAATTTCTAACAGTCAAGTAGCAGGCTGTCTCTTTTCTGTCCATATGAGAGGAAGGAAGAGTATAACTTAATTCCTTTTATATTCACAGACAGTCATAATATAATATAGCTTTTGAAATATTTCATTAATGCTCTTGTATCATACATAGCTTTGTTCATAGAGAACTAGTCTTAAGGTGAGAAAAAATTGACCTCATGTACAGTTTTTGACAAAAAAATTTGTATTCCTGGGCAAGTCACTTAATTTCTTAATGGTCTAGGCAAAAATCCGATAAAGTAACATGTAGGGAATGGAGAGGCCTCCATCAGTAAAGGGTGTTTTCTCACCTTGGTGTTCCCTATAACAAGGAAATCAGAGGACTATTCTCTGTCTCTCTTTAAAAATGTCATTTTGACTTTCACCTGATCTTCAACTTCAATCCTCATCCTGCAATGGAAAAGTTCCCAGGTTACAAATGAAAAAAGAAGTCATTTAACACATTGATCATGTCTGGAAAAATCTCCCCCTTCCTTACCTCTAATTTCCAAAAAGCCCTAAGACCAAGTCCCTGAAAGTAGTCTACCTCAAGCATGATGGGAGTAGAAGAATGCCAAGACAGAGTTGCCTGGAATGAATTCACACACTCAAGCTGCCTTTCAATCAAAAAATAATTTATTATAATGCTAACGGAAGCAGGCAAAGTCTCTTTGGGGACCTTGCACCCTAATGGGGGTGAATCTAAAGCTTATATATAAAAGAGAAATAGGAAAGGAATGTCAGGGATAGTAATTTGGTAATCTAAGGGGTCCAGGTATCTTTGGAAGTTATGGATGGGAAACTGAGGGGACTATACCAGACATTGAGGGAGTTATCAGAGGCATGGACCTTGGGGATCTGGTGTTCAGAAGAGTCCTTGGGCCAGCCAGGGACAAAAATCCTTGGGCCAGTCTGTTCTGATAAGGGAATTACAGACTGCAATGGTGGGAAATTTTCTCACAAATTGGGGTGGGGCTGGGTTACTTTCAGAGACATTGTCTTAGGGCTTTTTGGGGTCCAGGTCCTACCACAGCATCAACAATATTCTATGTGGCACAGTGGAATGAGTAAAAGATTGAGAACTGGAAAAGCTGGTTTCATGACCTATATCTGATGCTCACAGTCCCTGTAACCTTGGACAGTTTACTTCTTTAACTTATCAGTAAAATGAAGGCAGTATGCTAGAGTGCTTTTGAAGGTTCTTCAGCTCTTTCTCTATGATCCTATTCCATTACCTGCCTTGATCACAATTTGTCTGACTATTCTTCATTTAGTTGGAACTGATTTTGCCTCCAATTCTTTACTGAAGGAGATGCCTCTTTCAGTTTTCAAAACTATGTGCTGAGATAGTTGCTGCTGCCTTTGAGGACCAGTAACTCTATTACTGCCATCTTTTTTTGCAAAGCTTCTTTTCAAGATAAAACTGCCAACAACTGCTAGTCAAGCTTGGGCTGCCATGGGTAGTTGGGTTTTTCTTAGTCTAGAAAGGCTACATGCTACAACAGACCTTACCAGGGCCGTAAAGGAGCTTAGTTCTGTGAGTCTTTGGCAGAAAGGAAATAAATAATTACATAAGTCACTTTGCATTTTATTCATGTTAACTCATTTGATCCTCACAACAACCCTGGGAGGTAGGTTTTATTATCATCTGAGTTTTACAATTGAGGAAACTGAGACAGACATTAAGTCCCCCAGGGTCACACAGGTAGTAAGTATCTGTGGCTAGATTTGAACTTGGGTCTTTTCAACTCCAAGCTTTGTTCTATCCATTGCATCACCTAGCTGCCTTTCTTCAGGTTAATCAAAGCTTTCCACTATTGGCAAAGTTAGAATTTATCGGAATGTCCAGACACATAGACCTTGTTCACCCAGCTACATATGCCTACAAGATGTGAATTGCTTGACTGCCTTCTCTTTTATTTTAAACTGTTACTCCATTTTCTATATAATAAAGTATGCGTTGCAATAGGCCAACTCTACAAATTATTTTTGTTCAGTTTATTATAATCAGACCTCAAGAGCTCAGTCAACATAATTTACCTTTATGATTAAGTATGTTGCATCAGAATTTTATTTTCTATAGGTTCCCAGGGATAACTTACACACCAGAGACATCATTTGATTCAAGAAGATGCCTTGGCTTCAGACAATCCAAATGACTGAATGGCAGCTTCTGAACAAGTCATTTGGATTGAATTAAAGCCAATTGAAGGAAATGTGAATAAAGATAAAGGAATAATGCATTTGGTTTTGTCCTTATTTTGGAGATTCCTATCACTTGAATGTTCTTAATTTTGACTTAAGCTTGATTTTTAAAAATGAATTTCAACTGTATAAGGAAAATCCACCTGTAAAATATGGTTCAACATTTCTCTTCCTCATTTCTCCCCTGTTAAATCATTGAGATACACTGTGACCTTAATCAAGAGTTGGCCTTTGAATGGAGAAACTTTGAACTTAGTTCAAATCTGCATAACCATGAAGAAGTCACTTAGCCTACTGGGCTTTTGCTTCTCTCAGTACCTCATATTTCTCATATCTAAGAAGAAGATGATGAGGAAGAAACACAGTCTCATTGCTTGGATGGGCACTGATTTTTTTTTCATTTCATCCTTGTGATTTTATTAGATCAAGAGACTTGGTGAAAAAATGTTCACAACCAATATGTATGGGTAATTGTACCTTACAGAGTTAGCCTTATGAAATAGAAATTACCCTACTTCCTGACATCATGAGTGTTCAGGCCCTTTATGAATTTCTCAGAGAATTCTGAGGACCTTGCAAGTTTCAATGCCATTAGCAGGGTTGCAAAGTCAGTACGTACTTAGAGGAAGTACTTGATTACAGATCTATCTGAATCCAAAGTTGCCTCTCTATCCATATACTAGGCTCCTTCTCACTGATCAGGGTTTGATCCAAGTGACAAAATTGGACCCATAACAGCCTCACGTCCCTTGAATAACAAGGAGATACTCTTATTCCTTGTGATAGATGAATGCACAAAGGTGAAGGTAAAATTTTAGCTGACTTAATCTTGATGTGAGACTAAAACAAATGTGACTGTCAGCAGTATGTTTCAGAAGTACTGATGTAACATAAAATATCTAGGAAAAAATACAAAAAATGTGATAGTGACAGAACACTCTAGTAAGAGCCGAGTGCCCCCCTCCAATAGCATATGAAATAGTCTTCTAGTTGCATGCAATTCTTAATGCAACTAATTCAGTTCTAATGCTGTTGCAATTCTCCAAGCAGCCAAAATCAAATTCAGGGTTTGTGGAATAAGAAGCAAATTTTGGGAAAGGGCCAGTGGTTTGCCTGCAGTTCATTTGTACCAATTTGTGATCTAGAGTCTAACAAAGATTTCTGTGTCATGTGGTGTGTGTAATGTCTGTGGGTGTTCGTTCAACTGCACCTATGCTTTTAGTCTTCAGTGTGACGGCAATGCTTGAGTACCTTGATTCTTATCCTAGTAATGAGATATATTAGACTCAAGTTATTTTCTTGTGATATTTGAATAAAAATTCCTAGTAAATATGCTATTGTGTATGTGAGGAAGAAATCAAACAAATTGCTTTTCTTTGATTTACTCATGCATGGTAGGCTATTCAAAATGAAAATATCAACTGATTCCACTGGGAAACAGGATCTTCGTTGCTGCTGGAGCTCTAAATAGGTTCAACTGCTTTGGAAAATATCTTAAAATTATTCTAGAAAATTATTCTTTAAACTGGTACATTATTTGACCTGAATACACTACTACCAATCAATAAACAAATATTGATGAAGCACTGGGGACTAAACTAGGCACAAGGAATAAAATAATGACACAGTCTCTGCTGTCATGTACCTTTAATTGTATCAAGAATGCAATGTATGTAATTAGATGTAAAATAAATATAGGTAATATTTAATAGGAGATCATAGGAGACCCCAACAGCTAGGGCAACAAAATGACCCCTATAGAAGTCACTACTTAGGCAAATACTCGGAGTATTTCTGAGAGAAGAGTCCCAGGTATATAAAACTTCTTATAGCAGCTTTTTGTTCTGGTAGCAAAAAATGCAAAGAAGTGCTAATGTTCACTGAACGTGAAGCAGCCGAACCAACCACAATACATTAATGTGATTGAGCATTATTACTCCTTTAGCTATTAATAATATTAAAAGATAAGAAACACTTGGAAAGACCTGCATTAAACTTGATCCCCAATAATTGAAAGGATAATACATTTGAAACACTTCAGAACAATGGTCAATACAGTGGCCAATTATGATTTCAAAGGACTAATGGTGCAGCAGAGAGATCATTTCCCATAAAAGCGAAGGTAGAATAAGGTTAGATTTCTTTTATTCACTTATTTTGCTTGATCTTTCATCAGTTTTTGGTACCTTAACATTCATGTTGATGACAACTCTAACATCGCAATTATACAACCATCCTTTCAATACTTTGCACCTATTTTAAAAAAAATTTTCAGTTATCCAGAATTTATTTTTCTCACTATCATCCCCTCCCACTTGAAAAATAAAACAAAGCAAATTTGTAATAAATCAGTGTGGTCAAATAAAATATTCAAACAATCGCTATGTCCAAAATTGCACCTCATTTTGCATATTAGTCCATCATCTTTATGTCAGGTGGTGTTTACCATTCTTCATCACTGGTCTTCTAGAATCATGATTATTCATTGCATTGATTAGAATTCTTAAGTCTCCGCAAATTGGTCATTTTTATGATATTAATATTATAGTATAAATTGTCTCTGTTCTCTGAATTATACATCAGTTCATGTAAATATTATGGGATATTTCTGAACCTATCCCCATCATCATATATATCATGATACTATTCCATTACATTCATATGCCATAATTTGTCCATTTTTCTCCATTACAAGTCACCTCCTTTTAATTTTTCTTTGCCACTAAAAAAATAACATATAAATATTTTTTTATACACATAGGACTTTTTCCTCTTTAAATACTTCTTTGAGAGCATAGAGCTAATAGAAATATTTCTAGGTCAAAAATTATTTGCAACGTATTGAATTTGAAGTCTCTTTCCAAATTGCTTTCCAGAAGAGCTGAACCAATTCAAAATCCAAAATTAATAAATGTCCTTGTGTTCCCACATTGTCTATTTTCCTTTTTTGTCTGTTTTGTAAGTCTATTAGACATAAAACAGAATCCTAAAGCACATTTAATTTGAATTTATGTAAATACTATTGATCTGGAGCTTTCTTTTTATAGGTGGAGATAAGATAGACATAGAGCTGTAGAGATATAGAGATAAATACACATCTGTCAATCCATAAATATTGTCTACTATGCAATAAGAACTGTGCTAAGCACTGTGGATGTAAAAAGAGGTAAAAGATAGTCCTTGTCCTCCCCAAGCTTAAGATATGATGGGAGAGATAAGATGCACACAAAGATAAGTGAAGCAAGCTATATACAGGACAAATAGAAAATATTTTAAAAGGAATGCAGTGGAATTAAGAGTGACTGAGGAAGGCTTCTTGTAGAAGGATGAGTTTAGTTGAGACTGAAAGAAAACCAAAGATGTCAGTAATTGGAATGGAGGAGCAAGAGTATCCCAGGCCTGGGGAACAGCCTGAAAAAATTCCCGGAACTTAGAGATGGAGTGTTTTGTTCTTAGAACACCTAGTATCCCTGCATCAAAGAGAGCATTTTGAGTAATAAGGTGCAAAAAGTCTGGAAAAGAAGGAGGGGGCTGTTATAATGGCTTTGAATGTTAATTGTGGAGGCAATAAGGAGATACTAGAGTCTGTTGAGTGGAGGGGGCTGGGCAGACATGGTTGAGAAGAAGAGATCAAACAAATAGATTGTCTTTAGTTACTATTGCTATAGCTATAGATGCTATAGAACTATATGATATATTTATAGCTATCCATATGTAAATATAAATATAGGCATAGGCAATTTAAAAGTGATATTGGACATCAGTTAACCTGGGTTAATTTTTTTACTCCTTTGAGATCTGTCCGTTCATATCCTTTGACCATGGTTTCAGTTGAAGTCATTTCTTAGCTACAATGTAGAGATTAATTATGGAAGTAAAAAGGGGTAGTAATGGAATAAAAGGTATTTTAAGAAGAGTATCTAAAATCATTTAAAAAAGAAATATAAGTATTCTGCATTCAAATTTAAATATGAAGGTGGGTTAGTTCTTCATGTGTTCTCTGGTATGTCAGACATCTCACTCTACTGTACTTACCACTCAGTGTTGCCCCTTAGATACAAACAACATATCCTTTGCTGAATCAGTTATTCATATTTTGCTCAGCCCTATTTCTCAATAGACTCATTTCATCCTGGCTAATCCACTCCCTGTCCCATTCTTCTCTGCCCTTGAGAAAATCCATACTATTTTCAATTATTAATCCCTTTGAAGTTTTCTCCCAACATTCCTTTCAAATTTTTCCTTTAACTATTTCTTGTATTTACCACAAATAATTTAGATTTCTGCTCCACAAAGAAGAATGCAGTTCTAGGGAAGATGAATTAAGCTTTGCTACTATAACTCATCTATTCTGTACATCTTGTCAAGAATATTTCCTCCTTCCCATCAGTCCAGATAGAGAGAATTCCCCTATCTTCAGATCTGGTACCATTCCTTCCCTTTGGGCCCACTGACACCAGCATAGTATAGGTCTTTATTACTACTAACCTGGGCTATTTCAGTGTAATATACTCCTTTTAAATCTTATTGTCTCTTCTCTCCTTGTCTACAATCCATTCTTCATGCTGATTCCAGAGTAATTTTAGTTATAAATAGACCTAATCACCTCATTGTTTAGCTAAAATATATTCAATGGCTCCTTCTTTTTGGGGGATGCTGGTGGGGCAAAGCATTTAAGTACTTCCACAATAAATGTGCCATCCTTCCTTTCCTGATTGATCTCATATTGGAGCTCTTCAGATTCTATTTCTCTTCATATACTTCAGCTAAACTGTACCATTCTATGGCCAAAACAAACTCTAATCTATCCTTTTCTGCTTCTCATTGTACTTAGAATGCCCTTCCTTCTATTCAATTGCTGTTGAATCCCTATCATACTTTAAAGCCCAGCTCAATTATCACCCCTTCTGGGGTAACTTCTCACATCCACCTTGTCCCCTTAACTTCCATTTCCAAATAAGTAACAGCTTCTATCAAATCTTAGAACTTATATATCACTTTATTTTATACATCTTTCATGCAGTTGTCATGAATTATTTTGTATTACATATGCAAATACATATATAGGCATGTGTGTATAAGACACACATGTACTCAAGCAGAGAAATTATATATGTATATCCACATGTGTGTATATATGTATATATGTGTTTATAAATATATGTGTATATATGTATATATACATATGTGTACACACACAAACATATATAATTTATCTGCTAGTCTGAAAGCTTCATTGAGGAAAAGATAAGATTTTATCTAATAGTTTTTATGTCCTCCAGTACATAGCACTGATTTCTATACATAGAAGATTCTTCATACATGAATGTTAAATTGAATTGAATAAGATAAATTTTAACATAGACATCAATTCTCTTCTCATATTGTGGTTAGCAATGCATGTCGTACACTAATCTATCCATTATGTGTCTTTTATAAAACACATGTTAATATAGTATAATATGTACTACTAATATGACATGTTTATATAAAATATATGCATTTATCAATACAACACACATATATGCACACAAATATAAAGCATATTTGTATAAACATACATACACTGTGGTTGACAAAAACTATCCCTTCTCTGTCTTAGACAATAAATAATAAAATATAAATGTAAATAATAATGATAATATTAATAAATATGGAGGATATTAGGTCAAACAAAAATAATCAACATGTTGAAAACCTCTGACATTATTTAGAATATTCCCTACACATGATCCACTGTGTCTGAAAAAACACATGAAGCTCTACTTTCTTACATCTGTTCATCAGAATTTGTTTGATAATTCAAATCTCCCTGTGTTTAGTTTTTACATTATTATTTATTATTCTTTCTATTAACTTGACTTTAGCCATTTATATATGGTTCTTCTGGCTCCCTTTACTTCAGGTAGGATCAATTCATCAAACTCTAATTTTCTCATATCAAACTACTCATTTCTTACATCACAAAAAATATTATATTTCTCTACCACTATTTATTTGGCTTATCCCCTTTGAAAAGTATTTGCTTTCTTTCCATTTTTTTCACTTTAATGGAATATGGTGTCTTTGAGACCAGAGAATGAGACTGTTTCATACCTGTATTTTATATTGCAGTGCCTAGGACATGGGCTGGCATATCATAACCACTTAGTATGCTTGTTGTTTGCTTGAATTTTTAATACAAAAATGTAATGAAAGTACTTGAGACAGACTTTTTAATAATAAATTAAAAGTAAAAATAGTAAGAGCTTACCATTTCTTTGAATTTTCTATACTTACTCAATATTCCTTAAAATTCATATTTAGTATATTCATTTATCGTAGAGTAATGGCAGCTGACAAAAAAGAAGAGTATTAAGTGCTGGTTCCACTTTCTAGAACACACGAATATTTCCCTTTCAACACTGCAAATAGTGAATGAGCATACAGAATTACTGTGGAAGAACATAACAATTTGAACTAAATATAATTACTTTGGGACTATGGACCAGTGCTTACTGTACTTCATAATGATAAAGATTTTAAATACAACTTCAGATTATGACAGGGCAGTTGCTGTCATTCACTATTTTCATTAATTGTCCCATTAGTCACTATGATTTTTTGATAGAAGGACAAAAAAAGGTTTATAGGATCATTAATTTGGAGTTTGACAGAACTTTTAAGGGCATCGAATCTAATGACATTAATTTGACAGATGACAAAACTGAAGACCGTAGAGGAGGAAATCTTTATTCCGGTTCACACAGGTAGTAAGGGGGCAGAATCGGGATTTGAACCAAGTTCTCTGGTCCTAAAGTTCATTCACTTTGCACTTTTTTTTCTCTATGCTGCTTTTGATTTCTTTAAATCAGTAAGTTTTTATCAGTTGACTGCTGTGTTCAAGGTACTATACTATATAGTGGAACAGTGGACACAGAGATCAAAGAAGATAAAAACACTGCCCAAATGGAGTTTGCAGTTGAGGAGAGATGAAACTTCCTTCACATCTACCCACACTGCAGTAAGTATTGCATCTCTATCTCTATCTCTATCTCTATCTCTATCTCTATCTCTATCTCTATCTCTGTCTCTGTCTCTGTCTCTGTCTCTGTCTCTGTCTCTGTCTCTATCTCTATCTCATCTAAATCTATATCTATATCTATCTACAAACACACATACATATATACACATACATATATGTATGTATATATCTAGATACATATACACATGTCCACATACACAAGGATGGAGCTGTAATTTTATCAGTGTAGAGAAATTCCACACAGAAAATTTCTTGTACCAAAGACTTTCCAAACCATGCCATCTACTATGTGCTAATTGCCATGCTAACCCTGTTGTTTTCTAAACCAAAAATGAAACTGTCTTGTCTCAAGGAAATTACATTCCATTATTTAAAATAAAATAAAATCCCTAATTTTTAGAGGCTCTTCAGATAAAGAGGCTTTGGGAGAATGAGTAGAATTTCACTAGAGCTAAAGAGCCACATGCAGTGATTTTTCTTTTGGCCAGGCTTTAAAGTTCCATTGGAGGGGGAAAGGTAAAACTCTGCAGTCTTGAGACATCCCATGACTGTGCTAGGAGGTATTTAGAGAAGATCTATTTCTTCTGCTGGGAATCCACAGCCCACATTTTCCTTTTTGTTCTGGACACTTCTTCCACTAAACCATTCGTTTGCTCAGAGGACAGAAGTAAATAGCACGATTTGTTTTCAGAGACGACGGGGCTGTTGCTGCAATGTAAGGAAGCCAATGGTAAATGGGCAAAATGTGAGAAATAAATAAGAAAAATGGGGCAGCTGAAATAAATCTTTTATGATGCCTTCTCTCATTCATTTATCTCAGAACAGTCTTTTACCTCAGCTACAGGTGACAAAAATAGCAAAGATTGCTGGTTTGAAATATTCCTGAGAAAATTACTTTAACATCAAGGCATTTTCACAACAGCTTCAAAAATATTCCTGTAAACCCTTGGGAAAAATGGAATAATCTTGATTGATTTATGGAGAACAATGATTGATTTCTAGACACTAGTTAGGGAATAGTATTATATCATTACTTTTGTTTCATTTTCATAGTTCTACTGTTGCGTAATTATCAAAGTATTCTCTCTCTTTGTTCAATCCAATACAATAAGAGATTGTTGGATTTAAGATCTCCTAATGACATGAGTTTTTTTTTTAGAAATAGTGCCTTTTGAGTAGTCAACAAACTATTGCAATTTCAACATTTATCAGAGTTAATGAGTAACATATTTTTTTTTTTTTTGCAATTGAGTTTGCAAGAAGTTTCCTTTTGTCTTTCATGCAATTGGCAAGGCTAGGAAATGAGAGGCAATGTATCCTAGTGGATGGAGTGCTGGCCTGAGAGTCAAGAAGAACTAGGGTCACTTGTGATTGTTATATACTGGCTGTGTAACTATGGCCAACTCACAACCCATCGATGGTTAGAGTAATTTTCTAATACTACTACTTACAGATAAATTGTTGATTTGCCTTGGTAGTATCTCTACAAAAGTAGTTCCTTATACCTATTTATTCACAGATCTGGCAAAAGTAAATGGAATTTATTTTTTCATTCCTTATGAGAATGGGAAAATTATTACTAAAGATGAGCTATTAGAGCTTCATAAAATTTTCATCTCATAATGAGTATCAAAAGAACATTTCTCTTGCTAACCAGGAGAACCTAGGTAAAACTTCTCTTCTGCATCTTAGTATCTTTATCTTTAAAAAAAGGAGATTGGACTAAATGACCTAGAATATTCTTTCAGCTCTGTATCCATGATCCTATCTGATTATATGCATGAACCACATTTTTTTTTCTGTAATGCCAGGACAGGGAAAATCTTGGCACATTTCCCATCCTTTCTTCTCAATGCTTTCAGGCCTTCAAGGAAGAGCCATGATCAATCATTGGTGGAGATTCTTCTCTGCTCATTTGGATCTCAGCCCTTGGGAAAGAATACACAAACAGGCTTTGGAATTGGCTGAAAAATGTAAATCTCTCAATAACATGATGTTTTTGGAGACCCATGGAAGAGTGAACAGAAAGAGTTCTTTTACTTCTTCTGTGAAAGGAACATCATATACTATACCTGGGATGATTATAGTTTTGAAGGGTAACAATAAATGAATGAATTAATCAATCAATCAACAAGCATTATCAAATCTATGATGTACTTAGGCACTGGTAGTTGCCGGAGGTACAAAGACAGAAATGAAACAGTCTTTGTCTGTCTTTCTGTCTCTCTCAATCTCTGTCTCTATCTCTCAATCACTTTCACATATAGATGTATATACACAAAAGCATATACATGTATGTAGATATAGACATATGCACATGTACTTTGTACATACCTTAACACATGCATACACACATAACACAATATATACACACACACCCACTTTGCACTCTACATATGTGTGTATGCATATCTATATGTGTGTGTGTATAAATATATCAAATTTATATTTTGTAGGCACAGTGGTCAGTTTCATAGTATTATTGTTTATGGAATCATTCAAAGATCTTTGGAAAAATACTAATCATTGTAGAAACAGGAATCATTTTTTTCCCTGACAGGTGAGGTCCCAAAATATTTTCTGTGTTTTTTCACAGGGAATACATAAATCTAAAGAGAGCAAGCAACTTCTCAGGTCACAACATAAAGCAGGCAGCACTAATTTAATTCAAGTCAGCAAACATTTATTAAGTACTGATTAGGTGGCACTACATTACACATTGCAGTTAAAAAAAATAACAAAAAAACTAATCCTTGCCTTCAAGAAGCTGATATTCTCCTGAATTTTAGAATTGAAACATTTGTCAAAAAAGAACCTTAATTATATTTTATTAAAGACATTGATCAACTAAATGTTTGCCTCTGTTTAGCCCAGGCTTTCTATTGATACAACCCCAAAAATAACTACACATGTTTGAACATTTCTCTCACCTGAATACTTGTCTTTTATATCCAGTTTTCAACCTATTCTCTTTCACCCAAAGACACGGTATTCTCTGGTGCCATGCCTTCAACCTCTCTCCTTGTCAATCAATTGACACCAATTATTTCCCTTCTCTCTCTTTCATTTTCAAAACTGTTCAGTGATGCCCAGCCAGCTTTAATTCACTTCTAACTTTTGGCTTCACATTTTATACTAACTTAAATCACTGCTTTGTTATCATTTTATCTCTTTCTTTTTCATTCAGTAAAGGTGAGCCTATAGCACAGCCATTCATACAAAGACCTCCTCTGGTTGCTTATCATGATGTAGAATTGATCAGAGGCTTTCAAAGGCTGTACCATCAATGGACAGATTCCGTCAGGTTTTGACATGCCAGAAAAACTTGGAATGGTCCAGCAGCAAAATAATGTGGCCGATATCCTAGAAAGTCACAAGCTACATAGAAGATAATTCCTTATGAATAAGTTGCTCCTTTTGCCATCACTCTGCCACAATCTCAGCAGAAAGAGATAGAGGACTGAGGGTCATTTTATAATTTTCTTCATTTTTTTTTTGCACTTCTACTGCCAAATGCTTGTCCATCTAAATATAGAGAAAAAAAATAGAAATTGGCCCTCAGTTTGTAATCTGTTTCTATCTGTTTCTCCTGAGATTGTGGCAAAGTGGTGGCAAATGAGGTAGAGAGTCCTAAAAATGACAATATTTTCAGGATAGCCATTAAGTATTGTTAATTGACATTTAGTAGCTTTATTCAGTAACAACCAAATAACTGCACTACTCAAGGAAATCTGTCATATTGATATTGAAATTATAATTGAAAAAGGAGAATTGTAAAGAAAGTCATATCTTCAAAGAAGGATGACTACAGGTTCTTCTTGGTAAGATAAGTGATAGAGATGGCAAACATCAGGCATCTCAGTGGAGCAGTGGATAGTATTATGTCTAGAGTCAGGAAGACTTGCATTCAAATACAACCTCAGACACGTATAGCTGTGTGATCCTGGACAACTCACTTAATCTGTGCTTGCCTCAGTTTCTTTATCTGTAAAATGAACATAATAATAGCACCTATTTTTCAGGATTGTTGTGGGGATGAAATGAGATAATACTTACAAAATAATTAGGACAGTGCCAGGGACATAGTAAGCAGTATATAAATGTTAGGTATTACTATTATTATCCAAAGGTAATACATTTATCTCACTGTGAAGTATCCCTCTTGAGTTTTTTGTTTTTTTTTTACCATTTAATCACCATTTTGCCATTTTTTACCACCAGTTTTTTTTGGGGGGGGGAAGACATTTTGTTTTGTGGTAAAAAGATTCATACACACACACATATTCTAGTGAAGGAAACTCATGTAGATGGAAAAGGAAATGCTGGTTGTAGAGTTTCAGGTGGACACCTAACTGTATGAAGGAAGGACTGTAACACATGGATCTGACTATACGCTACACTTCTCTCTCCTCCCCAAGTTTGACTTGCATTAAATTTGGGTGCCAAATGACACAAGGTAGACATATTAATTCCTCTCCCCTAGCTGAAGATATTAAACATTAGGAGTCGCCAATCCAACAGACTATGTGGCCTCTAAGATCCCTCCAGTTTTGTTTTTTTTCCATTTTTAAAATTGGCTTAAAATATTTTAAGGCAAAGATATTTTCTCTCTCTCTGTCCCCTTTGAAGGAAGGAAGGAAAAGAAAGAAAGAAGATGAAAGGCCATATAACAAATATGTATAATTGAGCAAAACAAATTTCCATATTGACCATGTCCAAAAATGTATATCTTGAGTTTCTTAGAATTCTACCAGGTTATGGCTAGCAC
>CM053626.1:18582539-18638293 GCA_028646595.1 Phalanger gymnotis | reverse complement strand
AAAACAAGATGCACAGGCAATGGGGAATGGAGATCTACCGTGCCCTACAAGAAAGTAAGGGAAAGGGGGATGGGAGGGGAATGGGGGAACGGAGGGGAGGGCAAACTGGGGAACAGGGCAACCAGAGTGTACGCCATCTTGGAGTGGGGGGGGTGGAAATGGGGAGAAAATCTGTAATTCAAACACATGTGAAAATCAATGCTGAAAACTAAACATATTAAAAATAAATTTAAAAAAATGGTGGATAAGAATAACATTTTGTGGCATTTCAATGTAAGAGCAAGTACTATTTGTGGGAAACAGTGGTGCTATTTGCAAATGTTGGTGATTCTATTTAAAAAATAAAACTAATGAAAAAGTACCCAAAGAAACTGTGCTCATTATATTCAACTGTCAGCTATCTATATAAAAGGAGAAAAATCATCCTATCTTTTAGAGATCTTTATTCAATTAGATGACAAATGTATATCTCTGTGAAGAAAGGGAATCACCCTAAAAGTCTGAAACTTCATGTATGTTTGTACCTATCTTACATATTTACCATGTCATAATGGGAATTAAAGTTGACAGTTTTCTTGGTAATGGTAGTAGAGTACCATTTCTTTCCTAGTTTGTCTAAATTTTTACTCTTTCAAAATAATCAGGCATAGTCCTTTATGTCCAGGAATTGCCAAGTAAATCTGTGTTCTTTTTATATATTGAGACACAGGCATGGCAGAATGAATAAAACATAACTTGGAAGCAAGAAAACCTGGGTTTTAAACCTGCCTCTAAAATTTGCTAGTTGTAGGACCTTGGGAAAGTCACTTAACTTTGCTAACCTTCAGCATCCTTGTTCATAAAATGGAGTTACTAATATTGGTGATACCTAATACCAGATAGATGGTGATAATCTGAAATAAAATAATGTAGGCCACAATTATAGAACTGTTAGGTTTTTTGTTTGTTTATTGGTATTACAGTAAGCATTAGCCATATAGAAGCTAGATATTTTCCCATTTCCATTCTACTTCCATAATCCATCTCTCTTTTCCTCAATATCTTTAGGAACCAAACACATATGAAGCATTTTGATAGCATGAATTTTTGTTGGGGGAGACCTTAGGCCAGCCCATAAGGAATAGGTCCAGTGATTTCTAGTTTCCTACTCCAATTACTTTTCTCTAAAACTGAACAGAATCATATTAATAGTCACAAAATAATTTTCCCATATTTAATCGTTGACTTAATAATGGGTTGAAATCTCAAGTGACTGCCAGAGCAAACCCAGGCAGGTGAGGTACCCCACTCTCTTCTTTTATTTGCTACTGAAACCAACTCCCAGCACATCTCTATATCAGCTCTCTGTTTTCTAACCCAACATTTCCTGTGTGGTGGGAAAAGAGAGATACCTTGATCAATTGCAAATACAGCAAGAGGTATTCCTTTGCTACATCACTTACATCAGAAACAATTATGGCAGATGGTGGGATTCAGGTTGAAATACATCTGTGTTTGACTGCCTAAAAGAAGCAACCAGGCAGAACAATGGATAGTGTTGGGCAAGGGGTCATGAAGACCTGAGCACAAATCCAGCCTTCAACACTTACTTGCTGCATGATCTTGCTCAAATCACTTAATTTCTTTCTTTCTCAGTTTCCACATCTACAAAATTGGGTTAATAGTAACATCTCACTCTCAGGGCTGTTGTAAGGATGAATGGGAGAAAGCAACAGCAAATCTTATAGTTTTTTATAATTGCTAGCAATTATTAAAAAAACAGTCAAGATGAGTAATAGTAATTTAGTTTTATAATTTCTGTTTTGTAAACAAATTCTCATCAACCAAAAACTGAGAACTTGCTTCACGTAAAATAGCATTTATTTATTTTTTTAGAAATAAGGCAATAAGATGCTAGCAAACTAAATCATTTAAGAGTTGGTAAATAAAAGAGACGTTTTAATCTTTTTTAATTACCACCCTTGCCAGTGTTGAGAAAATGGGTGGTGAAAAGTTTTTTTTCCCCTTGTCTTTTACAGGCTGGCCAATCAAAATATGGAATCTTAAAAAAGGCCAAACTCTTATATCTTAGAACTGTAATTTACAAGAAGTAAAAGACATTAAAATTCAGAAGCCTTCTTTTCTTAGACAAAGGATTTAATGAAAATAGAAAATAAGAAAATAATCCATCTCATGATATACAATATAAGCCAGGTATTGTAGTTTTCTTTAAAAGTTTTTCCTTCTGAAGGGACTACTCTAGTGATGTATGCTAGTCAGAACAAAGATTAATTCATTTTATTATAAAATACTTTAAATAACAAGAAAATCAATCAGAAGAGACGGGACAAAGTCCAAGGACCCCTTGACCACCATCATGAGATCAATCAGCCAATTATATTGTAAAAATGATTTAGGAGGTATTAGTACAAACTGCAATTCTCTTAGTACTCATTGGTTATTACACAAGAAACACTCAAAATAGAATGCTTTTTTTTCAACTTTATGAACATTAGGTACATGCACTATTAAAATGTTCCAATTTCCTTAGTTGTTCCATCATCATCTAGTCAAGGAAAATATGACAGTTGGTCTCAAGAAACAGTTGAGACATGTGGGAGAAAGGATAGGAATGCACTTCTCTATTTTTCAGTCTTCTATCAGCAGCCCTGTACAGAGATGAAAAGGGAAGAAACACTGAGGAATTCTGCCCCAAGAAGTCCTTTTAGGATTAATTTTTCCCCAACCTCTCCTCCCCTCGTGAAAAATAACCTGTTGGTTCATAGTTTCAGAACATAAATGACTCCAGAGGTCATCCAATATAACCTTCTGCTAAGAAAAATGAGCATTTATATACAATTGTCATATTTGCAATGTGTTGTAATGTGCTATTTAGTTTGATCTTTAAAACAATCCTGTAAGGTAGGTGTAATTATCATCCCTGATTTACAGATGAGGAACTATTTTTCAAAAAGTCACATGAAATATCCAGTGCCACACCATCTTTAAGTAAGAGATGCAATTCAAACTCAGGTCTTTCTGACTTCAAGGCTAGCTCTATCCAATATGACACCTAATTGGCTAGACATATGTTCTGTGACTGTCAGCTGAGAACCAGCTTTAAAGGCTTGTTACAAGGTGGGCTACAATCTTTTTTTCATTTTTAATGTATTATTTTATTTTTAAATTAATTTTTCGTTTTCAACATTTGCTTCCACAAGTTTTAGATTTTTTCTCCCTCCCTATCCCCTCTCTCCCGAAGATGGCATGCGATCTGCTATGAGCTCTACACATACATTCCTATTAAACACATTAGTCATGTTGCATAAAAGAATTATAATGAATAGGAGAAACTATAAGAAAGAAAAAACAAAACAAAAGAAAAAGAAAAGACAATAGTCTGCTTCACTCTGCCTTCTGACTCCATAGTTCTTTCTCTGGATGTGGATGGCATTTTCCATCATGAGTCCTTCCGAACTGTTTTAGGTCCTTGCAGTACTAAGAAGGACTAAGTCTATCAAAATCAGTCATTGCACAGAGTGGCTGTTACTGTGTACAGTGTTCTCCTGGTTCTGCTCACTTCACTTATCATCAGTTCATATAAGACATTTGAGGTTTTTCTGAGGTCCACCTGTTCCTTGTGTCTTATAGCACAATAGTATTCAATTATTCATATACCACAACTTGTACAGCCATTCCACAATTGATGTGCATCCCCTCAATTTCCACTTCTTGGCCACCACAAAAAGAGATCCTCTAAATTTGATATATTGCTTTAGAATCTAAATAAACAGATATATATGAACAGTGAACACATTTCTACTGGGAGATCTTAGGCCAAGGATGGAAAAAATAGGTCTCAATGATTTAAAGTTTCTTATTTCAATAATTTTCCTTTACTGAGTCTCTACTAGGTGCGAGGTTCTGGGGATAAAAAATAAAAATAAATGGATGAACAAATAAATGAGCGAATGAATGAATGAAAACAATCCCTGATTTCAAGGAGATTATATGGTATTGCTTCTGATGTGCCATTTCATTCCAGAATAGGGTTCTAATTAGATAGAAGTCGCTGCCCCCAAAGACAGCGAATTCCACTTTTGAAGATAGGTGGAAAGTTCCCTTCTCCTTCATCAATAGCGTAAATACGCTGTGTTCTAATTTTCGTCCATGATTCCTAGTTCTGCTTTCTGAGACCAAAAAGAGGTGATTATTTAGTGAGACATATTGGATGGAACCCTGGAACTGGAGTCAGGAACACCTGCATTCAAATTCAGCCTCAGGTCCTAGCTGGGTGAGCCTGGGCAAATCATTTAAACTCTATCAGCCTCAGTTTCCTAACATGCACAGTAGACACTGTAACAGCAACACTATTACAAGTTGTAAAGATCAAATGAAATGAATGTGTATATTGACTGTGTTCCAACCGGAGGAAACAGCTTGGAGTAGTAGTGGTCAAAGGGCTGAAGCAAAGCCTGGAAGGCCTGGGTTCAGCTCCTACCATTTAGTCACCTAAACTGTGTGCAAGTGACAGTTGCTATTATTATCAGCATCTTTCTTTGTAAGACAGAATTCTGCCTCTAATATAGAACTGTGGGAAGTCCCACACAAGATAGGTCATAGCACTTTAAGAACAGTAAAATGCAAGATAAAGGCATTATGGGACATCCTCAGGCATTGGATAGAAGGTAGGCCTTAGAGCTAGTATACCTTGCTTCAAATTTTATCTCTGCACCATATGATCTTTGTGACCATTGATAAGTCCCTTAACCTCTTGTTGACCCCAGGACTGCTATAAGATACTGTTATAATTTGTTGTTCATTGTTCGGTCATTTCCATTTTGTCTGTCTGACCTTTCATGATCCCATTTGTGTTTTTTGGCGAAGTCTGGAGTGGTTTGCCATTTCCTTCTCCAGGTCATTTTACAGATAAACGAACTGAGGAAGAAAGGGTTAAGTGACTTTCTCAGGCTCACACAGCTAGTAAGTGTCTGAGGCTGGATTTGAACTCAGGTCTTCATTGGACACTATTGAAATGGCTGAACAAAAGCAAAACTTCCTGATTCCAGGTCTGGCGCTCTGTCTTTTGTGCCACCTAGCCGCCCTATAAGAAGCAAAGGTGCTGCTAATTATTTAGAATGGGAGCTCCCTGACAAGAATTGTCTTTCTTTTCTATTTGTATCCTGAGCATTTAGCACCAAGCTCTGTAAACGTTATATATTAAATAAATACTTTATTCATTCATCCTCACTGGTAGTGGCGTTAGCCACGTTGAGTTTCCCACAAATGGCAGGTCCATTCAAATACATATTAATATAATACATGATAGGATAGGATATGTTATGATATAGCAATATAACACAACAACCCTGTACAATATAATTCACATATATATTTCCATAGGATTATAGGTTCAGATTTAGAATGGACTTTAAAGGTTCTTAGTCCACCTGTCTCAAACTACAGATAAAGACATTGAGGTTACAAAGATGAAGTGAACTCAAGGGGATTATAAAGTAACTGTCAGAAGCAGGATTTGAATCCATGTTTTCCAGACTCCAAGGATGGAAGCTATGCCACTTCAGTGCATATTTAAAACAAATTCCCATGCACACATCTATGTATATGCACACATAGAGCCATGTATAGACACATACATACATACATATCTATCTATCTATCTATCTATCTATCTATCTATCTAACAGTAGGAAAATTCTCTATCAAAATCATAAACACAGCTTGCTATTGTGGGTAGTAAGAAAACAATAAATACTTAGTATCACTTCAAATATTTAGTTTTTCATCCCATATGACCTTACATCATTAATATGCTGCAAGCAGTTGGAAGTTCAAAAAACATTTGGAAAGGGGAGGGGGAATTGTGGGAATTTAAATACATTAAACTAATTAAAATTGTTTTCGTATTTGTTTTGTCAGCCTTGTTCTTTTGCCCAAATGATAATGTCTTTGATTCTGTTTGAGAAGCAGTCTGTGGGTGGAAACAGTGAATGATAGATAGATATAATGAACCTCTAAATGACTACAAAAGACTTTACATAGCTCTGAATCATCCATTGCTGATGTCACATTATTCAGAAATTAATGCGACCCTATAAATGAATAATGATTTAAATGCACTTTAAAAAATTGTTAATGTGAAAACATTCCTCCCTCCCCATGCTACATAAGCAGAAAAGCTGATGCAAAGATGACTGGACTCTTGTTCTTAAAATAAGCTCTGCAACAGGGAGACAGACAGCAGGAAATCCAAGGCCTCCAGGAGGCAAGGCCTCATGCAAACTAAGCAGCTGTGGTCAAAGTCTCTAAGTCAAAAATATTTTATAAATAGACTGGAAGGGATCATGGAGGTTATCTGCTCTAGACCCCTGATTTTACAAATAAGGAAACAGCTAGAGAAAAGTTCAATGACTTATCCAAAGTCATGATAGTACTGAACAACAGAACCCTTATTGGAACACAAGATCTGTGACTTCAAATTCAGCGTTCTTATGCTCACCTCCTTTGAAGTTAGAGAAAAGAGGATTTGGGTACTAAGAAAAGTGTCAGTATTTTAAGGTAGGGGTGATAGAATTAGTTTATTGACAGAAAAATGATCAATCCCTGCTAGCCATCAAATCCTGAGAATAGATGATCTGGACCATTAAGGGCGCCCCAAAAGATCAATTTAGTAACCGTTTCAAATACATTAAATTTAATTCAACAGCACTCATTAAAGATTTATATGCCAGGGAATAGAAAGACAAAAGTGAAACTATCTCTTCTCTCAGAGAACTAAAATTCTACTGATAATATTGTTTTTATTTTTTCTTGTTTTTTTTTGTAAGACTCCATGTTTTAAAATGAAAACTTCAGATCATCCTATCACTAAAATCTAAGAGTGGTAATTTGGCTTTTTTATTATTTAGGTCCAGACTTATTGAGGGAACTCCTGGTGTGAAAACTTCATCCATGGATGCCATGTGGCCACTCTTTTGTTAATAATGGTTGCATTTGTACAGCACTTTAAGTTTTGCTGAGCTCTCTCTGTCTCCCTCTGCTCTCTGTCTCTCTTTGTGTATGTATGTGTGTAACTATATAAAATTTACTTGATCCTTAACAATCCTGTGAGGTAGTTCACATTATATCATTTTACAGATGAGAAAAATTAGGTCGAGGCAGTTTGGGTGACTTTCACAGGTGTATATATTCTGTTAAAGGGTAGAGTCAAACCCGTGTAATTCTGAACTACAAAGACAGTCTACTGTGATATATCTATTCTATGTTGTGGCTCATGGAACACTTCTGTGAAGTATTTTTGTCACTAATATTTTAGTTTCGACATGATTTTTGCCAATTACAATTTCATTTTTGAATGGCTGATTTTTTATAACTATAAAATCACTGACAACAGGGAAAGCGTTTCTTTCACATAGTAGGATAATTAGTTTTTATTTTGTTCATTTGTTTTCTTAAAACAAGAAAAGCAACATGGGTAGTAGGCCTTGTGACTACAGTATTACAGGTAAGTCATTTAACTTTTGAGTAGTCCTCAGATAAATGTCTGAGTATAAATTGCAGAATAGATGTCAATCTACATCGACAGGTGGAATTTCTGAAATTGTGGTTTTTATATCAATAAATTCCTAAGTCTGATTCAAGAGAAGAACAACAAAGAACGGCTTGCACAATTTATCTCAAATAATGTAAAATGTTTTTGTTTTAATTGTCTGGGTATTAGGAAAAAAGGGAGTTTGACTTAGACTTCCTAATGGTTTTTTCTGCTCACTCCATCAAATTCAAATATATAATGATTCTTTGCATAGTATTTTTCATAGTATTTGATTTGCAAAATATTTTACATATGATATCTCAGTGGATCTTTAGAACAATTCTGGAAGACAGGTGTTATAATTATCCCCATTTTACAGACAAGACTGAGGGAGATGCTAAGTTCCTTGAAAAGGGTCATAATCTAGATTGAAATGCCATCCTAAGAGATAGTAATTATTTCTATTAAAAGAAAATATTATAAATCCCTCAGTGGCATTTATCATAGCTACTAAAGTACACTGTTCAGAGTTACTATTGCTCAGGCCTCAGAAGAACCAGTGAATATTTTTCTAATATGGCCAGATTTTTTAGTGAAAAAGAACTGACAGAGTTTATTTGCAAGGCCAGTAAAGAAAATTCTTGGTCCGACTCTCTTAGGATGTATGTAAGAGGATAAAAATTGGAATCTTTTTTAAAAGTACCCTTTTCTCTATTTAATAGATATATTTCAAGATATCTCAGGCTCTATATAGAAGCTATATATATTCAATCATTTTTCAGTCATGTCCTACTCTTCATGACCCCATTTGGGATAAACTTGGCAAAGATACTGGAGTGGTTTACTATTTCCTTCTTCAGATCATTTTTTTTCAGATGAGGAAATGGATGCAGAAAGGGGTTAGTGGCTTGCTCAAGGTCACATAGCCAATAAGTGTCTGAGGCCAGATTCGAACTCAAGGAGAGACTTCCTGACTCCAGGCCTGGTACTCTATCCACTGCACCAAAGTAAGAGGCAGTGTGTGGTATAGATCTGGGAGGAGGAAGACAAGAATTCAAAGCCCACTTCAGAATCCTAGTAACTGTGTGACTAAGCAGTCACTGAATTTCATTGAGCCTCTGTTTCCTCAATTTTAAAATGAAGATGACAATAGCTCCTACCTCACAAGTTTGTTTTGGGGATTGGATATTATGTATCTTAATCACTCTGCAAATCATGAAGTGTTATAATAACATGAGCTATTATCACAAACAAATGCATAACTAATTCAGTTTGATGAGTTTAGGGACCCCTTCAAGACAGGGATGCAAGACAGGGTCATCTGGAAAGAATTCACGGATGCAAGCATTCTTTAAGTCAAGTCGGCAAAGATTTATTTTTATGCTTTTCAGCAGGCAAAAGTTCTTAAGGAAGCTGAGACATTAAAGCAAGTAAAGTTTTATTTTTTTAATAGGAAGAACTATACTAAAACATATGCCCCGAATCACCTCAGGTAATTAAGGGTAGGATTAGGGAGTGGTTAAGGAGTGGTCATTTCTTAAAGGAACATGCACTTTTTTTGTATCTACTGCACAGGTGTTTCACCCAGAGTTCACCACGAAAAGCCCAAAGGGAGGGGTGGCACAGAGGGTGTGGTTTTAGGCCTGCTAAGTCACTAAGTTAACTAGGAATTAGGGCCAAATGGGGATTGCCCATTCTGCCACCAATCAATGTCTTGTTTGACAAGATAGATGTAGGGAGTATACACATGTCTTAAGTTTGGGATACACATAATGAAGAGTCCAGGATGCAAATAATGAGCTAGGGAGTTGGTATAAATAGTCAAGTGGGTACTGAATATATCTTTATGAGCCAATACAAAGTCAGTTCAAATTAATAATTCCTGCAGATGTGGTTTGTTACTCTACCAGGGAGAGAGATACGTGTTTTTCTGGGTCCCACTCATGAGTAATTGCTAGGCATAGTGGCCTTGGGCTGGTGAAAAACTACTAGGGATAGTGTTTTGAGATTAGGGAGAAACAGGTCTTGGAAGTGGGGTCGAAGCACAGACACCCAAGCATGCCATCATAACCTCTTTAGGTAATGAGTTCCCCACTGTTGCCAGTGCTCAAAAGAAATCAGCTGATCACTTGTTAGGGTTGTCATACAATAGATTATGAGATCTTGGAATCAATGGACCCTATGGTATCTTCCAAATCTTATCATTTCTGTGTCTAAGATAATATGGATTGCAGGATATTCCAAAAGCTTTACTTTAGTTTTAAGCTTTAATGGCTTTAATAATTAATAGCTTCACTTGCTTTGAAACTTTACCAAAATTTTGGGCACGTCATCTTTTTAAATATGTAAATCACGAAAAGATTTCTACAAGATGTAGAGATGATCTTTCTGACTTGGGATGTAATTGCTAAATTCTTTGAAAAAATTTAATGAACAGATTACCATTGAGTTGTTTTATTTTCTTGTTTGTTTTGGAGTCCAAACCTGATTTCATCCAAGTGGGTAACTCTTGATATGGGAAATTTCTCTAATGATAGAGATCCCAAAGTCTTTTGTAGTTTACATGCTTAGAGAGTAGACCGTTGCATTGAGGTATAGTATGACTTTGCTATGGCCATAGATACGCTAGTTATATGACTTGAAGTCATCCAGTTATGCAATATACCATCCCACCTCTGATCATTAATGGATCACATGGTGGATGTACATATATGATTTATATGAAATCAGAAACTGGGAAGGAAAAGTCATATTTTGATATTCTTAGTGTAAAGGTAAGGAATCCTGAATTGTACTTGATAATCTTAGTTGGGTTGGAAGGATTAATTGTATCCCTATGCAGGGCAAAACGGCCTTTTAGTTTTTTCATTGATTTAAAAAAGTAATACCTTTGGAAAATACATGGGTTCAACTTTGAATAATTCCCACCAAGTTCAACTTTAAATAATCAACCCACCCAAAATATCCTTGGCTAATTATTAAGAATGAGTTGATTAAATGCTAAGGAATATTTTTTCAGAGATATTTTATACTAGACAGCCAATGGCATCCTTTTTAACTCTGAAATTCTACAATTCTATGATTTGGAGTTGGGGCTTGGGATGGAATCCTTATTCTGCCCCGTCTGTGGTGTCCTAAAAGTAAGCTTATCCTCATCTGAGGCTTAATTTCCTTATCTGAAAAAGAAAGATTATACTAAATTATATCTAAGGATGCTTCCAACTCTTGAGCAGTGATCTTATTCTCTAATGAACTAAGGGAACGTAAAAAGTACAGAGAGTAAATTATCAAGTTTGTTTGACAATCACCACCTATTTGAAATCTCATTAAGTACTTAAATTTTAGTGTTTGTGGCTTGTTTAGGAGACAGACTATTTCTTTTCCCCTAACTTCACATGGATAGCCCAGAAAGGCCAGGTTTTACTGGAATTAAAAATAAAAATTCTAGATAGTCCAGTAAATCGACAATATTTCTCCAGTGCTCAGTTTACAAGCTTAATGGAACCTGCTTATCATAGTCACCATTCTATGTTCTCTTAACTATTCCCAGTAATTCAGCCTCCATGAATTAGAAAAGCAGAGCAAGAGTAGCCAAGGAAGCAATCTGTTCTCTAAAGTATACTACATGATGACATTAGTGCAGTATTTAAATTGTCTTTGTAAGTGGCATTTCTTTAGAGACTCTAATCTGTAAATCCAAATACTCAAATTGAAACATTTTTATGTTTTCCATTTCTCAGGAGTGATTAACATGTTACTTTATCATGATAAACACAACTTTAGTTAGCCCGGCTAAAAATACTTGGAAGATCTTCAGAACCAGCACATTACAGGAAATCAAGAGCCCGGAAAAAAATCCTTCCCTGTAATAAGTTGTCTTCCAAACAGAGAGAAATGGAAGGTGGAGGCAATTATGTAGATAGAAGATTTGTTTCATTTTAATGCAAATGCATATACTTTTTAACGTATGATTTTTTTTGAAAGAAGTCAATTCATCCCCATTAGCCAAGTATTTTTTTTAAGGAGATCTGTGATTTCTTTCATTGAGATGGTTCCTATGTCAATGTGAATCAAATTCTCCATGCCTGGGCTTCTTATATTTTGTCTTTCCCTCCAAAAGTTGTTTACATGGGGATCATTGAATTAAAAACAACAATAGCAACAACAAAATAAACAACCAAAAAAGCCCAAAACAAAAATGATGGCTGCAATTTCAATAGAATTGCTTTCCTTTATAATCCTATGCATTTTACCTTATGCATTGAAAAAAAATATCTAACAAGTGGCCTGGAAGTTTCAATAAATGGACAAATTAGTCTATGACCAAAAAAAATCCCGAAAGCTAGAAAAAGCCTATTTTTGAGAATTCCCTCGATGTGCCATAATGCTTCATCATGATCTTTTAATATTTGGTGTTCTTGTTCAGTCGTTTCAATCATACC
This sequence comes from Phalanger gymnotis, assembly GCA_028646595.1. NCBI lineage: Eukaryota > Metazoa > Chordata > Mammalia > Diprotodontia > Phalangeridae > Phalanger > Phalanger gymnotis. The sequence continues at coordinate 18,626,320 of CM053626.1, read as the reverse complement.
CTGCTCTTTGTGATCCCATTTAGGGTTTTCTTGTCAAAGATACTGGAGTAGTTTGGCATTTCCTTCTCATTTTGCAGATGAGTAAATGGAGGCAAACTGAGTTAAATGACTTGACCAGGGTCACATAGTAAGAATTGGAGGCACCATTTGAGTTCAGGCTTTCTTGATTTCAGACTGGGTGCTCTATTCACTGTGCCATCTAGCTACCCTATTTTAATACATCATGGATGTGATAAGAAGAATGGAATACCTTTATATGTCATTCTGCATATACTACATAATTTCAGCTACATAACAATCTCATGAAATTTTCACTCCTAGGATTTCTATCCACATATTCTGCAAGAAGAAGCTATAGCAAGCAAGGATTACATAAGGTGTCTGGTCACACACATAGTATATGTCAGAGATGGAATTTAGACAGTTTCTGATGCCAAGTCTAGCTCCGTACCCCTTTGGTTTCCCATAATGACTAGACAGATGTATTTAAATCACTTTGCTTGGCCCTTTGATGTGTCTATAGATATTGATCTAATTTTGCATGTAATAGAACTATATCCACATTCTTCCCAGGATATAGAGTATTTGTTTTTTTTCACTGTTTCACCCAAGTGACATAAATGATTCATACAATTCCCATGAGCATGTAACTTATAACCATTGTGTACCTTAGCAACTAAGAGAATTCTAATCATTATTAGTATGTGTCTCAATAATTTTACTTCTGAACAATGGTTGCCTTTCAATTAGTTTAGAAATCTACCAGCTGTATCAATACGAAGTGATGAAGAGAATATACAGAATGACTGACTTACAAATTAAAGTGAATGATAACCCAGAATATACCTGTTTTCTTTCCTTGGAAGTTGTCTGTTAGATGGAAAGAACCCACCCTCTGGAATCAAAGGACCTGTAATCAGATCCATGCTCTAACAATGACTAACTCTATGATCTTGAAACTGTGAATCTATGAAACTATGAATCTATGATGAATTCTATGATCTATGAAACTCTAACCTCTATAGGCCTCAATTTCCTCACCTGTAAAATGAGAAGGTTGAAGTAGATGAGGGGTAGGAGGAATTCATGGCCTCAAGCCACATGTGGCCCTCTAGATGCTTAAGCGCAGCCCTTTGACTGAATCCAAACTTCAAATAACAAATCCCTTTCAAAAAATTTTGTTCTGTAAAACTTCGACTCCATTAAAAAGCCACACCTAAGGACCTAGTAGGCCACACGTGGCCTTGAGGCCATAGGTTCTCCACCCCTGCATTAGAAATATGATTCTTAATATTGATTGACCTGCTCTCTCATCTAACATTTGACTGTTGAGAAATATTCAGCAAGACTTAATAATCTTAACATTCAGGAAAGCCATTATTGAAATTCAAATCATCTTCTAAAATTCTTTAAAATATCTCAACTTGTCATATACTTTAATTCATGGAGGCAAAAGTGGAAAGACTCTGCTTCTTTGCTCTTCTGATATGAATGATTCCATCTTTAGACTAGACCTCATTTCTGTTTAAACTGAGGAGTCCCATTGACTCTACACTGGGTTTACATTTTCTTTGTCATTTCCAAGTTCCTCTGCTTTGTACACATTGAATAAAAAAAGATGTTCTTCCCTTATTCATGAAGGTCAGTGAAAGATTAGAAAACCTCTTCTCCTTCTCCAAGGTCAACTCTAGACCTGGACATTTTTTTTCCTTTTTCCTACACTATTTATAAGTAAGAAAATGCTTGCATTCAGAGTTTATTCGACTGGCAGGGGTAATGTTGTCAATCAAACGATGTCCCTCTGCCAAGACTCATAGTAACAATAAATATTCTCGATTTGCTCTGTACCTCATGTTGGTGAACTGTGATCTTTTTTATGACAACAGATTTAAATACTCAATTGTAGGTTTTGTTTTGCTTTAGATTAGGATATTCCCTTTCACTGTGTACTTTACACTGTATCCATTATATATGTAGTATGCGTTTACATATACGCACTACACACACACACACACACACACACACATACATTTATTTCTTCAGAAAAAACAAGTCAGAAAATGTCTTTTAGATGAGGAAAAAATGATCCAAACCATTAGTGTGCCACCATCTCCCTTTCCTTTTAAAATTATGAAAAAATGCTCCTAACACAGTCTATTATGACTCTGAAATCTACATATCTGGGTCTTTCCATGTCAGCACATCTCAGAAGCATGAACTTATGAGCTATGTATCAGGACTTGCATGTGCCTAAATGTTAGCCTCTGGATCTGAAAGTCTCCAATAAAAGTTTTTAGGAATCTACATAGATTATAATCTAAGAATTATGTTGAAAGGTTAAACCATCAAAAGTACATAGAAGGTTTTTATTTTAGGGGGGAGGATCAAAGAGGAGGTGGTGGAGGCTCATTTGAACTTATTAATCCTTTTATAGCAAATAGGAATTTTTCAGAAGTGGAATGAGTATAATGACATGTAGTTACGATTAAATATTCTATGGACTGGGATCAATTTCTCTGAGGTAAATCTGAGTCAAGACTGATGAAAGCTCCTTCTAACCTTTGACATGAGTCTCTTAGAAGTTGACAAGTATCCAGTTTCAAATTACATGATAGGGCGATGACTTACTTGGAAGGCCTCTTGGGGTCTAGCTGTCATAGAAACTGGATGATCTTCTGACCCATAGTCTCCCAGAATGCCATTTAAAGTAAATGAAAATCAGAAGGAATGGCTACCTCCTCAAGAAATAACGACCTGTACCAATGTTTCCTGGTTATGAACTATACAGAAGAAATGATTGAAAATTTCCAGGACAAAACAAACCCTTAATATTTAAAATTATTCAATTACTATACATTTGTACCCATTTTTAAATATCCAAAAAGTTCTTTTCTCCTCTGATTGCTCTCTCTCTCTCTCTCTCTCTCTCTCTCTCTCTCTCTCTCTTCCCCTCTCCCTCCCCCCTTCTCACCATCTGTCCATTTTCCTGCTATTCTGATTAGGGATCATTTATAAACAGGAGTCTTTTGAAGGACTGCGAGTGTTTATTCATTTCTTTGTTTAGTTATCTATTCATTAACATATTTAAAATTTTCTCAATTTTCTGGTTTGGTGGTATCTATAAAGAACAGCCCTTTAATTGGTGGAGAGCTTTTTCTTGTGCTTTTTAATACCTAACGAACAATGTCACATCACATTTTAAGATGAGTAATTGGCTTCTAAATTGCTTTTGCATTCATTTTACAAATGGTACACTGGAGGTGGTTTGCTTATAATCTTGCCCATAGGCCTATTTAATAGATTAGCCAAGTATATTTAAGCAGCACCTTGCCCATCTGTGTTATTGTGACTTTCATTAATCTATTTTTCTGTCTCATCCTGTTACATTTGTAAAGGCAGACATGAAGGAAATACATTTACTAGCATAAGAGAAAAAATAATAATAATTCTGTTAGGAAATTTGTTTACCAGAAGAAATAACTGTGCCTGAAAATAATGGCTCCATAGCATAATCCATTTATAAGGTATCCAATTATTTTCCTCTTTTAGACTTCTAAATGAAGATATGAAGCCAGAGAGATCTACATTGCCGATAAAATCAGATGTTTCTATATTTAATAAGTTGAGTTTACGGTTCTATCCAGCCTATAACTAATATAATATTTTACTTTTATGTATCACCTTTCTTCTTAAGTGCTATAGAATGTCTCACTAATCATCTCATTTTTCCAGTGGGGATTGGGGGGAAAATGCTTGAATTGAACATACTGTACAAAGTACGCCAATATCCATCAAAATGAAAAATTCTACTAAAATCTCCATTGGGCCAAGATTAAATTCCCACCTCTCCTATATTATGCTCATTCATGTATAATTTTTAAAGCTATAACCTTGACTTACTACAGACTTGTTAACAAGAATTTTTTTCTCTCTAAAATCATTCTGCCCACTCCTCTCCATGCCTTTCTATTGTTATAATGAGTCTTTGAATATTTGGAAGGGTTGATTCTGAGTCAGTGGTCCTTGAGAAATATCCATTCCCTCTCGCAGAAATCCCAATTTTGGCCACTTGAAGGCATTTTATCATATTGTTGCACAAACACGTTATTCTCTTTAGTAACACCTGTCTCATGATTTTGAGACACAATCTAGAAACAAATTTTCCCACACAATCACACTTATTATTCTTTCTTCCTTGCCCCTTTCTGTAGCATGCTCCCTTCCTATTTTGGAAACATTACCTTGATAGTTGTATTTTTATGGCATCTAATAGCAACAATTCCATTGCTAGAAGCAGTGTCCCTTACCACTATTTATTTTTTTTTCTTTTACTATAGCCCATTTTTCACTTTTTTTCCACTAAGGAACAATTTCAGAAGCAAATAATATGCACTTTGTCATAACTAAGGTGGAAAGAAATTAAATAAAATACACGGTACTACCTTGTCACTGGTGGCTCAAGGAAAGGGCATTTTAGATCAAAATTTAGAAGGAATCACAGAGGCATCTAATCCACCTTACAACTAAACTAGCCTATTTTCTTTGTCCTACATTTGTTACTATATATTACTTGCTTCAGTGCCTTCTAGCTTAGGTGTTCCCTTGTGACTAGAATTCATTTCTTCTTCATCTTAGCTATATAGGAACCCCACTTTTCTTCAAGGCTCACCTTATGTTCCATCTCCAGTGGAAAACATTTCTTGAAAATGCTAATCTGTTTACATGCCACATTCTCCCTGTAGAAGGAGGGTTCCTTAACGGGAGGACCTGTATTCCCTTTTGTCCAGCATTTCCTGGATTATAGAGGAAAAAAGATAGTTCCAGAAAAAAACAAAAACAAAACCAAAATATTTATTTATGCTTCATTGACTACAACAAAGCCTTTGACTATATGAATCACAACAAAATGTGTCAAGTGCTCAAAGAAATGGGAATACCACGTAATTTTGTCTCCTGAGGAGCCTATGTGTTGGACAAGAAGCAACAATGCAAAATGAATATAGAATAACTTGTTGCTTTAAGATTGGAAAAGGTGTGTGACGAGACAGGGTGTTGTCACATTATTTATTTAACTTATATAGGAGAGATAGGAAATAAGAGATATGCACAAACATAAAATAAAGATCAGAGTAGAATTTGTTAGGGGAAAAGGAACAGAGGTGGTAATCACTAGCTCAGACAAAGTTAAGGCTAAAATAGACTTAATCCACAAAGCAAAAAAGGGAAACTGCAGTACGTGCCAGCCATATTTATCAACATTATTTTAGACTATTTAAAACAACTAAACAACATAAGGTAGGAATATTGCTATCGTCTAAGAAATGATGAATTGATGGACTTGGAAAAATGTGGAAAGACTCAGACTTATGAAGGAAGAGGCCATCCACCCTCAGAAAAACAGAGGATAAATAAGTATAGTATAGTCATACATAGATGCATATGAATGTATATGTCTGTATATGACTATGATGATCCATATCTAAGTATATGTATGTATAATTGTATGTATGTACAAATGTATGTGTATTTATGTATGAATATGAATATCTTTGTGTGTATGTCTATGTATTCATATGTATGTCTACATATGTGTACATATACACACATGTGTATGTTGTATTTATATCTATCATCTATCTATATCCATGCTTAATTGTAGCCTTTGGGGCAGGGAAAACAAAATAAAAAGTCCACAACAGAGAACAAAAGAAAACTTACAGGGAAGGAAAGAAAAGATGGACAGCCCTCAACACAACGTGTAGTATTTATTATATAGGCTTTATTGAAATGGAGATTTATTTCTGTATATTTTTAATCCTCTCTCACATTCTGCTGTGCACATGACATATTTTTTCTTTTCTTATTTTATATTTAAGTTTCAATATTTAAGTTTATAATGTTTCTTTTCTTCTTACGTATTTCAATTTTAGGATTCAAGTCTAAAATTTAAAAAAAATGATTAAAAAAAGTCCAAGCTGGAAGAAAAAAAGCTGGAATTAAGGTTGCTGGGAGAAATATCAATAGTCTTAGATATACAGATGATACTCCTGTGATGGCAGAAAGGGAAGCCAAATTAAGAAGTCTTTTGATGAGGATGAAAGAAAAGAATGTGAATCCTGGCTTGAAGCTTACTGTCAAAACAGAACAAAACCAAAAAACCCTAAGATCTTGGATACTGGTTCCATCACTTCACTTCCTGGCAGATAGAGGGAGAAGAAATAGAATTGTCAAAGTTTATATTCTTGGGCTCAAAGATGGTGATTGCAGCCATGAAATTAGGAGACACTTGCTCCTTGAAAAGAAAGCTATGGCAAATCTGGACAGCATACTAAAAAGCAGAGATATCACCTTGCCAACAAAGTCCTTATGACCAAAGCTATGGTTTTTCCAGTAGCAATGTATGGCTGTGAGAGATGGACTTAACTTCAAAGTGCAAGGAAAAAGTTCAAGTTAAGTGACTTAGGACCATAGATTTAGAGTTGAAAGTTCAATTTTTACAGGTACATTTTTCTGTACTAAGACAATCAGATAGCATCTATTAAGCATGTATTATGTGACAGGGAATATTCTGGGAATAAGTGGGAGTCAACACTTTTGAATGGTGGTGCTGGAGAAGACTGTTGAGAATCCCTTGGATACCAAGAAGGTCAAATCAGTCAATACGTAAAGAAATTAATACAAGAAATTCACTGGAAGGTCAAATACTAAAGCTTAAGCTTCAGTATTTTGGCCACAGAATGAGGAGATAGGACTCAGCGGAAAAGACGCTGATGCTGGGAAAGATTGAAGGTAAAAGCAAAATGAGGTGACAGAAGATGAGATGGATAGATTAATATCATGAAAACAATGAATATCAACTTGGACAGACTTTGGGAGATAGTTAAAGACAGAAGGTCCTGGTGTGCTATGGTTCCTGGGGTCAGGAAAGGGGTCAGGCATGACTGAACCACTGAATAACAGCAACAACTGTCTTTCCCAGTGCCTTGTGGATATTAGGCAGAGTGGATTGAGTTGGATCAGACATGATCAAATCATTTAAAGAGGAAAATTTTAGAAGCTCTGTTTCTTTCCTCTTTACCCAGGAAATATAATTTAAGGAGTTGGAAGTAGCATGTCAGCATATGACTGAACACTTAGGACATAATCTCCCTTTCTCAATGACCTGTGAAATATATTTTTATATTATGTCACCTCTTTGCAACTTGGTAGACATTTTTTAATCGAAATAAAATTCTCTCTTGTTAAGTAGAGAAGTCTAGGTTTCTGATGAGAAATGCAATCCTTCTCTACCCCATTGAGAAGACAAAATTTTGGGGAATAAGGAGAAATGATCAGGACATCAGTCTGTCATTTCAGAACTAAGCAAAAGTAGAGCCTTGAATATGAAGGAAAAAAAAATCCAAGATGCAAGGAAAAAGTACAAGTTGAGTGACTTAGGACCATAGATTTAGAACTGAAAGTTCAGTTTTTCCAGGTTCATTTTTCTGTACTAAACACAATCAGCTAGCACCTATTAAGCACTTACTCTCTACTTAATAGAAACTGTTCTAGGGATAAACGAACAAATAAGCAAATAAATGAGAAAATACCTCCTCTCAAGGGGAATTACATTCTATTTGAGGAAATAGCTTGAATAATAAACACAAACAAAGCATAAATAAAGGAAATCCAATGATATTAGCACAGGAAGCATTTTGGCTTTTTAACTTGACAACTTTTTGATACCCAAGGTTGACTGAGACAGCTAAGGTTTTCTTGTTGCTTATTTTGTTGGTTTTTCTTTGTTTTTAAGTTAGAATATCATCCAGGTATCAAACATTACCTTTTTTCTGTGCTTTATTTTCCTTTCATTTTCAGTAGTAGAAGGCTTGATGACAACTTTAGTAGAAATATAACACATGTATAGGTAAAAGTCATTTAATCCAACTTTCAAGGTTACAAATTAGAATTCTGAAGTCAAATTTAAGTTACCTCCAAAGTTAAGTACCTTGTCCAATGTCATCAATTCAATTAGTCGGAATTTGAACCCATGTCCTATGATTCTAAAATCAATGGTCTTTCCTGTTTAACACATTTCTTATAGATCAATTTGATTTTGTCTTTAGCCATTCCCACAAAAGGCCTATTTTCTTTGTTTTCTTCTTATGTATTACATAAATAATTTGATTTCTTGGAAAGGTGCCTTTAGCCCAAAACAAAACAAAACAAAAGTTTAAGTAAATGAATAGATGGTAGATGCAATGTTGATATTTTTTGGCATGTGAATTTATAAATTCTCCAAAGCTGAAACACAACTGAAGTGTTTGGTGATAAAGTCATATATTTATCAACAGAGATATAGAATCATTCTCTTAACTTTCTCTTACTTGCTAATGTCAAACTGATAATCCTGGATGTATAACTATTACTATGCCAAGTCTTACACACTAAGGCTTTGTTTTTCATCCCCTCAGACACACACACAACTGTGTGTATGGGTAGTAAGTGAAGTGCATGTGAAGTATGTGTATATTTTTAATTTTATCTGCATAAATAGAGATCAAAAGTATTGTTTTCACTGTGTTTCAGAGAAATAAAATATTTTTTGGGGAAGTAAAGTAATTATTTAAAGCACTTTGTACATTATAAAATATTTTGTAAGTATCAATTACTCTTCTTATTTTTATTCAATCCACTCTCATTTCCTACTATTCACCAAAATATAGCCTTCATTTTACTAAAGTCACTATACTAAACACTGGAGATTAAAAAAGAAGAAAAAATGGTTTCTGCCCTCAAAAAGTTCACAGTCTAAGGAGGAAGAAGTACAAACAACTCTTCACAAACAAAATAAAGGATAAATTGGGGATACCCTTGTAGTGTTCTACTACTTCACCTCTACTCTACAGATAATATATAATTTATATAATTTGTTCCTTACATAAACTCTTAGTTGATGTTATTACTTACAGTTACAGAGAAGGAAACAAAGTCTGAGAAGTTAAGAAACTTGTCCATGTTCACAGTCTCTGATGGAGGATTCGAACTTAGTTTCTTACAGAAACTGGAGCTTCTTTATAGTCTCACCATATAGGCCATCTTTTGCTGGATAACGTTCTTAATCCAGTTAGTTCATAGTACTCCTTTCATCTTTTTCAAATTATCCACTATATTATCTATTTACCTATTGAGTCCTCCAAGATGAATTTAAGAATCTCTAGGACAGAGAATCATTTTTTCATTGTGTCTTTTCATCTCCAGCGCTTAGTGTACTGCTTTGTATATGTTTGGTGCTTAATAGTTGCTTGTTGAGCTTGTAGCCAGTACTCAATAAATCTATAGATCATTTATATTAACCCATAAGAAAAATTTAAGATACTTATAGAAGTTGTGAAAATAGACTTCTTGCTAAATGCTAGAGAAAACAAATTATTTTGAATCTGTAGGTTTTTTCTATCAATTATTTAAGAATTTATAATAATATGCTTAAGAAAATAGTATGCCTTGGATCATATCATTCAGGGTGAAAACCAAATATTAAATGTCTAGCATACTCTTTATGTTCAGATCTGAAGCCTTTGAATTAATGCTATGAGCTGCTTAATCCTGGGCTGTAGTTATACAATTTTTACTAATCTCCTTGTTTCTGAAATGAAAGTTCAAGAGTCAGATCCACAGGTCAAGATGTTATTTATTTAAGGAATAATCACAGGATGGAAAGGCTGTTCTCAAAATATCTTTGAAATCTACTCTAATTTTCATTTTAACAAAATTCTTTTCTCTCCCAAAGGAATTAACATTCCTACCTATTCTTTTTACTTATGCACAGATGAATTTTAGTTATTTAAAATAATTTCTTCCAATTAGAAAAATATGAAAATGAATTCATTAAGGGTAACTGTAGGAAATGATTCTCCTTTTAGTCAGTTGAATCTATTAGTTGACATTAATAAAAGTAAATCAAGAGAGTGATTTGAGAAGGATTTTTAAGATATTTCAGTCTGGTAATTCTGATGTTACAAGTTTTTTTTTTCTCCACAAATTTAAAGGTATGTCTCTACAGGTAAAAAAAAAAAAAACTTGCATATTAAAGGAAGACAAATAAAGTAAAAAAAAAGAAAAAAAAGTCCAATGACATCTATGAATTTTAAAAACATAGTGACTATTCCAGGTATTATTGAAGGGACAATGATTCCCAGCTGTCTGATTAATTCTCATTTTATAATCTGTGCTCTTCTTCTTCTTATGACCATTATGTATTTTAACATATGCCATAACCAGAGCTTTGCCTAGAATTGACTCACTGGGCAAATATTAGCTACAAAAACCAGGGGGGAGGGGACATAGACAGAATTTAATCAAAAATGATGTGAAGTTAATTTCCCATATAATCTTATATTGCTAGAGCATTGCCCGCCTAGAAGACGCACTAACTTTGGCAATGTTATGGTTCAATGGTTTCATCCAATTGAGCTTTTTTTTTCACTATCCTTAGAGCATTTATAGCCCTTTCCATCTTAAAAGCACTTTTAAACTGTCAACCAGCTAGTCCTCACAGCACCCCTTTGAGCTAGGTAACTATTATTTTCCTCATTTTACACTTGGGAAAATGAAAGCTGAAAAGTTGAATTGCTTGTTATTGCTTTAGTGAGGGCCTTGAGGATGCTGAATTCTCACGGGACTTCTATGTTTGGATTCTATGAGCAAATTTCTGTTCATGCTATGACCCTTAGGATCCCCAGCCAAATGAGCCTGATTTAGTTGGCCATTTATCCAGTGACTATTGAATACCTACTATGTACAAGGTCCTTGTAAGGCATCTGTGAGAGACAAAATGTTATAATTAAGATTTTTTATTTTTAGTTTATAATGCTCAGTTCTACATAATTTTGAGTTCCATTTTCTCCCCCCTCCCTCCCCAAGATGGCACGGAATCTGATATATCTTCTACATATAACTTCACATTGAAGTTATTTACACAATAGTCAAGTTGTAAAGAAGAATTAGGACCGATGGAATGAATCAGGAGAAAGAAGAAACAAAACCAAAAAAACCAAAAACAAACAAAACAGAAAAAAATGGAAAGCCAACAGTGTGCCTCAATCTGCATTCAGTCTCCATAGTTCTTCCTCTGGATATAGATAGCTCTCTCCATCATGAGTCCTTTGGAGTTGTCTTTGTACCTTGTGTTGCTGAGAAGTGAAGTCTATCAGGGTTAGTCGTCGAAGAATCCGTATGTCCGTAGTTGTGTATAATGTTCTCCTGGTTCTGCTCTGCTCACTCAGTATTATATAGTGTAGGTTTTTCCATGTTATTATGAAGTCCGTATCATCCTCATTTCTTATCACACAATAGATTCCATTACCTTCATATATCACAACTTGTTGAGCCATTCCCCAGTTGATGGGCATCCCCTTGATTTCCAATTCTTTGCTACTACAAAAAAAAAGCCTCTATAAATATTTTTGTACATATGGGTCCTTTTCCCACTTGTGTGATCTCTTTGGGATAGAAGCCCAGAAGTGGTATTTCTGGGTCAAAGGGTATGAACATTTTTATAGCCCTTTGGGCAGAGTTCAAAGTTGCTCTCCAGAATGTCTGGAGCAGTTCACAGCTCCACCAGCAATGTAACAGTGTTTCAATTTTCCCACATCCTTTCTAGCATTTATCATTTTCTTGTTTTGTCATTTTAGCCAATCTGATAGGAGAGATGGGGTACCTAAGGGTTGTTCTGATTTGCATTTCTCTAATCAGTAATGATTTCGAGCATTTTGTCACATGCCTACAGAAATCTTTAATTTCTTCCACTGAAAACTGTCTGTTCATATCCTTTGACCATTTCTCAATTGGGGAATGACTTGTATTCCTATAAATTTGGCTCAGTTCCCTGTACATTTTAGAAATGAGGCCTTTATCAGAGACACTGGTTGTAAAGATTTTCTGCTTCCCTACTAATCTTTGTTGCATTGGCTTTTTTATGCAAAAACCTTTCAATTTAACATAATCAAAATTATCCATTTTGCATTTTGTAATGTTCCTTATCTCTTGTTGTGTCATGAATTCTTTGCTTTTCCATAAATCTGATAGGTAAACTATTCCTTGCTTTCCCAAATTGCTTATAGTATCAGCCTTTATTCCTAAATCATGAATCGTTTTGACTTTATTTTAGTATATGGTCTAAGATATTGGTCTATGCCCAGTTTCTGCACTGCCATTTTCCAATTTTCCCAGAAGTTTTTGTGAAATAGTGAATTCTTAGCCCAGAAGCTGGACTCTTTGGGTTTATCAAAGAATAGATTGCTATAGTCGCTGACTACTGCATCTTTTGTACCTATCCTATTCCACTGATCCAAGGCTCTGTTTCTTAGCCAGTACCAGGTAGTTTTGATGACTGCTGCTTTGTAGTACAGTTTAATATCTGGTATGGCTAGGTCACCTTCCCTAGCATTTTTTTTCATTAATCCCCTAGATATTCTAGACCCCCTGTTCTTCCAGATGAATTTTGTTATTTTATCCAGCTCTGTAAAATAATTTTTGGTAATTCAATTGGTTTGGCACTGAATAAATGAATTAATTTAGGTTAAATAGAGACAAAATGTTAAATAGAAAGTATTCCTGTTCCTCAGAAAGAGAGAGGAAAACTTGAAGAGTACAGAAATAATGAAAGAACTAATGAATTTAGAGCTGAAATTGATCTAGTCCAGTCTTCTTATTTTAGAGATAGGACAGTTGAATACCAGCATGGTGAAATACTTGCCCAAATCCATGTGGCTGATATTTCAATTAAGATTTGAACCTAGACTCTTAAAATAGGGCTTTTTTCCATTTGCTATGCTCCCACTGGGAGTTAACATAGTGCCTGATACCTGATAAACATTTAAAAAAATGACCTGTCTGCAAGATTCTTTGTCTACATATTTTGGCTCATCTGCCCTATATTTTCTCCTCATATTGTATAAAACTGCATGATTAGGTGCCTTACAAGAGGTTAAAAGCTAAATGTTATGAAAGTTCAGAGAGACGGAGAATACTTCTTTGTGGAGGGAACAGAGAGGCCTTCATGAAGGAGAGATCTGAATTTGCCCTTGGGAATTTATTTGAACAGATGGAGATTCTGTAGAGTTCAATTAAATTCAATAAATAATTATTTACTAAACCTTTGTATGTATCCATGCTAGCCATGTGACCCTGGGCAAATCACTTAACCATTGTATGCCTCAATTTACACTTGGAAATATATACATACATACATACGCATATGTGTATATATATATATGTACATATATATATATACATATATGTATATGTGCGTGTGTGTGTGTGTGTGTGTACTTGACTTTGGTGTACCACAAAGTATGATGAAGATAATAATAGCACTTAGCAATGCTTAGCACGGTGTCTAACACACAGTACCTGTTTAATAAATATGTATTCCCTTCTGCTTTTCCTTCCTTTTCTTTCCCTTCCACAATCAATCAATGAACATATGTATATGCTTATGTTAGTATTTATTTTGTAGTTTTTATTTGTAGCAATAGTAAAAATATATGTTGAAGTTCTTACTATTTGCTACACATTGTCCTATACCCTGGGGATACAAAGAAAAAAAAATCATACCTTCATGGAATTCACATCCTAAAGGGAAATGCAAACTATACATAGATATTACAAGTTGTGTAATGGTAGCCAGGATGTAGGTGGCCAGTAGAAGAAATAGAATCACTGGATAAAGGGATTAAACATGCAAGCCAGAGGGGCTAGCAGATTTAGTAGAAAAGGGAATGACAGCTGGAACATGGATGAATGTGTTGTCCTTTGAATGAGGACACTTTGAATTTCAAGACAGAAAGGAAGGGGAGACCTGATGAAAAAGAATTTGAATTGATTTGGAATTAAAGGACTAGAATTCCAGTGTGAGTTTTGTCACTTAGTAATTATGGGACCTTGAACAAGTCACTGTAACTTAGCCTTCTATTTCCTCATTTGCAAAATGAGCAAAAAAGAATGAGTTGTCTCTGAGTCCATTTCAAGCTCTAAATCTATGACCCTGTTATCTCTTGTCCTTTAAGAAAAGATGAGAACATAGGGAATCATTGAAATGAAGATAAGCAAATTGAAGAAGCATGGCTCTTGTTCAATGAAATAGGAGATGAGATCATGTATTCAGGGTTTGGGGCATGGTGTCTGGAGAGAGTGGAAAAGACTTGAAGTAGCTGTTAAGTAGAATGCTATTGAGAATCATTAAATTATGAATAAAAGGCATGCCAATCAGTGAAGAGGGCCCAGCTGTGATTATGATTTCATTTTATTTTAACAGCAGCAATGCATAAAGACCTTTACTAAGTCATAAAAATGTTGCCATATGCATTGGCCTGGGGGACACTCACACAAATGCAGTCCTTGACCCCTGGGAATTGGGTACCTCTACCCTGAATAGTTTCTGTAGGCATCATAAAAAAATGAGATAACAAAGCAATCATAAATAGACTCTCAGAAGGTTAGTGGTTGAGTAAAAATAAACAGTAGAAGAAGAAGAAACCCAAATTACTCATTATGGAGTCAGTGATCCCTCTAATTAGTTTAAAATGTGGACATATGCTCAGACCAAGTGGGCGACAAACTCTGGAGCCTGAGGATGCCCGAATCACATGCAATGACAAAGTTAACCTGGCACTGGATGGTATGCATAATCAGTATTGTGTTGCCTGGTAATTAGGCATAAATGTTGAGCAGTTCATGTTAATGACTGTAATTGCTTTTACTTTTTCAGAGAAAAATCAAGCATTCATAAGATGATGGAGATGAGGAGGGGAGGAGAAATCGAATATAACTTCTGTGGTGCTACTTTGAAACGCTCAGCACCCTAATTGGATGTGGGGGTGACATGGGGAGGTGGAAAGAGCAACCTATCAGATTATCAGAGCTTGGGAGAACACGGCTGGATGGCTATCGGAATCCTGGGGCCAGAGCAGCTTGAATAAAGGCAGCACAAAACTATGTTTCCCTTAGTCTGTTCATTACTCCCTCAACTTACTCTATGATTCAGCAACACGTCTTCTTGGTTTTCTTCACATCTTCCATGATTCATGCATTCCACTTGGCCTTCCTCCACACTTAGAATGCAGCTTTCCCTCCTCGACTCCTGACTTCCTTTACTGCCTTTGAGACTTGGCTTAGATACCACCTTCAGCAGCAGACCTTTCCACTCACCCTCCTTGAAACATACACATTACTAATGTTTTTCCTTCTGATACTGGATTCCTATCTTCTTGCATGTTAGCATGCAATCTTCTGCCATTAGAATGTGAGCTCCTTGAAGACAGGTAGAACTTTTTGTTCAAGCCTTTCTTTATATGTTTAAGTGCTTAGAAAAGTGCCTAGAACATAGAGCTTAATATATACTTTTTGACTGACTAGCACTCATACATTCCACAGGAGAAATTTACAATATATTGAGAGATGATATGTGAAAGACCTCTGGATTTGGAATCAAGACCTTGGTTTGAATTCCAATTCTATTATTTCCTACTTGTTGGACCTTAGGCAAGTCCATTCACCTTTCTGTGCCTTAGTTTTCCAATTTGTAAAATGAAGGTGATGAAATTAAATGACCTCCAAAGTTATTTCCAACCCTGTATTTATGAGGCTATGAATTGTCCATATTCATCTGGTTCTACTTAGTATGAGATGGGACAAGTAAAAGGGCCAAGTGAGGGAGCAGGGGTGACATGCTTCATTCAAGAATGAATAACACTTGGTGATGTTCCTCATGAATGGACCAAGAACTAGCTAGGTAGAATCGTTGTGGTTGTTTTGTTTTGTTTTTGTTTTGTTTTTGTTTTTTGCTTTGCAAAGTGGTATATGAAAAGCATAGTGTCGATGTGAATATAGGACTTATATTAAAGCCAAGAAGCCCTGGGTTCAAGTCCTTCTTTGACATATTTTGACTGTGTGACTATGGTTACTCCCAGATACTGTTTTAGTCTAAATGTCGCAGAGTAACAATCTGTATTTGTATAAAGAGTTCCCCACATGTAAGAAACTGCAGGTCTGAGACTCCTGAAATATATGTGTATGTTTGTGTGTGTATGTGTATCATGTGGTAGTAAGAGCAATTTATTATGAAACGGACATTGGGGGCTTTTTAAAATCTTTCTCAAGGTATCCTCCAAAACCATTATGTGGGAATGATTACACAAAAGAGACCCAGAACTAGCCTTCTATCCATATGGCCTTATGCTTCTCCTGGACATTCTTATATGAACAATAGTGGTATGAAGATATATATATATATATACATATGCACACACATATGTTTATATATACATGCATACACACACACACACACATATATATATGTGTGTGTGTGTTCCCTTTTTGTTTTTTCTTTTGTTTTTTGGAGGAGGTCATATTGTTCTTGAACTTTTTTTGACATGTTCTCCTTTGGCAGTCTAGTGAAGTCAGTGGATTCCTTCTCAGAATAATATTCATTGCCTACATACATAATGGAAGGAACCACAAAAATTCAGGTATAGGCTGGTAAAACTAAAGATGTACTTTTTCAAATTCAATTTCACGGACTCCTTGAAATCTATCAACGATCCCATTGAGGGTCTAGACACCCCAGTGTCAGGATCTCTGTTGTAGACCATCTGTACATTTTCATAGCTTAGTTTCTTTCTGATTTACCAAATGAAGATGATATTTGCAAGATGCTCATGTGTGGGGAAATCTGTCTACATCTCCAGATTGACCAAGGGGATATGTTACAGTCTTTCTGGGCTCCAGTCGCAGATCAGCCCCTGATATCACAAGAATCAATCCAGCATTTCTTTACTCTGCTAGGATAATGAGTCAGTTGTAAACCAAAGGTGTTTGTTTCCACCCAGGCACAGATAACCTCCTGGAGAGGATTCTGAATAATTAAACTTTTGGGAGGCTATACATAACTATTGCCTAGCATTGATATTCTGATAAAGATGTGGATTAAAAGAGAGGAAAGTAGTCACATTTGCCATATTTCCCAAATAAAAAGCTATAGGTGAAGGCAAGACAAAATGTGATTTATGTCAGAACAGATTTCAACAGAGGGCTTCCTGATGCCCAGCCCGTTACCACATAAACTGTGCCAGTTAATACATAGATAGAGTGCTTTAAAAAGTTATAACATTTCTAGTCAGTTAAACAATCAAGTGAACCACCACCACCACCAACAACACCACCTTAATTACATTCTGATAACCAACTATAAAGCAGTTCAAGCCCACTATGCCCCTAGCCCTTTCTCTGTCCATGGGCACTAATTTGAAATGAGCTTACCTCTTAGAAACTGCCCATTCCATCTCTTTCTCCCCTGCTGTGTGGTGAGTAGTGGTTTAGAATAGTCTGACAGTTGGAAAAATGCATGCTATAAAAGCCAGAGTTATGAGGTTTAGAGGAGATTAGACAACAGCAGTGTCAAGCAGTGGAAAACGGAATGATAACATGTTGCTCATAACTGGTAATTTTTTTTCCCCAGCAGCAGCGAACTTGGCAGTGAAATCAGTAGACAGAGATGTCAGAGGTATAGAGACTGGCAAGGAGACAGCCTTCCCTGCAGAGAGCCGGTCTACAAATGATATAACAATAATCACGGGCCCTGCAGTGAGGACTGGATGGTTATTAGCTTTATTGGAGGAACTAATCAAGCAGCAAAAATAAAGTCTAAATCTTTAAACTTATAAGTGCTTGGCTGCTCAAATGTAAAACAGGAGGATTTAAAAAGTTGGAGATTCAGGAAAGATGAAAGATTTTTAGGTAGGTTCAAATGGCAAGTATTGGGCCAAAATAACCGATAGCAGTCTTGGGCATCCCAATTTGATCCAACTATACTAATAAAACTGAAATAAAGTTCATAAAATGAAGTTGCATTAAGGTAAAAAAAAATTAGAGAATGGTCACAAACGATTAATTATCCCCTTATATTGTTTTTGCTTGCTTAGTTATTTTATCGGGTTTCATTTTACTAAGACCTCTATGTATCCCACAGATTTCCCAATTAGCTAATTGGCAGAGTTTTGTGCCCCTACCCTGCATGGGCAGAGCTGTGAAAAACAATGAAGCCTCAAAGTTGCTAAACTACAAAGAAGAAACATTAAAGGCAGTAGCCACTGGTTACATTAAATTAAAGCTAAGTGGGAATGCTTAAAATCTCCAGGAGAGGTATATATTGAAAGTAGTTATCACTAAGGAAAGAGATGAAGGTGGTGATTGCAACATCTGAGCTGTCACAAGCAAAGAGAACATGGGATCATAATATAACACCTTAGGCATCTGCCATCTCACTCATGGGGTCTCTATAAAACTATCCCAGGTTCAAAGTACTCTGTAGGTATATATGCACTCAAAACAATAGATTAAGCTCCCTACCAATGTGTTTACCTTTTCTCAAGTTGTCTAGGGGACACAATTAGTTCAAAGCAAAGCCATTTAATAAAAGAGTAAGAAGAATTTCAAATATAAGAATTTTCCTATGAACAGTAAACTCTCCTCCCAAAAAGTACACAAATAAACACACACACACACACACACACACACATATATATATATATATACATAGATAGATGAGTAGATGATTAAATAAATAGATAGATATAAATATAGTTACACACACACACACACAAAGAGACTGTACATAGGTCAATTCACACTTTTGTTGCCAAAGGAACCCTTTTTTTGTTTCTGTTTTTCCAATGAAAATAACCACAGTGTATCTCTCATTAGACTAGCCCCTTGCTGCATGAGGGATTTCTACTTGAGTGAAATGTCTCCATGGGGCTCAGTAGGCCTGCTCCGTGCTGGGCGTGTTGCTTTTCTGCAGTCTGTCACTCTCATCATGTGAACCAACTAGTTCACTGGTGCTGATGTCTTGCTCTGCTCATTAGCCATCTTAACACTTGGCTGTTGGTGCTTGATACTATATTCTGGGCTCATCTCTTCTGGGCCTGCCAAGTCATTACCTCTTCAGTTTGCTTGGATGTAGTGGTAAGATCTTCTCTCTGATAAGGGCAAGCTGACAGTTCCTCAGTTATAGCCAATATTATCAGCTAATGCTAGTCAGACACAGTCCCTCATCCTAAAATTACATCTTCTTTTTTAGTTTCTCATACTTGTATAGGAGAACAAAGCTTTTATTATGGATACCTCTGACTAGATTCAGAAAATGTTAAAGCTAAGATACTCTCTAGTAAATGAATTCAAGCTGGTATTTAAGGGAGTATAAACATGCTAAGATGGTGATCTCTACCTACCACTGATCTAAATCCATCTTTAGCTACACTTCTCTGTCAGCAGAAGGTCCTCAGGGTTGTGTTGCTACATTTTGCCCAGGCCTAGTGAGGGGACCTTCCCCCACCATAGATTTTGGGTTGGAAAAGATGTCAGAAGCCATCTAGTTCAATTCCCTCATTGTACAGATGTAGAAATGAAGAGCCAGAGTTTCAGTGACCTCCCCAAGGTCACACAGGTAGTAAGTAGCATACCTCAGATTTCATTTCAGGTATTCCATCCCCAATGCCAGTACTTTTCCACTACACATTGATGGATATTTTGGAAAGGAGAGATGCCTTGGAGAAAAGGATCCCAATATGTAAATTGCAGGAAAGAAAAACGCACTGCTCAATTTCCTCCCTCCTACAGGCTAATTCCATTTTTCCACTTGAAGGTTTCTTGAGACATGATGTGGCTATAAATAGGTTATGGAAAAGTAAAGACACATAGATGGAGAAAACCTCCAGGTGGTTACCAGTGAACAGAGTTCGTTCCTTGCCTGAGTTAAATTTCTACTGAACATGTCTGAATACGCTTGAGATTTTCATATTTGCAAGAAAATTTTATAGCCATATTTGTATTTTCTTTTCAAAATGAACGGAGAAATGCAGAATGGAGGGTGGGATCAATCAATCATTCAGCATTTATTAAATATCTACTATGTGTCAGGTGCTGTGCTAAATACTGGGGATACAACAAATGGCAGGAGACAGGCCCTGTCCTTGAGGAATTTATGATCTAATGGGGGAGATAACACGCAAACAAATATATACAAAGCAAGATATATACAGGACAAATAGGAAATAATCAACAGAGGGAAGAGACTAGGATTAAGAGGGGTTGGGGAAGGCTTCCTCTAGAAGATGACATTTTAGTTGAGTCTTAAATGAAGTCAGAAAAGTCAGTGGTCAGAGATGAAGAAGGAGAGTATTCCAGGCATAGGAAATAGCCAGAGATACAGTCCAGAGCTGAGAAATGGATCATCTTGTTCATTGGATGACCAGGTGGCCAGTGTCACTAGACTAAAAAGTACATGTTAGGGAATAAATGTGAACGAAGACTGGACAGGTAGGAGGTGGCTCACTTATAAAAGGCTTTGAATGCCAAATAGAGCAGCTTGTATTTGCTCCTGGAGGCAATGAGAATTTATTAAGCAGAAGAGTGACAATTAGATCTGTATTAAAAAAAACACTTTAGTGGCTGAATGAAGGATGGATTGGGGTCTGGAGAGATGAGGCAAGTAGACCTATCAGCATGTGTTGCAATATATTCCTAGAGATGTAGGCAAAGCAGCTCACTAATGATTCTTTCTTCTGTTACTAGGATTTACAAAATTCAAGCAAATTTTTGTTTGACAATTTATTCTTGTTTATTTTGATAAGAAAAGATTAGCTGTTGGCAGCTCTCTGAGTTTCCCATTGGTGTTTTTTACAGCGTCTGTTGGCTAGCATTTCATGGAATCTTGAAAGAGTAGAACTCCTTGAAATATTTGCTCTGTAGCCAATTTTGGTTGGAATTACAGATAAATTAGGATGTTGCATGCCATTATTTAGTATATGCTAAATAATTCCCAAAATGGGATTGCTTAATGAAAACAGAATTATAACGCCTGTTTCAATTCAAAAGTCTGAGGTTGTAGATCATTTTTCAAATGGTCAAACTTTGCTATTCATTTCATTTTTTTTCTTGTTGCTGGTACTTTAAAAATTAATTATGAAAATATATACACAAAAGAAAAGCATGAGTGATGCCAATTGCCAATGTGATGTTTCAGGGTAAAATATAAGTAAATTCCCTTTCCTTTGTCAATGAATCTGTGATATAATCATTGGGATACTGCCTCCAACTCTAGCTAGTAGAAGATACATAGGGTTAGCAGCCTTTTAGATCTCTGGTTCTCAATTTTTTTTCTTTTTGTCATGACTCAAGATTTCAAGTGGTACAGAAAATTTAAGTTGGCAAAAATAGATGCAGTTAGGCAGCACAGTGGATAGAGTAACAGGCCAGAACTTAGGATTCTTAGTTCACATTTGGCCTCAGACATGAACTATGCAAAACTATGCAACTCACTCGAATGCTGTTTGATTGAGTTTTATCATCTGTAAAATGGAGATAAAAATAGGACCTACATCCCAGAGTTGTTGTAAGAATCAAGTGAGATAATGATTGTAAAACATTTACTACAGTGCTTGGAACATAGTAAGCACTATATTAATGTTAACTATTATTATTAGCTATGATGCACAGTTTCCCCTTAGTAACCAAACAAATTTGATGTTGTTCTGGAGTTATTTGCAAGTTCAAAGGGTTAATGGTTAAATGTAAAGAACAGCTTTTGTGTATTTTGTGAAAATTATACTAAACAAAATTTATATTAAACACTTTTTAGACAGTGTCCCTATATTGCCTGGCTTGAGTCTCAGTGGCCCCTCAGAGGCTTGATTTCAATAATAATTCACATAGAAGCCTTAACATTCTCCATTTTTCTGGCCTGAGTCAGTGCAGCCTCCTTTTTAGGCATACTAGGGTCTCTCCTCTTTTGGGAACTTACCACAGTGGGGCCACATAGGGTATAAATTCTCTTGACTTGTAATTCACAGCCCTCAAACTCAAGTGATCATCAAACTTTTCCAGTATCAGGAATTGGAGGCATAGACCACCATGCCAGGAGAACAAAATTATTTCAAGTTTTCTTTTATCTGCAACAAAATAAAATCTAAAAATTTCACAACCCAATCAGTGAAACTCAGAGCCCACTACTGTTCCATTGCACCCACTTTGAAAACCACAATTTTCAGGTCTTCAAATTATTTATGTGTCTCAGTAACCCATTCAGACTATCTCAGCTTTAATGCAATCTGGCAAGGTTTTAAGTGCCAACTATATAAGAAACTTTTATCCCTTAATCTGTGTATATTACTGGTATTTATTTTTGTTAGGATGAAGGTAGAATGAGATAAAGGGTAGGCAGACTGTGTACTCCAATAGTATATACATCAGATGTTAAGATAAAGACAGTATGCTTCATATCAGGTAGACTCCTAGAAAAGGGTTTAGTAGAAAACACCGAGGATTACATAGCATGAGAAAGCTTGAATGAGGATGCCCCAACATTGAATGAGATCAGAATTGATTGCCACCTTCTGGATCACCCACTTTTCCAAGGCCTCATAAACCTTAAGCCCTTGACATTCAAGAGTGCCACTGATCTCTTCTATTAAAATGCTAGCATTATTAATAAAATGACTAATTACCCAGAAATTGTCTCTTCAATTTTTTAAACATCACATATCATAATTAAAACATAATTTAACTTTTAAATGAAAAAAGTACAAATATATAGAAATAGAAATAAACAATAATAAAATAAATTAAAAACTTATGCATTGTATACAACCCAAAGGATGTGACAAGTGAAAAAGAAAACAAATAAACAAAAAAAAAAACTAAAGACTATAATGGAAAAAATACTAAAACAAACCTGTCTAGAATTTTTGGTACAAAAGAAAGAATCCAAAGATCACTTCTGTGGTTAAACTATGCCTCAAATTCTGTCATATATAGTGGTTTAATTTCACAATTCCAATGGCACACAACACATTCTTCAAGTAACCAGGTGAAAAATCTTCAAATGAGAAGGGAAAGAAATTCACATGCCTCAAAATTCTTCTGTACCCACTCAGACAAAGCCATTTGCTTTTAAACTCCTGAATTTTGGCACATGAATGTAATAGAATATTACTATTCCTTAAGAAATAATAAACATGAATTCAGAGAGATTTGGGAAAATATGAAGGGTGTAGGAAACAGAAATAATAGAATGAATTTAAATGACTTCAAAGCTATAAGGCAATCACAAGGATTGAAGCTGTGATTTCGTTAGTATAAGAAATCATGGATGAAAACCTCTCTCTACCAATGGTGCTTGGTACTAGTCCACAATTTACATTCTTTGAGCCCTCCCTAGAACACTGAGAAGTTCAATGACTTGCCCAAAGTCACAGAATATTTCTCAGAGGTAGGGCTTGAATTCCTATTTTCTTGTCTATGGTGTCAGTTCTCTATCCTCTATGGCATACTACTGTGCAATTTAGAAAAATGAAGAAAATAACAGTGCCCTCCCACCCCCATAACATATGAATTCAGATGAATAAATTATTTATTTTGACTAATGACTAATTTCAGAGAACAGGATGAAGCAAATCTAGTTCTCTCTAAGAAATCCAATGAATTTGAGTGTCAAGTCCTCCTTGGACTGTCAGGCTTGCCTGGTGTTTCAATAAATTCTAATATTTATTTTTGTTTCACAGGAACTAGAGCAGGGGGTATGTTGGTACACTAATATTCAAAAAATCCGAAACACTTAAAATATAACATTTTCTTTCTTTATAATCTAGGACTTTAAAAAATTAATATTTTATTTTCCCCAATTACATGTAAAAACAATTTTTAATGTTCATTTTTTCTTAAATTTTTGAGTTCCAAATGCTCTCCTTTCATCCCTCCCTTACTCCTCTCATTGAGAAGTCAAACAATTTAATATAGGTCATACATGCATAATCATGCAAAAGATATTTCCATGTCAATCATGTGAAAGAAAACACAGACAAAAAACCTAACAAAAACAAGAAAATAAAGTAAAGAAAAAATATGCTTTAATCTGCATGCACACTCTGTCAGTTCTTTATCTGGAGAGGGATTGCATTTTTCATCATAAATCCTTCAGAATTAACTTGGATCGTATTTCTGAGAATAATTAAGCCACTCACAGTTGATCATCATACATTTTTTAACTGTGTATGATGGTCTTCTGGTTCTACTCATTTCACTTAACTCTTGTAACACTGTTCCCTCCATTATTTCTTTCTCTAGATAAGCTAATTCAGTATTTGCTTCTTTTTATCAGGTCTGGGGTAGGCGAGAGAATGTATTCTAAAAAAAGTTTCTGTCTTTTGTGGGGTTCCCTGACCAAGGAATCATTCCAAACTGATTGTTCTCCACCTCTCTATACCTGCCCCAGCTTTCCCCTGTTTGTGTCTGGATAAGGGGTTATGAGTGCAATTAAATATTTACTACCCATTTGAAAGCTCATATGTTGAGAGTTGGTTCAAGACCTAAAATTTGCACTTTGCCTAGCATCTAACCCTGTTTTCTTGCACAAAAATTGTAATTAATATTTGTTGAATTGAATGGAATCTCCTTCTACCAGGTCTTCATGTTCCTTTTATTGTCCCCTTTTTTTGAAGATATCTTCTTTAGGATTCATTTTCAGTCCTTGGTTTCTCTTATATTGCCTTGAGATTTAGACATTTCATCTTCGCCTAACAGCCACCAATAAAAAGTTCCCTATCCTCTTTCCTCTTTCCTAAAATTGTGAAACTCTTCTATTCAACCTGATCATTTTCTCTGTATATGATTGGATATTCATGGATTGTTGTGCTTCTTTTCTTATAAGAAAATGTGTCTTTTTACAGGACCATTCTTGAAAGCACTGCAGTTGGATTATTGAAGAGCAAGGGGTGATCATTTCCCCAGGGCTTCCAAAAGTAAAAGATCTGCAGATATGTGAGGACAACAGGCTATCCAATTTCAAAGGCAACCCTGATACCTTAATCAGAAGTTCTTGAAATATAGAGAGCCGTGATTGGGCAGAAAAAAGCTGATTTCCAGAGTCACCAGTCTTATATGCATTCATCTTCTCTAAGCACAGCTGCAGCTACATTTCAAATAAACAACCTCCTACCCCTTTCCCGGAGTTGCTGAGATATTTCCTTGTCTGAATTTCAAGGCTTTTCTTTTAGGTAGTGGCCAGGGAGGAAAAAACAAACAGGTCCTTGGATACTTCCTCTTTTTAGAGACAATTTGGCTTACTACTACCCCTATCTCATGTGAGAACCCAATATTTTTAGAACATTAACAATAATAATAAAAATGATGATGATGCTGCTGTTGGGGATGTTATTACACTTAGGTGAAAAGAAAGTTGAATTTCAAGTCTGAATACCTGAAGCTTAATCCTGGCTCTCTTGCTAATTGGTTATTTTCTTGGGCATTTGATTTTACCTCTTTGATTCTAAGTTTCCTCACCTGTCAAAATGAGGGAGAGCACTAGAGGACATCTGAGGTAACCATGATGCTTTAACATCTGAAAAGCACTTTCACATACCCATGGCCTGGAACTGGCAAAACTAAGTTATATTCTGCCTCTGGAACTTAAAAGCTGTACAATTCTGGGCACGTGATTTAAAGTTCCCAAGCCTCAGTTCCCTCACTTATAAAATGAGAAGGTTGCACTCGGTGATCTTAAAGATTTCTTGCAACTTTAGAATTATGATTGAAAATAGGACAACTATCCTTAGACCTATTTCATGAGCAGAAGAAAACAAGCTCAAAAGGATTAAAGGACTTGCTCGTGATCTTTCAGCTAACAATTGTCTGAAAGGGGACCAGAACCCAGGTCTGCTGATGAGTTCTGTTGTTGATTTTTGAGTCAGAAATAAAGGATAAATAGAAAATTCATGTACTTTTTTGGTTGAAGCAAACAAAGACAATGCTCCATATATGAGTTATTTTTCAGGGTGGGGGGCGTGTTATGCCAAAGAAGTGAGTTTAGTTGTGGTAGAGATTTCAGGTAATTTAGAAGGCTGATGTGGGAGATGTTTGGGTTAGGCTTTGTGGGAGCCTTTAGAAGATGCTTAGTCACAAGGACAAATCCTGCTTCTTTCAGTAATTCAAGCAATGATACCTCAGTATCGTTAGCATATTCACACAGCTGAAATTGATCAAGAAAATGCCATCTTGATTTAAATATACGCGGCTGCCTTTATTGATTTACCTATCTCAATTGACCTGTCATTTTCTAATGATTCTGTAGTCTTGCCAGATTTCTTCATTTGGTATTCAAGGTCTGTTAATTTAGTCTGATCCAATTTTATCCAATACATCAAACATTTAATCAACTAAGAGGTAGCTTTGCATAGATAATAGAGAGTTAGGCTCAAAGTTAGGGAGACCTGAGTGCAAGTTACATATCTAACAATATCAGCTCTGTTACCCAGGGAAGAAAATTAATCTCTTAGGGCCCCAGACAACTCTGTGAGTCTCTAAATTGCAAAGAAACTTCTGATATGCCTGAATTAAGGACTTTTCCTTCACAAAATGAAATTACATATATAATTTGAAAAATGTGCTATGTGTTTTGTGGATAAGAAGACCAAAGGGAAAAATGAAGTCACTCCTTTCTTCAAGGAGCTTATCTTTGAAGATAACATCTAAACAGATAATCTTATAATTGTAATTTGTATATGGAGGATGAGGCTAGTCATTCTACTAATGCAGGACAGCAACCCCTCTTGAACTTGTAGTATTAGAGGGTTGCTTAAAGCATAAAGAAGCTGAATAATTTGCCTCCATTCACCCAGCTAGGATGTAAAACATGACTTGCACGCATATCTTCCTGATTTTGTGGTAGCTCTGTATTCACCATACAGCAAGGTCTCAATGACAAATGCAAATGATCCAGATGGTTTTATATGTTCTCTTCCTGGCACATTCCCTGGCATATAGTTGGTATTTGTTAAATACTTGTTAGTCTTTGTGGAACCAGTATTATTCTGGTGAAGTGTTATCCCTGAGTTTCAGAGATTACTATGGAGCCAGAGCATTGAATATGAATATCAACCAAAGGTCAATGGAGAAATGTGTGATGAATATGAAGAACTTCAGTATTTCATCAAAATCCAAGTTTGCTCTTGCACATTGTGGCTCTGTGGTGCTTTCAACTCCTGCACTTCTAGGACTACCTCTCTCTCTGTCTCTCTCTCCTCTCTCTCTCTCTCTCTCTCTCTCTCTCTCTCTCTGTGTCTTTGTGTCTGTGTCCATATCTCTGTCTCTCCTTCTCTCTCTTTAACCCTCTCTATATTCCTGTTTTTCCTTCCCTCCTTCCACCATCTGTTTGTTCTCAGTAACTTTTCTCTTGGGTGGGTCCTCCTCCTTCTTCCTTTTCCTTTATGTCACTGTCTCTCCACAGCTGCTGTGTCTCACGGTTGCCTCTTAACTCATACATATATGTGTTTCAACAATCTGGCTAGCAGCTGCTATGGGGGTGAAAAACCAACACAAGACCAACAAGAATGCTGCAAGCCCAGGTTCTTTTGATCTGCTTTACTAAGGAAAGCAACATTAAGGGGTTAACAATCTTACTTTAATCCAGCAAACAAATATCATTCACTTAGTTCAGGGGAAAAAGCCAGCACCCTGAACTTCAGAGCAAATACAAACAAATTACAAACATCAACAGACAGACCTTGTCTGATTCAAATCCCAATACATAGTTACCAGAATTTAACCAACATCCAGGCAAGCTGGAGGGCTGTTAACTGCAGCTGCCCAGAGTCTCCACATCAGCATACCACCAAGAGTGACAGCCCTAAGCAAATAGCTCTGTCTTCTCTTTTTATACAGTTTCAGACATAATCAAATGTCATCTGAGGGACCAGAACTTAGGTTCCTTTGATTGGCTCTGGTGTTAGCACCTCCATTCATTGGCCCCACCTGGAACCCCACCTTAGTTACCAATTCACACTCACATAGGCTTAGCACCTAATAGAGAGGGGTTTGGGCCTGGGCCTTAGCATCTAGCACTTAATCAAAGACACTGAATTAATCAAAGGAAACAAAGGCCAGACTCTTCAAGGATCCCCAATACAGTACGTGCTCCATCCAAAAGTACAAATAAAATCACATTCTGAGAAGATACTTCCTGGCAAGGCTTTCTATGGAAAGATAATAACATTAATTATATGTTAACAGCTTCATAATTGGAGCTGCAGTTTTCAGTCTCTTTTTTCTTTGATTCATTTTTCACATGCATCCCAAAATAGTATTTATAAGACAGAAGGTTAACTATACCATTCACCTGAAGATTCTGAGTCCCTATTTCCTCTAAAGCTAATTTCCCTTTCCCTTCTTTGAAGAGTGCTTTGTAGAAAACAATGATCCCTTTAGGACCCTCCTCTATCTCAACATCCTGTAGGATCAAATTCTCTATCATCAGACTGAGACCCCTAATCTCTCTTTACACTCCTAATCTCCCACAATTCCTCCATTATATTCAATCCTCTAGTCAAACTGGAGTGCAAAACTCATTGCCCTTCAAACATACCTAGGCTTTTGAATATTTTAAAAATTTTGAATATACCGAACTACCCACTGGCTGTTTTGCAATGGTATTATAAAATGCAATCCAAATGTGAGCTAGTTTCCAATCAATATTATTATGTTATAGTCTCTTAAGTGTCATGACAATTTCATCAAGTGACAATTTCTATCCTTATCTAATCTCTAAAACTTCTTTAGGGCTCATCCCAAATATCACCTTCCTCATGAAGCCATCTGGTGTCTCCCCAACTGCTCTGTCCCATTCTAATTCATGTTTACTTTCCTTCCTCTAATTCCCTAGAAAATTGCCTTTCTTACCTATCTTGTCTATTTGCCTGTCTTACCTATCTACCTATTGCCACAGTTAGGTACAGGGGAAGCTAAATGGAGCAATGTTTAATATACTTGACTTAGAGTCAGGAACATGAGTTCAAATCCAGATGCAAACACTTATATGTACCAAAGGTAATCGCTTAACTTCTGTCTGCTTCAGTTTTTTTCATCTGTAAAATGGCATCTAGGTGGCATAGTGGATAGACTACTGAGTCCAGAGTCAGGAAGACTTCCCTTCCAGTTCAAATCTGGCCTCAGATACTTATTAGCTGTGTGACCCTGGACAAATCACTTAATCCTGTTTGCCTTAATTTCCTGATCAGTGAAGTGAGCTGGAGAAGAAAACGGCAAATCACTCTTGTATCTTTTTCAAGAAAACCCTAGATGGGGTCATGAAGATTCAGACAAAATTGAAATGACTGATCAACAACAGGACAGAGAGAGTAATAGCACCAACTTTCTAGTGTTGTTGTAAGGATTAAATGACAGAATATTTTGAAAATGTTTTGCAAAATTAAATTACTGTCATTTATCATATTTTAAAGTTAGCTATTACTATTATATTTTAGCTCTACAATTTCTCTTCCCCCTAGTCCTTGAAGGTAATGATCTAAGTCTTCTTTGTTACTGTTACCCAGTGTTTCTTAAACTTTTCCACAGTGAGAGAACCCTTCAGTTCAAACAAACCTATGGCATTATGTTTGAAGAAAAATCATCTAAAATTATTTTAGTGCTTATTAACAAACAATATATTTTCATTAAAAGTAACAACAAGAAGTTGTGGTGTTTGCAGCACAGTTTTAGAAACTCTGACATCACCCCCTGAACATAGTAGGCACTCGACAAATATTTAAGAAATTGAATTGCATAGAATTCCACAGCTAAATGATTCTTGAATGGAATATCATTTTCTCCTTTTTAGTGGTAACTAATGCTTATGGAATTGCTCAAGTAGGAAATATAAAGTGTCTGTAAGGGTTCTTTGACTTTAGTAAAATCAGTAAAAAAAATGGCACTATGTGGCATGTCAGAAAAGAAATTGTATTCAAATGTGGCTACCTCACAGAATATTGTGAGGTCTGATGATACCACTGAAATATCTTTATCAAGATGGTCTATGTTAGTGGTGCAGTAGATAGAACACTGGGTCTGAAGGCAGGATAAATTGAGTTCTAATTTGGCCTCAGACACTTCTAGCTGTGTGAACTTGGACCTATCTTTAACATGGTCATAATAATTATACCTACCTCACAGGGTTGTTGTGAGAATCAAAACAGGTAATAATTGTAAAGAACTTAGAACAGTGGCTAGCACATAGTGAATACTATAGAAACGTCAGCAATTCTTAATATATTTACATTAATCTCTGTCCAATATCAAGAGAAATTGGAATAGATCCCTATTATTGTTGGTGGAATCTGGATCATAGAGTCATAGCATTAGCACTGGAAAGGATCATTGAGGCCTCCTCATGCAACTCTCCCATTTTACAGGTGAAGAAATTAAGGTCCAGAGAAATTACTAAGAATATATAAGGTGGGATAGAGCAAAGATGGTGGATCAGAGGCAGCAGCCCAGCCAAACTCTCCCAACATTCTTGTCCAAAAAACTTTAAAATAATGACTCAAGTCAAATTTTAGAGCAGCAGAGCCAACAGAAGGTCAGGTGAGACATTTTTTCGAGTCTAACACAACTTTAGAGGTTGACAGGATGACAGTGGAGAGGGGCCTGGACCAAAGAGCAGGAAGGTGCAGCACCAGAGGTGGGCCTTGGAGATAGCTGCAGCCACAGCAGCAACAGGTTTAGGAGCTCTCAGTACAATGACTATAACTAGTCAGAAAGAGATTATAGGGGACATTTTGCTGGTACTAGATGGACGTATTCGGCACTGACTGGCAACTCTATTACCTATACACAGTTCTGTGTCACAGTTCCATGGCCAACAAGAGTGCAAGCACTTGCAGCTGCATGAAAACAAGTACCCTTGCAAGGTAAAGTCCTTAACAGAGACCAAGAGAGCAGTCACCACACCTCAGCCCAAATCACACCTTGGAAGCACTGAAAATTTGCAGCCCCTTAGAACTATCTCTGGTGAAAGAAACATGAAAAAAAATGATGCTTATATAGAGTCTCTCCACCTTAGGGGAGCAGAACCCAATGTTAGCGTAACTTTGAAAGTCAAAACGCAGGCTGGAAAAATGAGCAAACAACGAAAGAATAACTAGACCATAACTTTTTTCCTGGTGGCAGGGAAAAGCATGAGACAAACTCAGAAGACAACTATGTGAAAAAAGTTTTAAACAAAGCTTTGAAGAAAAATGTTAATTTGACACAAGAATTTCTAGCACAGTTAAAGAAAGAGATAAGATTAATGGAAGAAAAATGAGGGGAGGATGAGAGTGATGCAAGGAAATTATGAAAGTGAAAAGCAAAAACATCTTGGTAAAAAAAGTACTGAAAGTATTGAAGAAAATTATACCTTAATTAACAGAAGTAGCCTAATGATAAAAAGGGCACAAAAATTCATTGAAAAAAGAACTCCTAAAAATCAGAATTAGGAAAATGAAAAAAAAAAGTTTTTCAAAAGATTACTGAAAAAAAAAATAAGTCCTTAAAAATTAGAGTTGGCAAGCGGAAGCTAATGACTTCATGAGACATCAAGAAACAATAAAACAAAGTCAAATAAATGCAAAAAAGAAGAAAATGTGAAATATCTCCTAGAGAAAAACAAGTGACTTAGAAAACAGATTGAGGAGAGTTAATGCAAGATTTATTGGACTATATGAAAACCATGATCAAAATCAGAGTGTAAATATAATCTATTAAGAAATTATGAAGGTAAATTGACCCAATATTTTAAATTCAGAGGGTCAAATAGAAATCAAAATTATTGGTTGATCACATCCTGAAAGACATCCTAAAATTAAAAGTTCCCCAAATATTACAGGCAAATTCTGGAGCTCTCAGGTCAAGGAGAAAATATTAGAAGCATATATATCCAAATATCATGGAACCACTCTCAGGTTCACACAAGATTTAGTAGTTTCCACAGTAAAGAAACAAAAGGCTTGGAATATGGGATTGTGGAAGTAAAAGAAAACAAACAAACAAAACAAACTAGCATTACAAGCAAGAATAACCCACTTAAAAAAAAACTGAATTTAATCTTTTGTAGGGGAAATGGATATTTAATGAAATAGAAAACTTTTAGGTATTCCTGAAAAAAAGACCAGAGCTGAATAGATAATTTGAGATTTAAAAATAAGAATCAAGAAAATCATAAAAAGGCAAACAAGAAAGAAAAATCATGACACTCAATAAACTGCATTTATGTAAGGGAAGATAATACAGGTAAGTCCTAAGGATTTTTATAATAATTAAGGCAACTGAAAATATTCTAAATAGGAAGAGGGCATGGAAATGAATTATGTTGGGATGATATAAAAAAATGAAAGGGTCAGAACAATCATATCCCAGTCCATGTGATTGACAAAGATGGTTCCAGAAGAAACACAGTAGAGAAAAACACAAATTACACAGATATCAATGGCCAAACTACTGAAATTGAACAATCTGTCATGGTAACTTGCTCCAAGAACTGAATGAAATCTGCATCATCCTACATTTTGCTCCATTAATATTTGTAACATACTCCAGCCATTATTCTCCTTGAACTCCATAACTCATGAGATTTTTCTGTTTAGAGAGTTTAGGACACGATTAGAGATGATGTTGTCATTTCTGGGGCTCTTCAAGCTCCTGAATTTAAGCTCCTCAATCTCTGTTAAAAAAAAAGTACGCATAATATTTTAGGACTTTCAAGGGCTCACTATGAAGATGGATTTTGATAGTATGCCAGTTTGACTCAAAGCCCCAGAAACTAACGGTCCATATCCTTTTCACCAATAACATTTCTTCTTGAACTTTTGAGTAGTCACGTGGTGAGGGCTATGAAAATGATGTGTGATTTAGCTGGCCTTTGTGGGCATAAAACTATGACCTAACTGGTACCATTATTAAAGAAAATGAGATAACTGGGCTAGACCACTGTGCTCTTCACCCCATGTTGGATTCATGTCAGATCAAATGATATAACATTAGTAAAGATTGCTTAGTTCAGTGTTTGGTACATAGCAGGATTGATATAGATGCTTATTCTTCTCAAATTCTCCTTCAGTCCAAAGACTTAGGACAAGGACATTATATTTCATGAAGCTGAAGAATAAGACATTTAAGTATTTGTTCCTGATGCAATTTTGGGAAGAGGTTTTGTATAAACTTTTTTTTTTATATACAATGAAAATATACTGCAATAAAAATAAAATAAAATAAATGTTTGTTTATAAGCTTGTGTGTTTTGACACATAATGGAATAAATGCATTGAGAGAAATAAAATTCTCCTTTTATTCTTTGTGATTCAGCTTTGCCATATGAAAGGAAACAAAAATGACAATTGAATGCAAACAAAATTCACTCTAGTGAAAGAATGAGAGAGGAAACTAACATAAAACCACCGTAAACCAAATGGTCTCTCACTGCTGTTTAATGCAGTGTAAGGAGATGATATGAATTCTTTTAAGCATTAGAAAAAAAATTAAAAATTATCTCATATAACATGATGTCAAACACAATAATAGTATTTGGGAGATAAAAGGAAATAGTGCATTCTTTCTACCTTTTAGCATGGTGTGTGGAGATATTCTTTTGTTTACCATATGCTCTCATGATGCTGAAG
Source organism: Phalanger gymnotis (assembly GCA_028646595.1). Classification (NCBI taxonomy): domain Eukaryota; kingdom Metazoa; phylum Chordata; class Mammalia; order Diprotodontia; family Phalangeridae; genus Phalanger; species Phalanger gymnotis. The sequence goes on along the minus strand of CM053626.1, from coordinate 18,592,805 downwards.
TAACTTGTAGTAAATTCTATGTAAAGATTCATGGAAGGAGACTTGTTTTTTTGAGCCCAGAGGTCAGAAGTTGAACAATGATCAACACTTGCAAAAAGACATATTTCAGCTCCAAAATATCAAGGAAAAATTTTCTTAGAATTTAGAGCCTCCTAAATCATTACAGATGAGATTAACTCAAATTATATATCTCTGAGTTACTACATCTCTTCCATCATACTGGTTAATATGGAAGAGAAGGAAAATGATAAATATTGCAAGGGGTATGGGACAATTGGGACACTAAAGCACTGACAGTGGAGTTGTGAACTGATCCAATCATTCTGGAGTGCAATTTGGAACTATGAATAAAGAGCTATAAAACTGAATATTCTTTGACCTAGTAATACTACAAGTAGTTTGTATCTCAAAGAGATTTTTAAAACAGGAAAAGGACCTATGTGAACAAAAATATTTATAGTAGTCCTTTCTGTTTGTGGCAAAGAATTGGAAATTGAAGGGATACTCATTAGTCGAGGAATGGCTGAAAATGATATGGTTTATGACTGTGATGGAATGGTATTGTGCCATAAGACATGACAAGTAGGATACTTTCAGGAAAATTAAATGAACTAGAATGGCATACATGAACTGATGCAAAGGGAAGTGAGAAGAAACAGGAGAATAGTGTACACAGTACAAGCAATATTGTACAGTAATCAACTGTGAATGACTTTGCTGTTCTAAGTAATACAGTGATTCAAGACAATTTTGGAGGATTTATAATGAAAAATTCTACCTACCTCCAGAGAAAGAACTGAAGTCTGAATGAAGATTGAAGCAAACTTTTTTAAAAAATATTTTCTTGTTTTTTTTTTTGATCTGTTTTTCCTCCCACAGCATGATCAATGACAACATGTTTTGTATGACTGCACATTAAAACCTGTATCAAATTGCTTGCCTTCTAAATGACAGGGGGAGGGAGGGAAGGAGGAAGAAAAATTGGAACTCAAAATTTTCAAAAATGAATTTCTAAAATTGTCTTTACATGTAAATGGAAATAATAAATAAAATTACAACAAAAGCTTTAAAACCTCTAACCAAAAGTCAAAGATGCAACTTTGAGAAGTAATGAGTTCCCCTCTTGGTATCTTTAAGTTGATACTACATTTTCTTGCATCGAGAGTATAACAGATGGAATTCTTAGTCTGGATTGCATTGGTCTAGATAACTTCTATGGACTGTGTGTATAACATGCTATTTTGTGGTGGTCTTTATCATTTTTTTGATTGAGTGAAAAAATTCTCCTCTTTTATTTCAAATATCTGGAAGCATCTCTTGCTTCCCGAATATTTGTTCACCTCAACTTATAAGACATATCTAGAGTCCTGCCTTAAAACAAAAGCAGACAGAATTACAGTACATTTTCCATAACCTGGGCTAAAGATCAATACAGTTCTGATCAGTTAGTGCTGTTTATATTGATACAATGAATACAGTAAGTTGGCAGTGAACTAGAACATTAATTTTCTCCTTCCTAATCTTTGTAAGTCAGCTCCATTTTAAAAAAGAAATGCTTTACAATTCCTTCCAATTTTCATTTCTACATGACAATAAATGAGACAGAAAAATCCAACTTTATTTTGTCAAGATTAATGAGAAAATAAAATAAAAAAATCTGTTTACTTTTAAAATTCCAAGTCTATGTTCAGTTGATTCTATTAATCTCTTTTTTCTCCCTCATTCCTTTTTGTTATTCATTCTGCAGTTCATTTTAAGTTTATTTTGCTGCTGGTGGTGTTTCTCTTCTGGAAACTTAAACAACCATCAATTAGTAAACAATGAGAGGCAACTTGGTGCAGTTGGTGCATGACTTCTTTGATGTCAAGAAGACATGAGCTCTATTTCTTCCTCTGACATGTACTGGTTGCGTCATCATTTAATCTTCCATGCCTCTGACAACTATCATAGACAATAAATTACAGAGAAGGTGCCAATTTATGTTGACAGAATGAGTTTCCAATTTGAAAGATACCTACATTGAAGAAATCACAGTTTTCCCTCCCCCACAACTGAAATAACAATAATCATAGTTCATATTTATGTAACTGTTTACAAATTGCAAAATATTTTATGTGTATCATCTCATCTAATTCTCAATTATAATATCCATAATATCCATTATCATATCCATTTTATAGATGAAGAAACTGGGGAACATGGAGGTCAAATGATAGCCATCAGGATATAGTGAGTTTGAGAGGCAATATTGCGTCTCACATTTCTCTAGATTTCAAGTATTTAACTCTCCTTATTCCACTTTTCTACCTCTCAGTTATTGAGATACAACGATGAGATCTGTGATTTCATTGGTGTACAGGATTTTCATTAAGGAATTCTCTCTATCAACAGGGATTCAACAGATTCACTTTATCTTCTAGTCTTATAAAGTAGCTCAAGACAGTGAGGTCAAGTGATTTACTCAAGGTCTCTCAGCCACTATGTTTAAAAAGTGGAAATTAAATGAAGATTTTCCTGACTACAAGACCAACTCCCTAAACAGCCTGGCAAGTGGTCTTTTTCTGCTATTAAATACATAAAAAGAATTAAATTAAGCAATAAATTAACATTAGAAAAAATATTTTGAAAATCTTTTCTGTCCGATGCAATGCTCTGAATACTGTGTTAATCATTGCATTTTTTTTCTTTCATTCTCAAAGATGACTCAAATGCCAACACTTTGTTGGGGTTAAGGTAAAATGTGACTTGTCTGACTGTAATTGCTAAGGCCAATATGTGCTCAGAAGACTCTACCACAAGTTGGGCAGAAGCAGTTCATATGAACATTTGGAGTGGAAATGCTTCCAAATTTGTGTATCTCATGTTTCTTTTCTACTAACTCAATTCTGCTTTGCTCATAGAGCACAGTTCCTTCTTTGATGTGGGCATACTATACTGGGCAGTCCTGTACTAGTATCTCACATGTCTAACAATCGATTCCAAAGTTCTTCAGAGAGACCCTTGAGAGCATCCATGTATTGTGTCTTCTGATTTCCATGTGAACATTTGCCTTTTGTGAGTTCTTCATAAAATAATATTTTAGGCAAATGAACATTATGGTATGGGTGATGTCTTTTAATACAGACTCTCTTTTCTAGAGTCATCAAAGTCCAATGGCAAGACAAAAGTCAAGATGACTAGTGATGGCTTGGGATGCAGTGGATGACCTTGGGGTCTTCAATATTTGACCAAGCCCTAAGGGGCTAGTTCAGTTACTTCCATGACCATTGGGACAAATTTTTCTCATCCACCAGTTCTGTAGGGGGAGTTCTTTACACACGTGGGATAAATACGTTCCCCAATGAGTTTTAGACCCTTCAAAAACAGGTTTAACTCATATGTCAAAATGGTTCACTGGGGTATCCTCTGTGTATGCTAAAGTTCTTGGAGCCACAGGTAAGAGTTCGGTGAATCAGGTAGACACCAAAGGTGGAAGGCAGCCCTGAAAAAAGGCTCAGTAGTCCTCACACGAGGAGTACTAATCTTCCATGAACACTCGTACACCACAATTGATTGAATATACCTAATTTGGGCAAATGGAATCTGACTAAAAGATCATTCTCATTTTTATTCCTTATATAGACATTATCAACACACTTTTAACCTTTGTCTTCTCCAATCTCCTCTCCATGCTTCCAGTGAAACCTTAGCCCCTGCATGCACTGCTTAGATGGATGCTCAGGACTTCTCAAGATGGAACCCAAGTAATCCTAGCCAACCATACACTAAATGGATCCTGATAACCACCAGTCCTCATCCTCAAAATGATCTTGCCGTCTGTCCCAATTCCCTTCAGTTCTTGCTGTCTTCTCTTTTCATTTCAATTAAAACAAACAAACAAACATTCAATCCTAATTTGGTAGAGTGATAGAGTGCTAGATTTGGAGTTAAGAAAAGCAGGGTTTGAATTTCACCACAGACATTTACTAGGTATGTGTTCTTGGATGGGTCACCTTCTCTGTGCTTAAAGTTTCAATGGGTAAAATAAAGGAATTGAATTCAATAACCTTCTGGTCCTACCGATCCTTAAATCTATAATATTTTGGCATCAAAATCTATCAGTCTGAATTCTAGTTATGCTATTTACAACTTATTTGTTGTTGGGGAAATCACTTCGTCTTATTGACCCTAGTTTCTTCATAAGTAAATTTAGAGGCTAGATAATTTGTAAGATGTCTTTAATTTGTAGTATTATGGTCCTGTGATGATGGGTCTTATAAGCTATAGACATGGCCGTGAACCCTGAGGAACATAGTTGTAGTGTCTTATTTATAGAGCTTATAATCTTGGAGAAAAAAGTGAGATGTTAATAAGCCACTAGAAGAGAATCAGGATAAAAACAAAACAAGACAAAAGTTAACAAAGGTACATTCAAATTCACCCAGGTTAGAGTCATCATAGGTTCCATTTTAATAGAGATTAAAAAAATTATTTAACCAGAAAAATCCAGTGGAGTTAACATTTAAGAAACATTTGGGATGTCCATTGTCCCTCGAGTATCAGCCTACCCTGAATCTGCTTATCATAGAAGTTGACAGGCTGTCCAGAGTTAGGCAATCCATCATCTTTCTTTTAATGTTCATAATTGTTGACTGTCAAATGTTTCCTAATTTGAGTTTTTATTGTCAGTCATTCAGTCAAATAGAAATTACTAAGTGCCTAAAATGTGTCAGGAATTTCACTAAGCCCTGAAGGTAGAAAAGCAACACAACAAAACAAAATAAACCAGTCCCCACTGTCAAGGAGTTCACAGTCTAATTGGGAAGAAAATATACAAACACCTCTGCACAACTGATGAATACAGGGAAAACTGAAGATCACCCACAGAGGGAAGGCACTGATATTAAGGAGGCTCTTTTCAAGGATTGGACCTTAGCTGAAGCTTGAAGCCAGTGAAACTGTGAGTCTGTGATAAGGGTGGAGAGAATTCCAAGCATGGGATATAGCCAGGGAAATTGTTTGGTGTTTGAAAATGGAGTGTTGTGGGTGAAGAATAGCATTCTAAAAGTAAGAGTTCACTAGTATTTACTTTTCATAGATATATTCTTGGAGACGCAATCACCTAGTCTTAGGGAACAATCCCCTGCATCTATTGGGAAAGGTGGCAGATGGATTCAAAATGTTTTTCAACAAATAGTAAGCCAGAGGCAATACTTGTTCAAGTTGGAGCTTCTCCCACTGCCAAAATCCAAGGGGATAGAGACAGAACCGGAAAAACTAGGAACCACAGCAGAGATATTGAGCTATACAGGACTGAATGGGATCATTAGTCCCATTACCAGAATTGTCAATGCAATAATTATTTGTCTCAACCAAACTGCCTCCCCAAAGCTTAAGCCTTATGATGATGTGTATGTGGTCATATATATGGTCCGCTGTGAACCAAGCACTTCTATAAGATTAAGTACTTGGTAATCATTCCATATAAAAATAAAAGGAACGAGAGGCAGGATTTTTGTAATATTTTCACTGAAGCACTTCCCTAAAGTAGCAATCTGTCTATATTTTCCCTCTACTCAATAAACTCCAGTGGGGGAAGAGAAGGGAATAGATATTTATATAATATTTACTATGTGCTAGGCAATTTTATCAAACTCTTTACGAATATTATCACATTTGATACTCACGAAACTCTTCAAGGTAGATGGAATTATTATCCCCATTTTACAGTTTAGGAAACTGAGTCAGAGAGCTTAAATGAAATGCCCATGGCCTTATGGCTTTATAAGTGTCTGAAGTTGGATCTGAACTCAGGTCTTCCTAGCCATAGGTCTATCCACTCTTCCACCAATATGCCACTTCCTGTTACTTCTAATTCACACAGGGCAAGCATTCACATGGCAGTCGTAAAAAGTGATACAAGGAAACTCTCTAGATTTCTCAAGAACTTCGGAATTGATTGTGTGACTTGGGAGACATGGGCACATTACTGCTTTCCATAGTATGCCCTCACCAGAGAAGGTGCTGTGCTCTATGAGCAAAACAAAATTGAACTAGCTCAATAGAAATGTGAGATGCACAAGTTTAGAGTATCTACCTCAAATGCTCACATAGAGTATTTTACCCAACCTGTGGTAGAGAATTCTGAGCTCCTAATTGTCTGATCAGCCACAGTCAGACATGTTGAAACTCAACTCTCACATATTGATGTCATTTTGGTCCTGTTTGAGAATAAATGAAAACAACCATACCAAGGCCAAATATAATCTCCTTTATTTGTTCTTTAAATACCTTTACCACATTGAACCTTTCTACCTTTCTGTACATATTTCATAATCCATCCATGCTGATCCACTCACTGTATGACATTCTGACTCCCATTTGGTGACATTGGATATTTCCTAGGCTTGCACCATTCTTCCAAACCTTGGCTTTTTTTTTATTTCAGGTTACCATCTAGATTCAGTCCAAGCAATGCACTCTATATGAGACCTCTTCTGATTCCTCCAACTTCTCACTAGATGACCTTCCTGAGGAAGGAATAATTCTTTTATATGTAAACAGAGTTTTCTTTTTAGGATAAGATGGGTGATTTGTTGGGATTATCTTGGTTTCAGTTTCCTGTGGTTTTAAAAGTCATAAAGGGCTCATCCTAAACAAATCAGAGAAAAGAGTTAAGGGAATTTATACAATAGGAAGGAGTCTTTTTTTGACCTAGCTTGGTCTTTGGTTTGCTGAATTTCTCTGCATTTTTTCCCCAGTCATATTCCTTTCTCTCACAATATATTTTATTGATGACTTCTTTTTGTTCCAAATCAATTTCTATTTTCCTTGCTTGTTCCTCCCAGAAAACCATCCCAAGTAAAAAAGAATATTTTTTTAATTATAAAAATATCAATCTTCACAATAAATATATCAACAAATTCTAAATAAATAAATATAGTTCCACACCCCTGGAACTCCCATTTCTATAAAGGATTGGGAGGTGGGTGGGGTGTTTCTTCTCACATGTCTTTTTTTGGGGCCATTGTTCTTTGAAATTTTGCTATGAAATGATTCACTTTTAATTAATTTGTGTTTATCATTCTTTCCATTTATACTGCTGTAATCATTGTATGTATTGTTTTCTTGGTTCCACTTGCCTTATTCTTTATCAGTAGATGTAAGTCTTTTATTTTTTTTGGAATTTATTGTTTCTTATACCACAGTAATATTCCTTTGCATTCATACACCTGTTTGTTTTGTCATTATCCTTATCAATAGGCAACTAATTTTCTTCTAATTATTTGCTCTCATAAGAAGAGCTGCTATAAAACATTGTGGTTGATATTGGAATTAAGAATGTGTACCTTTTGACTGCTTAGTGAAGTAAATGTTATCATTTTAAATCTCCTCTTGTGTAAAATTGTTGTTAATTACACCCTGTGCACCAAATGTATCTCATTGCCTTCTAATACTGAGAGTTTGAATAACTATAGTGGTCTGAGCTGATCAGAACATTTGTATACATTTTCATTTTGTATATGTTCTGCCTTTAAAATAACACAGAATACATATACATGTAATAAGAATAATTCTGTATTATTTTAGACCTATATACATACACAAGTGTATGTATCTCTCTGTGTGTGTGTGTGTATGTGTGTGTATAGTGTTTCCTTTATCGGAATGAAAATTCCTTTGTGACACACAAAATTCCACTTTTTCCTTTGTACCATTGGAGTAAAGGATGAAGGTGTGAATAGAGAGTTGCTTTCAGAACCACAAAGACCTTCATTCAAGCTCTACCTCTGAGATATCCTGTTTTTTTGAACCTGGACAAGTGACTTCATCATTAAGTTCTATAAATAGATGCTTAAGAAATTTTGGCTTTCATTGGTAGAAGTAATTGTATCATCTGGGAATTCCTTGTGCCAATGAATTCACAGTTTCAGTCTCTAACCTTATATTTAGCACTTAACACTTACCTTAGGCAGTGTCTGGATGTCGACTAGCTAATTGTGATAGCATTTCTGCTCATTTAAAAAGGGAGTGTAATCATGTTTGGGTAGCTAGGTGGCACAGTGGATACAGCATCAGGACTGGAGTCACAAACATCTGAGATCAATTCTGGTCTTAGACACTTACTAGCTAGGTGAACCTGGGCAACTACATTGACCCTATTTGCCTCATCTGTAAAATGAATTAGACAAGCAAATGGCTAACCAATCCAGAATCTTTGCGAAGAAGACCCCGAATGGGATCATGAAGAGTCTAACACAACTGAAAAGTGACTGAAAAGCTTCTAATTATGTTTAGATATCTTATTATCATCCAGTTACTTAAAAACAAGTTCTGAGAATTAACTATAGTGAAATGAACTTTAGCTTCCATCCACATGTTTTGGATAAATGTATCTGCTTCTATGACAAAAGGCCAATGCTACTTAACAGCATTTAAGAGTTCTTTTCTTCATTAACTTCTCTTACCAAATTTGTCAGTCATTTCAGTTTTCAAAATCACAAGAAAGGGCTCAAGGCTCCCATAAGCTATGAAATTATATAATCTATAGTTTAAATTCATTAAATCATTATATGGAAAGGGGAACATGTCATCTGTAATGATCTAAAACTGCTGACACAGTGCCATAATAGGTTCTTTTCCAAAGGTTTTTATTGCAGTTATATAAGAAATCATTCACTTATGAAGTTCAAAGAAACTTTCTGAATAGATCTTTGAGAGAAGTTCCAGGAAAACCTGAGATGTTGCTCACAATAATTAAAGTTCAGAAAACCTGAGCAAACACATCTTTTGAGTTACATTTCCTTATTTACCCAAAATTCAAGATTTTTTTTATGTGAAAAGATTTAGTGTCCGTGGGGAAAATATTTATATCACTACTGAGTCCAGAATACTAAGCCCCCTATTTCTTATCATTCAAGATAAAACTGTTTCTCATCTATTGCTATTTAATGGGAGAAATACAGAATGCTTTTTTTTTCAATATTATAGTTTGTTTTGCCTAGCGCTGGGGTAAAAACTTAGATTTTCCATAATTCCTCTATGTCTTTCTCTTATTCATCTTTCCTCTGCCATTCATTTTGTTGTTATTTCTTCTTTCTAGCAAGGTGTTTTCTAGTTTGCATTTATTGAGAAGAGTAAGCAAAATAAAAACATGCAGCAATTCTCAACAGCAAAAGTCGTGTGGCAACTCAAGGCTCCAAGTTTTTGAAGGCTTTATGTTTTCATGGCTATTGTTTTCAATCATGTAAAAGTTTGAGATCTCAGAGTTGAAAAAAAAAGCAAAGAAAAAAATCAGTGACCTTAGACTCTTGTTCATATTTGAACAATTCTGCTCTCAAATTTAAACCCCAAAGGGATCGTATGTCCTTTGAATTAATCACTTGTTTTTTGGGTAGATGGGTTGAGGAGGCTAAAGTTGGATTTTATGCGATGGGGACAATAAATTTCATTGGAAAGGGAACTGGATTTAAAGTAGTCCTTTTGTTATTTACTGTATTATCTTGTTAAGTTATCTAACCCATTTGGATGTCAGTTTCTTTTTTAAAGTGAGAAAGTTGACTAGTTGCTATTAATGAGCTTTCCAAATCTAAAGTTATTATCCTAAAGATAAAAAGTTGTCTAATATTTGATCCAAGAGCCAGGACTGGGATGCTAGTAAATTCTATTTCCAATACACTGATCTGTCATCATTTGTGATTTTAATTTCTTATAATGTTCAAAACATTGTTTTATTACATATATTTTCTTCAAAATGAGAAAAAGTGTCTTTTGATATTGATATAATTGATATAATGTTCATATAGTGCTCTAAAATTTCAATGCAGTAAGAAAATTTAATATATTACTATCATTTACTAAAAGTGTAATAGATCTGAGATTTTATCAACATGGATGCCCCATTCTATAAGGGAAACTTGGTCTCATCCATGCCTATCAATAGAGTCCAATGCTCATTCTTGTCTTCTCATAATTTTTACTTTCTTCTTACTAAAATGTTATCAATTATTGAACTCTCCTTTTAATTTTCCTTATGAAGTGCTTGATTGGCACAGATACTGGTGTCTTAAAGGGTACAAAGAAATGTCTTCTAAAGATATGTATGTTATTCAGCTTATGAAAAAATGAACCTACTGTGTGTACATGTGTTGTTAAGCAAAATTGTCTCATTAGCATGGCTTTTGTTTCTTTTGAGTGGAAGTACTTTCAGCTGTTAAGTGCTAAGCCCCAGGCCCAGGGCCCTGTCAGGTGTGAAACCTGTGTGGGTGTGGATTGGTGACTTAGGAG
>CM053626.1:18553624-18582039 GCA_028646595.1 Phalanger gymnotis | reverse complement strand
CTAGCATTTCTTTTCAATGCCTCTCTTGATATTCTGGACCATTTGTTCTTTCAGGTGAATTTTATTATTATTTTTTCTAGCTCTATGAAATATTTTTGGTAGTTTGGTTGGCAAAGCACTGAATAAGTAAATTAATTTGAGTAGAATTGTCAGTTTTATTATATTATCTCAGCCAATCTATGAGCCACTGTTATTTTTCCATTTATTTAGATCTGAATTTATTAGTGTGAAAACTGTTTTGAAATTTCGTTCACATAGTCCCTGGGATTTTTTTGGAAGGTAGACTTCGAAATATTTTATAACGTCTACAGTAACTTTAAATGGAATTTCTCTTTTTATTTCTTGCTGTTGGGCTCTGCTAGTAATATAAAGAAATGCCAATGATTTTTGTGGGTTTATTTTATATCCTGCAAATTTGAAAAAGTTGTTCATTACTTCAAGTAGTTTTTTATTTCATTCTCTAAGTATATCATCATATCATCTGCAAAGAATGATAGCTTTGTTCCTTCTTTGGTTATTCAATTCCATCAATTTCTTTTTCTTCTCTTATTTCTAAAGCTGTTTCTAGTACCATATTGAATAATGGGTGATAATCCTTGTTTCACCTCTCATTTTACTGGAGGTGCTTCTAGCTTATCCCCATTACAGATAATACTTACTGATAGTTTTAGGTAGATGATACTTATCATTTTAAGGAAGACTGTATTTGTTTCTGTACTGTCTGGTTTTTTTTTTAATAGGAATGGGTGTTGTGTCTTGTGAAAAGCTTTGTCTGCATCTATTGAGATAATCGTCTAGTTTTTGTTGGTTTTGATGTTGATATATTCAATTATGTTGATAGTTTTCCTAATATTGAACCAGCCCTGCATTCCTGGTATAAGTCTCATGCAGTCTTAGTGTATTATTTTCATGATAAGTTGCTGTAATCTTTTCCCTAATATTTTATTTAAAATTTTTGCATCTATATTCTTTAGGGAAATGGGTCAAGAATTTTCTTCCTGTTTTGAGTGTTCCTGGTTTAGGTATCAGTATCATATTTATATAATAAAAAGGATTTGGTATGGCTCCTTTTTCATTTATTTCCCCAAATAGCCTATGCAATATTAGAATTAATTGTTCTTTACATGGTTGATAGAATTTGCTTGCGAATCCATTTGGCCCTGGAGATTTTTTCCTAGGGAGTTCACTGATGGCTTGCTCAATTTCTTTTTCTGATCAGGTTATTTATGCATTTTACTTCCTTGTCTGTTAATCTGAGCAATTTATGTTTTTGTAAATATTCATCCATTTCATTAAGACTGTCAAATTTATGGGCATACAGTTGGGCAAAATAGTTGGCAATTATTGTTTTAATTCCTCTTCATTGCTGGCAAATTTACATTTTTCATGTTTGATACTGGTAATTTGGTTTTCTTTTTTTTAAATCAAATTAACCAAGGGTTTATCTATTTTATTGCTTTTTCATAAACCAGCTCTTAGTTTTATTTATTAGTTCAATAGTTTTCTTAATTTCAATTTTATTAATCTCATCTTTTGTTTTCAGTATTTCTAATTTGCTATTTAGTTGGGAATTTTAAATTTGTTCTTTTTCCCCCTTTTTTAGTTGCACTTCCAATTTATTGATCTTTTTTCATGTAAACATTCAGAGATATAAAACTTCCCCTAAGAACTGCTTTGGCTGCATCCCATAAGTTTTGATGTGCTGTCTCAGTATTGTCATTCTCTTGGATAAAGTTCTTGATTATTTCTGTGATTTTTTTTTGTTTGTTTAGCACATTCACTCTTTAGGATTAGATTATTTAATTTCCAATTAATTTTTAGTCTATCTTTCCATGGCCCTTTATTATATATAATTTTTTATTGCATCATGATCTGAAAAGGGTGCATTTATTATTTCTGCCTTTCTGCATTGGATTGTAAGGTTCGTACTGCTCTAGGACATGGTCAATTTTTGTGTAGATGCAGTGTACCATTGAGAAAAAGTTTCTATCTCCATTCAGTTTTCTCCAGGGGTCTATCATATCTAATTTTCCTAAAATTGTGTTCACCTCCATAACTTCTTGTTTATTTTGTGGTTAGATTTATCTAGTTCAGAGAGAGTTAAAGTCCCCTACTAATATAGTTTTGCTGTCTATTTATTCCTGTAACTCCCTTACCCGCTCCCCCAAGAAACTGGATGCTATGCCATTTGATGCATATATATTTAGCAATGATATTACTTCATTGTCTATGATGCCTTTTAGCAGGATATAGCTTCCTTCCTTTTCTCTACTAATTAGATATAATTTTGATTTTGCTTTGTCTAAGATTAGGAATGTTACCCCTGCCTTCTTTTTTTTACTTCAGCTGAAGCATAATATATTCTACTCCAGCCTTTTACCTTTACCCTGTGAGTATCTTCCTGTTTCAAACTGTTTCTTGTAAACAACATATTGTAGGATTGTGGTTTTTTAATCCATTCTACTATCTGCTTCAATTTTAGGGGAGATTTCATCCCATTAACATTCATAGTTATCATTACTCTCTGTGTTTTTCTCTCTATCCTATTCCCCCCACCCCATTTACACTTTTATTTCACCTTTTTCCTTTTCCCTCCTCAAAAGTTTTGCTTTTGACCACTGCCTCCCTCAATCTTCCCTCTCGCCTATCGGCCTTTTCCCTTTTCTTTCCCTTTTCCCTCCTACTGCCTGCATGAAAGGTTGATTTCTATACCTGAGTATGTTATTCCCTCCTTGATAAGAGGATAGTTCAAACAATGCTCATTTCGCCCCCCCCTTCTTACGCTCTACTGTAAAATGTTTAAGTCTCTTCATGCGATGTAATTTACCCTTTTCTGCCTCCTCTTTTCCTCTTCTACCATTACAATCCCTTTTCCCCATTTAATTACTTTTTATAATCATCACATCAGTTAATTTATACCCACGCCCTCTGTCTATGTATATCCCTTTTAAATGTCATAATAACAACACAATTCTCAAGAGTTACAAATATCCTGTTCTCATGTAGGGATATAAACAGTTTACCCTTATTGAATAATGGTTTTTTTCCCCTTTCCTGTTTACCTTTTTGTGACTCTCTTGAGTCTTGTATTCAAAGATTAAATTTTCCATTGAGCTCTGATTATTTCATCAGGAAGGTCTAGAAGTTCCCTATTGCATTGAATATCCATTTCTTTGCCTGAAAGATTATTCTCAGTTTTGTTGGGTAGTTGATCATTGTTTGTAATCCAAGTTCTTTTGCCTTAGAGAATCTCATATTCCAAGCCTGCTGATCTTTGAATGTAGAAGCTGAAAGGTGCTGAGTGTTCCTGAATGTGGTTCCATGATATATGAATTTTTTTTTTCTGGCTCCTTGCAGTACTTTCTCCTTGATCTGATAATTCTGGAATTTGTCTATAATATTCCTTGGCATATTCAATTTGGGATCTCTTTCAAGAGGTGACTGGTGGATTCTTTCTATACTTATTTTACCTTTGGTCCTAGGGTCTTGAAGCAGTTTTCCAAGTGATTTCTTGGAATCTGCTGTCCAGGCTCTATTTTTTTTTTTCATCCTGGCTCCCAGGTAGACCAGTAATTCTTAAATTAACTCTCCTGGATCTATTTTCCCAGCCAGTTGTTTTTCCAGTGAGGTATTTTGCATTTTCTTTTATTTTTTGATGTTTTGATTTTGGTCAACTGATTCTTGATGCCTCCTAAAGTTATTAGCTTCCACTTCCCCAATTCTAATTTTTAATGAATTTTTTTCTTCAGTTACATTTTGTACCTCTTTTTCCATTTGGCCAATTCTACTTTTTAAGAAGTTGTTTTCATCATCTTACTTGTTTCCCATTTTGTCAACCGTATTTTTTAAAGAATTATTCATTTTTCTTCTACCTCTGTAATTTGACTTTTAAATCCTTCTTGAACTCTTCCAAGAAGGCTTTTTGAGCTTGAAACCAGTTCATATTCCTTTCTGAGGTTTCAGATGTGTGTATAGTAACAATGCTCTCCTCTTCAGAATTTGTGTTTTGATCTTCCCTGTCTCCATAATAAGCATTTATTTTCTTTGTCTTTCTATTTTACTTCTTCCTCATGGTGTTTGCCTTTTTCCTGGCTTTTAAAGTTTACCTCTGCTTATGGGGTACAAGAAGCTCTGTCCCATGCTTCTTGTGCTGGGGGCTGGGGACCTGGTTACTGGCTTTGTGTGTTGCACCTTCAGGTTCTGGCAGCTGGCAATTATAGAGGCTGAAGCTTACCTGATGTTGAGCTGGAGATGGTGGTGGTGGCTAATGTGTTCTGAGGCCAGATGGGTTTTTTTCTGTGCAAGTGACGTGTGGAGGTGGGGGTGATCTGGCCTCTGGAGGTTGCCTCCTTGTGAGGGGCTGCGCTAGAGCATGGGTAGGCTCAGCTGCAGGTGGACAGCTGTCCACCGGACAAGTGGTAGTACTTCACACTGGTGTGTGCTGGTTCCCCTGTCTGTTGGAAGGCACATGGGGGTGTGTGTGTTGGTACTTGCCTGCTTCAAGAAACTGGGCCCCTGAATCTCCCACTGGCTTGCTGATTTGGAGCTTGCTGCTGGCTTGCTGGGATGTCTTCCCTCCTGTACTTGTCCCCTTCAGCCACAGTAAGAGGGACCTTTCTCATTAATAGCCCTAGCCACAAGAGCTTAAAAAAACTACTGCACCACATCTTTCTGCTGGCTCCACTGTTCCAGGATTTTTCCTGGGGCAGGCAGTATTTTCTAAGTTTTTCAAAGTCAGTAAGGGAGAGTGAGAGTGACTTACTGCTTACTCCGCCATCTTGGCTTCTAGAAGTCTGATGATTTCTTTCTTGTGAAACATCTATTCCAAATTTAAATCTCTAAATTTAGAATATTTTGCCCTATGATAATGGGATGGCCTTTTCAATTGCCAAAGTTGATTTTTTATAGTCTAATTCCAGTCCTTTTTAAGATTAATCATCACCTTGCAGCTGTCTGTCATTCCTTCACCAAGATTTTTTTTTCCTTTTTCTTCAGCTGCAAATCATCCTACCATCAGGACTCACTCAGATACCAATTAAGTTTATTGATGCTACATTTTCAGAGCAGTAGAGATAAAACCTTCAACTGTTGACTCATAAAAACTTATATCATCTTTTCATAGATTAATATATAGAACCAGTGTAACTATAGCCCAGTTAGAATTTGGGATATAATCCAGAAGCCATTTCCCTGTTTTTGAATGGAAAAATAAGTATCAGAACTTGAAAGCCAGAAAGGACTCTTAGATTTTTCAAATTCATATTTATTTTAATAATGAAGAAATTGTAGACAAGAGAATTTCAGATACTAGTCCCAGGTCATATAGATCAGAAATAATATTCAAACCCAGGTCCTCTGATTCAAAATATAGCTGTCCTCTCCCCATTTACTTCCATAGGAACAAGTTTCCTTAAGCTTAAATCTGTCCCTTATGAAGTAAATCACATGCATCTTATTTTTCTTAGTTTGTTGCATAGTCTTCATATTTTCCTTAGATTTCTTCCAATTTAAGACAGGAATAATTAAATTATAAGTGTTGATCAATGGCTTCTCTAGGACAGGAGCTGTGTTTTCTCTTTGTTTATATCACTAACATTTAGCAGAGTACATAACACATAATTAGAGCTTAACAAATACTTCTTGACTTTACTCACAGGTCATGAAAACAGGCTAGATTAAATTAATAATATAACAATAGTCAAAGTGAGATAATGAAAGGAATACTTGGGTGGAGATGAGAGAAGAAAGATGGCAAAAGGGAAAAAAGTTAGTATTTTGAAGTAATATCAGGACCATCTTTTCCAACACAAAGATTTCCTTATAAAAGTTAGTGAGGCTTTAAGGTACTTACTCCTCCACATCCATTCAAAAGCATGGTTCACAAGTCCTTATCCATGTGTGTGTATGTGTTTTACTACTCAGAAACCAGCTCAAATCTAAAGGAAAATGTGAGTATAATAAGCTAGGTTGTACCATAATATCACCCTGTCCCATAGATCAGTGGCATTCTTTCCTACAAATGAGCTTACTATTGCTAAAAACAATTGTTATGTAAAGGGACCAGAGAGTATTTACATATACAATGGGTTTTTTGAGATAGGGGGACAAAACCACCTAAGATATTCCAGAAACATATGTAGATACTACTCACACTTCTGAAAAGCTAAGGTTTACAATGTTTTCTGGAATTGTTATTGTGCTATTCATAGTCTTTGTCACTACCTTTAATGTATCACATTTTTGCTGATTTTGACTGGCCATCATGTCAATGTTTCTGAATTTCCCCTCTGTTTTCTCTGCTATTAACTTATAAATTACTTTTCTTGAGGCCAATATTCTAGATATCTTAACTTACACCTACAAGATTGCAGTGACTTGGAAGCCCCTCCTTGACCTTCCTTGTTCTTCCTTAGTACTTGAAGAGTACCAATGACTTTATGATGGTGTATGATGTGTCTGACTGTGACTGATCAGTTTTACGTGAGCTTTCAAGCCTCTAGTACGGGTCAAGCACAAATAATTCTTTTGAACATTTGGAATGGAAGTGTCTCTAGATTTGCACACCTCATGTTTCCTTTGTGTTACTGCACTTCTGTTTTGATTATAGAGCACAACACTTTCTTTGATGTGGGCAAATTATCCTGGGAAGTCTACCATATGTATATGTGAGTATATATGTATTTACATCTATGTATGTGTGTGTTTGTGTAAAATCATCCTATACATACTTATATTTATCACTATATTTATCGGTTCTTTTCAATGAAGGAGGACTCTGGCAAGAATTTTGTCATCAATGACAAAGAGACACATCTCTCTGTGATTGTCACAGGATAACCTATTTTCCCTTTGCTTTATACAGATGGACAATGGAGGCATCTTTGATATCCTAGGGGATAACCTTCTCTTGAAATATAACCCAGATTTTATTCAGTTTCTGTATAAGCAGTGGACCCCTTGCTTTATAGACCTCTCTGAAAATGTTATCAGTAGAAGATGTTTTGCCATACAAAAGGAGACTAATGGCATCAATACCTCTTCTTCAGTTGGAAGTTTGGCTATAGAGGGATTGTCTTCAACTTGATGGCTACAGCATTGGTTGATTACAGCCTGTTGAGAACTCTCTGGACGTGTTTAGCCCATCTCTCCAGAGATCATGTCTTTATCACTGAGGTTCCAGCAATGCTGAATTGTTGAGATTCAATGTATATCATTGTCCCATAAATAGTCTTTAGAGAATTATAAAAATGCTTTGGATTGTTGTTACTGGCATAAAACTGAATTTTTTCTTCCTTCTTACTGAGTCAAGTATTCTGCATCTCTGAAAGCTTCACTTGCATTTTATTTTTGATTGAGTTAAATACTGTACTTCATAAATGTGGAGAAACTGTCCTCCTAGTAAACCATGTGTTCTCTTTTTTAATTTAGTAAGTCTTGAATTTACCCATAATTTTCATCAAACCAGGCCTTATGTTTGTGAGTATTCTGGCTCTGATGAACAAATGTGGTGCTGTATACTATGTCTCTGAAAGCTGTCCATTCCTTTTCTGCTTCACTGTTGATAACTGTGTACTAACAGCTGGTCAGCAGTTGTTGCTGATAGTAACTATGGTGGGCTTCCCATATGCAGTAAATTCTCCCTTTAATGATAGCTGTGGGACCTGGCCTAGAAGCAAATCTGTTGTTTATTGGAGTGGCAATTATGAGATGTCCCTAACTAGTTCTAAGGGGAGATGGCGGTCAAAGTTAAGCCTGGTCTTTGACTTGCCTGGAAAATGCTGCACCATTACCTTCCCCTGTGCCGCTGTACTGGATAGATACAGATATAGATATAGACATAGAGATAGAGATAGATAGATATAGATGTATCTATCTCTATGTCTATGTCTATATCTATATCTATATATCTATATATAATATATATACAAAATTCTTACTACTTGCCAAGGGCTGGAGAGAACAATACAAAAGCAAAGACAAACACCTTGCATACTTAAAAATGTTACATTTTATTTCATTAAATATTTCCCAATTATACATTAAACAAAATTAAGTCATTTTGAGTTCAAATTATTTTACTGTGTACATCATTCTCCTGATTCTGCTCACTTCCTTTTGCATGAGTTCATATGACTTCCCAAGTTTCTCAGAAATTATCCTGCTTGTCACTTTTTACAGTCCAATAGTACCCCATCACAATTATATCCTGCAACTTGTTCAGTTACTCCCCAATTGATGGGAATCCCTTTGAATTTCAATTCTACGCCAGCATAAAAAGAGCTGCTATAAATATTTTTTTTCAAATTGATTGATCTCTTTGAGATGCAGAACTAGTAGAGAAACTGCTAGTTCAAAGGGTATATATAATTAACACTTGTTGCCAAACTTGTCTGGTTTTGCATCCAATCCTAGCACAGTGGTATTCTGTAATTTCTGAGCATTTGTCAAGTCTTCTTACTGTTTCTGTATGATGGCTCCTGAAGATTCTGCTGCTTCTGTCACTACCACCTAGTTCCACCACTGGTGTTTCATCCATGTGGTCCCTAGGCAGCCTCTTCTGTCCCTGTCACAGGTCTCTCTTTCTAATCTGCTACTTTTTCCTCTGCTGGAAGAATGTCTCATTCTGAATTATGGATTTGGTTTTGCCTCTCCACAATTTGATTTAGACATTATTTTAAAGTTGTTTGTCCAGGACATACCTATGCTATATAATTCTGAGTGAGCAGAGGAGAACCAGAACATCATACACAACCACAGATGTGGCGAAGACTAGTGAGATAGTGAGAAGGCTATGGAGGAGGTGGTCCCCACCACCAACACTCCATCCTGTATTTGTGGCACTAATTCATCCATCACAAATGGATGATTTTACACTGATAACTATTAAATTTGATATGATTATATTTGTCAGTCATTAGGTAATTACTCTTGTTCACCATAATTTCTAGAAGTGAAAACCTGATTTATCTTTCATTACTATTGATAACTCTCATGATCTCTGTTCTTTTACTTCACTGCTGGTTCATTCACTAGAGAATCATTAGAAAGATTTTATCTATTTTGAGCATACTTCTGCCATAGCTCTAGTGTAAACATAATTTGTTCAATGATATTGCTTAGGAGAGAGACTCCAGAAGCCACCTCACACCTTTTCCTACCTTTACTCTTGTCTTTGTCTTAAGAGAATTTTGATGCCTTCTCTCCTGTGGATACATCTTAGGAAACCCAGTTTGCCCAGGAAATATAATATTGAATTTAGATCCAGGAAAGCTGAATTCCAAATCTTTCCTTAGACATAATAGATGTGTGACACAGGACAAGTCAGCTATCTGATATCACCCATCAATCTCAGTTTCTTCAACTGGACATGAGAATAAAAATTGCAATTGTCTCATGGGAGTTTCATGATGATGGAAGGAAGCAAGATATGTGTAAGGGATATGTGCTGGGTTTGCCCATATGAACGGCATGTCCACGTGTGTATGTCTAAATATAGCTTGCAGAGAGGCACAAATAGAGATCTATAGAAGAATCTCTTTCATATGGCTTTCTCCAAGAGATACTTTGATTCCTGCCAGTAGTGAAGCAAGCATTTGAGGCCAAGATTGAGTGCTCTGTTCTCTTCAGAGAGAATTATATCTATCCACCAAATTAAATATTGTTAGTTCAGGGGAATACATTTTACATTCATGTTGTACTCCTGAAATATCCCTTAATGTAGAGGATGTGCCCCAACTGATATATTCAAGGCTTGATTTCCTGATTCCCTTCCCACAAAATGCCAGTTTTGCAATGATTACATGTAGTAAATAGCACATAAACTGATTTATACAAGTCAATAGTGAGTAAAATCCAAAGAAACTATACAGATGAGAACATATACCAGACAATACTCAGAGTGAATGAATGCCCCCACTGGCAAGGAGAAACCTCAGTTCAAACAACTGAGTTCAACCAGACCTCATCCAAGGGGAAATTCCCCTAAATCTCCAATGCAGTAAGTTGGGAATTGGGAAATTAATAAGGCACTGAGTCCTCTACTGGGAACAGCCAAGTGTTGCAGTGGATAGAATGCTGGTCTTGGACTTAGGAAGATTCATCTTCATGAGTTAAATCCAGACACAGACACTTTATATCTGTATGACACTTGGCAAGTCCCCTTATACTGTTTGCTTCAGTTCCCCATCTGTAAAGTGTACTGGAGATGGAAATGGCAAAAGACTCTTATATCTTTACCTAGAAAACCCCAAATGGGTTTAGAAAGACTTGGGCAATACTGAAAAATGACTGAACAACAATAAATGCTCCTCTACTAGGTGATCTTTTTTTTTTAACTTCAGGGTCAAAAGAAGACTCTAGAAGAGGGATGGATAACCTGTGAGCTTGAGGCCACATGTGGTCTCCTAGATACTTTAGTGTGTTTTTTTGACTGAATCCAAATTTTATAGAACAAATTTGGTCTAGACTCATGGTGTAGAACCAAGTAAAGTATTTCTTGAAGCTGGAAGCCAGAAGACAAGGGTCCCACTTCTCTCAAACTCTCACCAACTCTTCCCCTTACTCAGTTAGAATTGAATAAATCTCCACCAGTGAAGAGAATCTTATGCTTTGAGCCATAAGTTAGATGTTCCAAGCGCTACATCAGTGTTGTTGTCATTAAACTTTAACAGTACCTTACCGTTTCTTATGTCATATGTGAAGGATTTTAGAAAGACAACATCCCAAAAACCTTTCCAACTAATTTTACATAAAAGAAGAAACATTTTTCCCTATCATAACGAAGCAGCTTTTTCATGTAATTTTACGACTAGGGGAGCTATGTTTGAATCCTATTTGTCACCTTGAGCACCTTACCCATATCTAGAACTCAGTTTCCTCATCTAAAAAATTAAGAAATATCTCACAATTATTTAGTATCGGCTGAGGTACAAATCAAAGGTTTTTTTTCGCTTTAAATACACATTCCCTCCTGCCATCCTCTTGTTTATTTCAGTTATTTGAGATATATTTCATTTCTGTGCATACTCTTTCTACCCATACAAAGGTAAATCTCTTCCCACCTTAATATCAAGAAATAAGCAGGCTTTCCAGGATTTATGCGAAGTTGCTGTCAAAAAAAATCATGAATATCTTGGCAGTCCATTTGATAATGAACCTCTCCTTTATGGGGCAGGCCGATGATCATATAGCTATCACCTGGCCAGTATTCAAAATATATTTTTTAATTTTATTTTTAATATATAATATCTTTAGTTTTCAACATTGATTTCCACAAGATTTTGAGTTACAAATTTTCTCCCCATTTCTACCCTTCCCGATCCCAAGATGGTATATATCCTGATTGCCCCTTTCCCCATTCTGCCCTTCTTTCTATCACCCCACTCACACACCCCTTATCCCTTTTCTCACTTACTTTCTTGAAGGGCAAGATAGATCTCTATACCCCATTTCCTGTCTATCTTGTTCCCCAGTAGTACATAAAAACAATTTTTTGAACATTTCCTTTTAGAACTTTGAGTTCTAAATTCTCTCCCTTCTTTCCTCCCCACCCACCCTCCTTGAGAGGGCAAGCAATTCAACATAGGCCACACATGTATCATTATGCAAAACACTTCCATAATAGTCATGTTGTGAAAGACTTATTATATTTCCCTCCATCCTATCCTGTCCTCCTTTATTCAATTTTCTCCCTTGACCCTGTCCCTTTTCAAAAGTGTTTGCTTTTGACTACTTTCTTTCCCAATCTGCCCTTCCTGCTATCATCCCCCTTCTTGTCCTCTTCCCCCCACTTTCCTATTGGGTAAGATACCCAATTGAGTGTGCATGTTATTCACTCCTTAAGTCAAATCCAATGAAAGCAAGATTCACTCATTCCCTTTCACCTGCCCCCTCTTCTTCTTCCAATAGAACTGCTTTTTCTTGCCACTTTTGTGTGAGATAATTTATCCCATTCTATCTCTCCCTTTCTCCTTCTCCCAATATATTCCTCTCTCACCACTTAATTTTTTTAGATATCATCCCTTCATATTCAACTCACCCTGTGTCCTCTTTTTATATATATATATATATATATGTATACATACATATATATGCATATGTATACATATATGTATGTATGTATGTATATATATATATATATATATATATTCACTTCAACTATCCTAATATTGAGAAAGGTCTCATGAGTTACAAATATCATCTTTCCATGTAGGAATGTACACAAAATGGTTCAACTTTAGTGAGTCCCTTATGATTTCACTTTCCTGTTTACCTTTTTGTGCTTCTCTTGATTCTCGTATTTGAAAGGCATGTTGTTTTTTCATAATCCACAGACATAGAGACTTTCCAGGAGACCATTAATGTATTGGCATCAATATTCATTATAGAAGAGAGATATACTTTTAATAAATTCTTTGGAGTCTATTTTATCCTATATTTATCTTTCTAAAATCTTCTTTGAAACATTAATTTCAAAATATTGGCCCACAATTTTTAGCAAATATTGTGTCGCTAATCATTATTAAATCATTATTAAAGACCTTCCCCACCCATTTAATGGGTCTCAGGT
The DNA here is from genome assembly GCA_028646595.1 of Phalanger gymnotis. Taxonomy (NCBI): domain Eukaryota; kingdom Metazoa; phylum Chordata; class Mammalia; order Diprotodontia; family Phalangeridae; genus Phalanger; species Phalanger gymnotis. The sequence goes on along the minus strand of CM053626.1, from coordinate 18,569,471 downwards.
AGGGTTAGTTAAGGGAAGATTGATTAGAGGAGGCTTGTTTGTAGGCAGGCCCACAGCATTTGCTGATTAGATGCTAAACTCCAGGCCCACAACCTTTGTTGATTAGGCGCTAAGCTCCAGACCCAAACCCTTTTGCTAAGTAGGTACTAAGCCCCAGGGCCCTAAACAAAGTATATATACCATGAGGGCAGCCATTAAGCTCAGATTAGAGAGCTTTGAGGAGGAGACGAAGAAGATAAAGAAGAAAGAACTGAGAGCAGAGAGAGCTTTTAAGAAGATAGAACAGCTAGAGAAGAGAGAGTTGTGAGAGATGGAGAATTTGAAGAGATTCAGAGAAGGAAAGAGAGAACTGCAAAGGCTCTGAGAAATATAAGGGCTTTAAGAACTACAATCTCTCAGAACTTTGGGAGGAGAGGATGCAGGTAAGCAGACAGTATTCATGACTGAGTCTTTATGGGAAGGCCCTAACAGAAGGGAAGGTTACAGGATGGCTTGGCTCCTTGCTGTGATATTGTGTTTTGATTTCCTTGCTGTTACACTGAAGTGCACTTACCAGTTTTGGGATATGATTGTGGCTATGTCAAATAGGGGTTATTGGTTTCAGGTGCCTGAATAAATGTTTTACTTCTTTTTCTTTCTATATAGAGTGTCTCTTATACTTTGTGGTTCTGAACTATACAGGCACATTCATGATCACTATAGATATCATGAATCTTGCCTTACTTACACATTAAAATAAATTGAAATATTTCAAAAGAGGGTTCTGTTCTAGAGAGGTGGTAGGGTACATGATCACAATTATTAAAGTAAAAAACAAACAGTATTACTACAACTCTTCAATAAAATCAAAATATGGTCATTTGAAGCAATGACCAGGTTCAGATAATTGAAAGCAGTACCTAAACTTGCAAATCTATTACAACCTGATGTCCTTCCTTAACTATCCAATCTGGGACACAGATCATTGCCAATCTGAAGTGCTTTGGATCATCTTACATGTACATGTGAATGCATGTATGTGCATACACATGGCATGTATAAATACAGGCAGACATACCACCCCAGGCTTTTTCTAGCACTCTTCTCTCTGTTTTCTTTCCAAATTAGAATGTAATGTTCTTGAATAAAGTGAATGTCTTGCTTGCATAGATTTCTCCCTCAAGTTCTGAGGATGATGCCTAAAATGTAATAAATCCTTAATAAATGTTCTTTCTCTATATATGTGTGTATACACAAATCTATCAATCTATCAATCTATCTGTCTATCATCTCCTTCTCCCTCTTTCTAGATGAATGCACACATATAGGGACATGCACATGTATGGATGTTTGTTTATAGTATGCATATGCACATGTGTACACATGCTTGCCTATGGGAGAAATGTTGAAATGTTCCTTCCCTCCTCATCTCTCTTCTCTTTTCTCCTTAAACTATTTTGTTATTCCTCTTTGACAATGATAGCATAGTGTGTTAGGAATACCATGATTTTGTTAGGTAAATTAATGTCATTTAAATCATTTTTATTCTTCCTAATAAAGCTGTAACTGTAGAATGAGGAAATTATCTCTCCAATAAGATGTAGCATTTTATTTTCAAGGCAATATCAACCTTATTAAGCAATTGAGGAATGGGTGTATTGAGGATGCAGAAAGTATTAGGAGAAAAGAACAGAAGATAAACAATAGAATAAATACCATTTAAGCTTAGAATGGAGGTGACCCTGGAAACTCCCCAAATACGTGGACATTTTTGTAGCTGAATGCCTAACTACAAGGTTCCCCAGGAGGGAAGACTTCAAATGACTTGTCTGCTTGATCTGTTAATTCATACCCACATCAGGAAATTCATCTGTCAGTGACATTTCCTTTAAAAAATTTCCATTTCTCTAGCCCATTGACTTTGCAGCCAGGTATAAAAGGGACTACTCTTCTTGATATGAGTAATTATTCTAACATCTACAAGAACATGAAATTTTATTTTTATTTCTTTCCCAGAAGCTTAGCTTTATCCCATTTGAAGACTAGAAGATGTCAAGGGTAGAAGAGGGTTGAGGATTTCATTCCAGCAGAGTATAGAATACATATTTTTTTTTAATTTCAAATTTCACTATAAAAATAAAATATTCTCAGAACCCAAGTCGCTTTTTTAATTCCTAAAATTAAACCTACATTTTAGGGCTTGGGAAACAGATATTTTATTACAGTGCAATAAAATTTTTGTTACAGTATTTAATGATTGATATCAAAGCTTCCAAGTCTTTATTATATTCAATCACGAATCATACTTCACATATAATGTCAATGTGTTGAGAAACACATGAGTGAACACCTACTTCCTGCATAAATATCCATTATAGAACACTGGAATGAAAAATCATAAAGTTTGAATGTATTCCATTCAATATAATCCTGATTTACCTTATGACTTGGTAACGTATGGCCCTTGTCTTCTACATTCCAAATAATTCTTTCAAACCAAATATTCCCATTTACAAAGAATGCAATTTTCCTACCTTTCTGGTTGACCCTGCTCTTGAATTTCTTTGTCAATGACTACTTATATCAAAGGTAGATATCTATATGGTTTACCAGCATTTCCAACACACATTTTAATATGCTGTACTTGAAGTAATGGAGTCTATGACATTTTTCTCTCTATCCCTAGTATTTAACAAAGTACCTAGGAAATTTTTACTATCTATTCCATTTATTGACTTGAATTAACTAACTGAACCAAAATGCTTTAGTATAAACCAGGACCTGGAATTTATCCCTGTTGGTAATCTTGCCAAAGACACAGTACAACCCACGTAAGCCTGGAGGTCTTTTTCAATTCCTTTCAATGTTTTCTGATTTAATATTTAATGTTTATTCCACTTTTGCTTTGGAATGGAACTTTTAAAAATAGCATTTTCAGATATCTATGCTCACTTCTAATAATACCCATGTATTTCTATACAGCCTTCCCTAAAGAACTACAACATCAGAAGTTCACTAATTGCCTTTAATTTCAACTATGGCATTAGCAATCTCTCTCTCTCTCTCTCTCTCTCTCTCTCTCTCTCTCTCTCTCTCTCTCTCTTTTTCTCTGTCATTTATTTCTCTCTTAAAATATATTTAGAAGGTGGAAGAATCATAGCAGGAACATTTGAGGTTTTCAAGCTCAACTCTCATTTCACAAATCACAAAACTGGAGAATGAAAGGAAATAGAAAGTTGGCAGGCAAGGAGAAAGGGAGGCTGCTATTGTAAGGTAGAGGCTTTGAGAAAGAGATTTGGTCATGAGTGAAAGTGACCTGTGTGGGAATTTAAAGGCTAGCTTACCCATTCTAATTATGCCTTATAAATATTATTTCACCAAGGAAATACAATTGATTATTGTGTAGTTATATTTGAAGTGAGGACCAGCACATTTTCAGTTAAACTATGCCAACCCATGGTTGCTGAACTCTGACAATCTTCATCCCCTTTCTTTTGGAATTTGGACCTAGTCACTGGCTTCTCCTTGCTCTGATAAATACGCTTTAACCTTATCTTGCATGTAACCAGGCTGCCACGTCTCTAGCTTGTCATGCCTAAACCACGACCATGGACACATTACATTGCATTCATTTTTAAAAGTTCCCCAAAACAGGGATGACCCTATACCATTGCATTTTTATGGCCATATGTTGTCCATCACATATTAAGTCCTTAATAATTTTTTTTATTTACTCATTCATTTCTATACTATTTTAAATTTTTTTTTCATCTGCTATATCCCAGATAATATATCAGAAACAATGAATACAAAAATAAAACAATCCCTGCTCTCAATGCTCTAATCCTCTCATGCCACAAGCAAATGTGCCTATACAAGATTATAGAGAAAACATATAAATAAATCTAGCATAGTTAAATACAGGGTAGTTATGCAAAGCTTTCAAAGTTAGGAAAGATTTCATATAAAAGGTGCTGAGTAAGCTACATCTAGAAAGAAGTCACCAATTTAAAGACAATTGAGGAGGGAGTGATTTTGGGAGTGATAGCCAGCTATTGTAAAGACATAGAGAGATTTGTACATGAGGGTAAAGGAGAAAAACATTCTGACTGGGCTGTGGAGTGCAGGAGCAGGAATCATCTACAATGAGGCTAGAAAGATTGATCAGTGCCAGGATAAAGCTCTTTGAAAGTAACCAGGTAAGTTTATCTCATTCATTCATTTATTAAACCAAAAGTATTTATGAGCATTAACCACACACATAGCGCTGTACTCAAAGATACAAGTGTAGTATGGGGTAGTACCAGCCCTCAAATCCATTGCATTCCTTGCACATGATCTTTTATTTTCTAGTCTCTTTCTAAATTCTATGTGTAATATCATACAATTGTATAGGAAAAAAAGATGTTCTTTAATCAAACCAAAAAGTGAATAGGATTATCCTTATTTTCAAGGAATTTTTAAAAAGTATGTGTCTGTGGTGGGAGTGGAGTTGCATCCAGGCACCTCATATAGAAATGTCAAGGTAGTGATGTGATAGCCTGGTCCCATGTAAGCCAAGGCTTGTGAATTAATACATTAGATATTGGGGACAGAAGAAGAAACAAAATGAACTCTATTCTCAAGGACCTCACAAACAAATTGGGGAGACAACATGCAAACAGCTACATAGAAATAAGATATATACAGAATAAATGGGAGATCAAAAGAAGGCACTAGCTTTAGAGGGGATTTGGGAAAGGCTTTTGCAGAAGATATAATTTTGCTGGCACTTGAAGGAAGCCAAGGAAGTAAGGAGCTAGAAATGAAGAAAGAAATTCCAGGCATGGTAGAAGAATAGCAAGTAGTCCAGTGTCAGTGGCTGGAAGGATTCATGGGAGCAGACATAGGAGCAAATATGAGAGAAAAGGTTATGAAGGGCTTTGAATACCAGAGGAACACACACACACACACACACACACACACACACACACACACACACACACACACACATGTCTGAATGACTGAGAGGATGAAGTTGTCTTTGACAGTAACAGAGAAGTTTGCAAGAGATTAGAGTTTTGGGGCAAAGATAATGATTTTAAATTTGGAACTTTGAGCTTAAGATGTCTATTAGGAAAATTATTGTGTTTATCAAATCTGAAAATGTCAAACCCTAGTGTGGCTCTGTGTTGGCAATCAAAATGGGATCTTAGCACTCAGTTCAACCAAGTGCCCTTGAATAGGTTGGCCTCTGTTTCCTTGATTTGATTGGGAGTCCTTGGTGACCTCCTTGCCTCAGGGGAGGGCCTAGTTTCCATAGGTTTGAGTGGCATGTTTAGGACATCAGAGGCTTTTAGACCATGTGGGTTTAAGTTGCCCTTGACCCTGAAAAAGATATAAAACCAGGGGTTAGCTTTGTCTTTTTCAGAGCTCTGATCCACAAGCAGTGATGGCATGCGTGACTCTTGGCCAGCCCTTGTTATGAGCTCCCAGGCTGAACTTAGATGTTGGTAACTATGAATTGTATTTGGTCTGTCCGTTGATGTTTGTAATTTGTTTGTATTTGCTCTGAGGTTCAGGGTGCTGGCTTTTTCTCCTGAACTAAGTGAATTGTATTTGTATGCTGAATTAAAGTAAGCCTATTAACTCCTTAATGCTGCTTTCCTTAGTAAAGCAGATAAAAAGATCCTGGGATTTTGCAGGGTCCTGTGAGCTGGTTGTGTTGATTTTATACCCCTCCCCCCCACACCAGCTGCTAGCCGGATTGTTGAAACAAATGGCATAGTCATGGCAGGATCTGCATTTTAAAAGGAAAGTATGGTGTTTTGGGGTACTGGGGTGGCTGAATGTTTCCCAGTTTTTGGATTGCTCATTGTATTTGGGGAGGGTATGGTTCTGTGGAGCCCCAGGAATAACAAAGGCCTGAAGGAAAACAGGTTAGTGGTTTCCCAGGAGCCCAGAGCAGGGACCCTGGAAGATAATCCTTCCCTCTGAAGGATTAAGTTTATAAGCCTGGCCATAGAGGACTGTGCTGCAGATTTGGCAGGAGGGGCTGGTGAGGAGAAAGAAAAAGCAGGCCGAGGTTGCCGAAATGTTGATCTAGACAGAGCAGAAGACTGCCTGCACGAGAACCATGGAAAGCTGAAAGTGTTGAGCTGCCTTGGAGCTGAATTTGGTGAGAGGAGCGGAAAGGTGGAGAATCACCTACATTCAGGCAGAAGCCAGAAGAGGCTAGGCAGAAGGTAGGTGAGGCCAGGCAGAAGCCAGATGAGGCTAGCCTGAGTTGGAACCCAGGATATTGGAATTCAGCCCTGACCAAGATGGAAACTTTGTAGCAAGGAGCTGAGTGTATCTCTGTGCTGCCCCCCCCACCCTGGGCCCATTTGGGATCCAGGAGGGAGGGGTAGATTTGTTTGTGGTGGGGTGAAGGAAGTGTCTTGGACCCCCAGGGACCCCACCCTGTTGGCTTTATCACACAGCAGTCTCTCAGGACTTGGAACTGGGGACTGGAACATAATGGGGAGAACAGACCACAACAGAACTTTGTTTGGACTTTGGGTGCCAAGTGGAAGCCTGCAATGGCAGTTTGGGGAGAAGGAGACATCCCAAAGAGAGCCCTATTTGTTTGTTTCTTTGCTTTAGGACTTTGCTAACTAAAGCATGCCTGTGCCTGAGGGTACTGGAAAAGCCTGCAATGGCAGTGTGATGCTCAAGAAGTACTTTATGAGTATGAGCTGAAGAGATTAACTTGGTTTTGTTGTGCCCTGCCCTGCCCCCCAGTTTACCCTCCATCTTGCCCCATCTCACACCACTGTTTGTGCTCCCATCTCCATGGACCCCATTGTTTGTGTTCCCTTGTCCACGGAAATAATCCTGCCCCAGTTTGTCCCACTGTTTGTGTTCCAGTCTCCATGGAAATCAGTTTGTGTTCTTTCCCTTTAAATAACCTGACCCTACCCCTACTTTGGGCTATTCGATTTGAGTCTTTACGCAACAGTCCCATGCTTGAATAAATCCACATCAAAATTTATATCTGGGTCTTGTTCACTTTTTTCGGCACAACACTTTGACCTAGGGGTGGACATTTGAATTGCAAATAAATATTTGGGAATTGCCCTGAATGATATGTTTTGCTTTGTTGTGAATGATATGTTTTAGTTTCCTGCATGATTGGATAACAATGTATAATACCTCTATTTTGTTCCAAGATCCATAGCTATTTAGATTATGTAAAGTCATGTATCCTGGAACAGGGGTGGAGTCTGTTGGCAATCGAAATGGGCTCTTAGCACTCAGTTCAGCCAAGTGCCCTTGAAGAGTTTGGCCTTTGTTTACTTAATGAGACTGGGAGTCCTTGGTGGCCTCCTTGCCTCAGGGGAGGGCCTAGTTTACATGGATTTGAGTGGCATGTTTGGAGCATCAGAGGCTTTCAGACCATGTGGGTTTAAGTCGTCTCTTTGTGAAGATTTTAGGTCACGTGGTGAGTTGCATGTGTGGTTCACCCTTGACCCTGAAAAAGATATAAAACCTGGGGTTGGCTTTCTCTTTTTTGGAGCTATCATCCACAAGCAGTGGTAGTGCATGTGACTCTGGGCCAGCCCTTGTTATGAGTTCCCGGGCTGAACTTAGATGTTGGTAGCTATGAATTGTATTTGGTCTGTCTGTTGATGTTTGTAATTTGTTTGTATTGGCTCTGAAGTTCAGGGTGCTAGCTTTTTTCCCCTGAACTAAGTGACTGGTATTTCTATGCTGAATTAAAGTAAGCCTATTAACCCCTTAAAGTTGCTTTCCTTAGCTTTTGCAGGTTCTGTGAGTTGGTTGTTGTTGATTTTATACTCCCCACAGCAGCTGCTAGCCAGATTGTTGAAACAGGCTCCATCACAGAATCTTAAGTAGTCACTTTGGATGATGGGAAATTCCCTTCCTTATGCACTTTGAAGATATACAAAGGAATAATTTCTGTAAAAAAAGCAAGCAAACAGGGATTAAAATAAAAAAAAAATACAAGTAAAAAAAACTTTTCTCTGTAAAGTAATATACTCAAATGCATGTATTGTGGAGATATAAATTATTACAAAACATATATTTGTTAAGGGAGATTTTTTGAAAGGTCTAATTTTGAGCCAATCCTTGACAAATTACAGAGAAGTCCCACCAAAAAAGCAAAGGCAGCTTTTATCTAAGTGAACAGAATAACTAATGATGTGCAGAGGAGTCGTGTTAAGGTTAGAAATGCTATTCTTGGGGAGATGCGCTAGGATGAGTTCATAGAAATTCAAATATGGAATTGATCATTTAGATTATATAAGTTAGCCTGACAGTTGACACTATTTTATTACCTTAAGCAGGGTATAGATATAATGGTTTATGAGAAAGAATATGTTCATATTATACAGAACTGTTTGGAGCAGAAGCAAGAACCAGGAGAAAAAGCTGAATGGTTGACATAGTTATACAGATGGATGGTGATGTCTAAAGTGGTGGGTGTGAGAGAAAGAGAGAAGGGGGTTTCAAGAGATATCAAAAATAAATTAATAATAATAAATCTTTAATTAAATAAATATTTTGGCAAAGAGACAAGAAGTTAAAAATAAAAAAAAATCCCAAGGTTGAGAGCCTTGATGGGTAGGAAGTTGGGTCAAGATGTTAAATGGGGGCTAGAAGATTGCAGAAGATGCTAGTAGAGGGCAGTGTCATTATATTACTGTGAATTGTCAAGCCTAATGTTATAGGAGTTATTCCCTTCTAAGTATAATATTTATGCTGTAGTTTAGACATTCGTGTCAAAATAATTCTGCTTTAGAAGAAAATTATTTTCTAAGTTACCTTGATCCTTTTCTTAAAAAGAATATCATAAGAACAATTCCAGGTCTCAGTATTCAGAATCTTAGCACAACTTGGTGTCAAAAGCCCTTACAGTCTCATTATCTCAAGACTTTGAATTCTTGAAGAGTATTCCCTTTGCACACTGATTAAATTTTCTCAGTAATGGAAAGGCTTCCTTTGTATTTCCAGTTGGTCCATTTCTTCTCTCTGTGTAGCAAAGAAAAAAAAAAGGCCAGAACCAAAACCATGATATAAGCTGACCAATATAATAAGCAAATAAGTAAGTAAACAAGTAAGAAAGTAAACAAATAAGTAATAGATGAATGAATGAGTAAATGAATAGATAAACAAACAAATTAATAGAGCAAAACAGAATAACACAAAAAGATTTAATATACCTATTAAAAGCCTAGGGTTAGGAGGCAGAGTCAAGATGGCAGGTAAAAGCAAGGACTTCCTTGAGCTTTTCCCCAAATCTCTCCAAACATCTATAAAAATGACTCTAAAGAAATTCTAGAGCTATAGAACCCACAAAATAACAGAGAGAAATAAGTCTCCAGCCCAAGACGGCCTAGATGTTCCCTGGGAAGAGTCTATTGCACCGTGCTGGGAGCAGAGCACAGCCAAGCATGGGCTGTACAGACCAGGTGGGAGCAGACCAGGCAGAGCAGGCCTCAGGGCACTGAATGACTGAGCTGTGGCAGTTTCCAGACTTCTAAACCCACAAATACCAAAGACAACTTAGCAGATCAGTGGGAAAAGTCTCTTGGACTTGGGTGAGAGAAGGGTTCAGTCAGGTCCCAGCCCTGGCATGGTGGAGGCAGCAGAAGCAGCAGCATTGGCTCCTTCTGGAGCTCCAAGGCCACAGATGGTGGAGGGATCACTGCCTGATCAGAACAGGATGGCAGGGATCTCTTTGCTGGCACTGAGTCAGGATTCTCTTGCTTTGCCCTGCTTGGATCAGGGTCACAGTCCTGGGGTGAGGAGAAGTGCTGGTGTGGCAGAGCTTTGGTAGCTGTGAAGAGTGAGCCTTCCTAGAAGTTCCAAGGCAAAAGCAGTGCTTGAGGTCACCCACAGACCAGAGTGCAGTACAGTAGAGGAGTAAAAACCTCTCCTTGAATCACACCACCTCAGAAGAATGGAAAATGCCACAAGTAGTTTGGAAACAGCAGCACAAAACCTCTGAAGCTTGCGACAGAGCACTCTCCATTCTAGAAGCAGAGTCATACCTAAAAGGCTCAAAAGTCAAGAAATTGACTGGAAAAATGAGCAGAAAGTATAAAAAACCCTCAGACTATAGAATTTTACTTTGGGGACAAAGAAGACCAAAACATACAGCTAGAAGAAGACAACAAAGTCAAAGATCCTATATCAAAAGCCTCCAAGAAAAAAATGTGAATTGGTCATAGGCTATGGAAGAGATCAAAAAGGATTTTGAAAATCAAGTGAGAGAAGTAAGAGAAGAGAGGAAAAAAATGGGAAAAGAAATGAGAGCAAAGCAAGAAAATCAGGAAAAATGAGTTAACAGCTTGCTAAAGGAGACCCCCCCTAAAAAAATACAGAAGAAAATAACACACTAAAAAATAGACTAACCCAAATGGCAAAAGAGGTCCAAAAAGCCAATGAGGAGAAGAATGCCTTAAAAAACATAATTGGCAAAATGGAAAAAGAGGTCCAAAAGCTCACCGAAGAGTATAATTCGATAAAAATTAAAATGGAGCAAATGGAAATTAATGACTTTATGAGAAATCAAGAAATTATAAAATAAAACTAAACAATTAAAACAAATAGAAGAAAATGTGAAATTTCTCATCGGAAAAAGAACTGACCTGGAAAACAGATCTAGGAGAGATAATTTAAAAATTATTGGACTACCTGAATGCCATGATCAAAAAAAGAGCCTAGACATCATCAATGGATTTTCAATGAAATAGAGGACTTTCAAGCGTTCTTGATGAAAAGACCAGAACTGAACATAAAACTTGACTTTCAAATACAAGAATTAAGAGAATCATGAAAGCATAAACAGGAAAGAGAAATCACAAGCACTTAGTAAAGTTGAACTGCTGACATTCCTACAAGGAAAGATAGTATCTCTAACTCATGAGACCTTCCTCAGTATTAGGGTAGTTGAAGGGAATATACATATAGACAGAGGGCACAGGGTGAGTTGAATATGAAGGGATGATATCTAAAAAACATTAAATGGTGAGAGAAGAATATATTGGGAGAAGGAGAAAGGGAGAGATAGAATGGGATAAATGACCTCACATAAAAGAGGCAAGAAAAAACTGTTATGAAGGAAGAGAAGAGGAGGTAGGTGAAAGGGAATGAATGAACCTTAGTCTCATCTGCTTTGGCTTAAGGAGGAAATAACACACACAATCTATTGGGTATCTTACACTGAAGGAAAATAAGGAGAAGGGCATAAGGGAAGGTGACAGAAGGGAGGAGAAATTGGGGGAGGAGGTAGTCAAAAGCAAACACTTTTGAAAAGGGACAGGGTCAAAGGAGAAAATTGAATAAATGGTGGATGGAATAGGATAGAGCAAAATATGGTTAGTCTTTCACCACATGACTATTACGGAAGTGTTTTGCATAATGATACATGTGTGGCCTGTGTTGAATTGCTTGCCTTCTCAAGTAGGGTGGGTGGGGAGGGAAGAAGGGAGAGAATTTGGGACTCAAAGATCTAAAAACAAATGTTAAAAATTGATTTTTACATGCAAGTGGGAAATAAGACATACAGGCAATGGGGTACAGAAATCTATCTTGCCCTACAAAAAAGTAAGGGGAAAGGGGACGAGGGGAGTGGGGTGATAGAAGGGAGGGCAGATAGAAGGGGAAAGGGGCAATCAGAATACATGTCATCTTGGAGTAGGAAGGAGAAAAGAGAGGGGGAGAAAATTTGTAACTCAAAATCTTGTGCAATTGAATGTTGAAAACTAAAAAAAAATAAATTAATCTTTAAAAAAAGCCTACGTTTAGGGCAATCGGTTATGTATAATAAAATATTTTATTGAGGCTCTTTTTAATACTTTAAGAAACATGTACAGCAACATTAAAAAGACTTATCAACACATTGATCAAGTCTTATAACACATGCTTAATTCTGCCATTCACTCAACCTATTCTCATGCCTCACTGTTAAGTCTCTGAAGTCACTTTATCAAACCTTTGATCCCAGTTCAAATCACTTTCCTTTCATTATTGTAGTCATTATATGAAAGATTTTCCTATCCTGGCTTATTTCAATCTACATTAGTTCATTAAAGTATCCCCTGGTTGCTCCAAACTTACTGCTTTCCTCATTTCTTTTGCAAAAAACAAACAAATAAAAACAAAAACAAAAAAACTTTTTCAGCCACATAATACAATTACTTAAGTCATTCCCCAAAAGACTGGCAAGACAGTTTCTCCTATTCAAATGCTGAACACTATTAGTTCCTGGGAGCTGGAGGAAAGAGAAGGGACAATTAGTAATCACCATTTTAATGCTGGTGCAAAAAAAAGTCTGCTAATATCAAAGGTGATTGATGTGCTTCTATCTCCCCAAGTTGTATTTCCAAAAAAGTGTTTTCCCATAGGAAATATTTTATAAGTAGGGGTCAGATCTAGTTAAAATGATGCTATATATCAGCTATATTAGGTGGCAGAATGTTTTTAGGGGCACGCTAGCCTAAGGTCACTAACTACCTAAAACATTATTTCTTAAATGATTTGCTAGGAAACCACAAAACTCTGGTAGGACTTAGAGCATGCATGCTTATGCATACACACACACAAACACACACACACACACACACACACACACATACACAAATTGTATTGCAGAGAAGGGGGAGAGAGCAAGAATTTATTAAGGGCTTACTATGTGCCAAACACTATGCTAAGAACTTTTAAAATATTAGTACATTTGATTCTCACAACAACCTGTAAGGTAGAACCTATTATTTCCTTATTTGATAGCTAAAGAAGCAGACAGAGGTTAAGTGATTTAATCAGGGTTACACAGCTAGCAAAGTCTGAGGATAGATTTGAATTCAGATCTTCCTAATTCCAGGCCAAAAGCTCTATCCAATTTACCATGTAGCTACCACAAGGGCTGCTACCATCAATATTTTTCTACTGCCAGGATAAATAGAAAGTGACCACCAATTCATTTGTTTTTGACTACAGTAACTCTCAAGGATGTTGAATCAAGTCTTGAAGGACATGAGGATTCAATCTTTATTGTTAATAACCATAACAACACTGGTAAAATCTTCATCCATTTTTTATCTCCCTATCTGAACACATCTCTTGCTACTAGAGAAATTTGTAATAAATGTTTAATGATTGAAACATTTTATAGGGATTTTTTCAATCTTTTTTTTTGGTTGTGTCCAACCCTTTGTTACCCCATTTGTGGTTTTCTTGGCAAAGATACTGGAGTGGTTTACCATTTCCTTCTCCAGCTCACTATCTAGATGAGGAAACTGAGGCAAACAGGGTTAAGTGACTTTCTCAGGCTTACACAGTTAGTAATTTTCTGAGGCCAGATTTGAACTCCAGAAGATGAGTCTTTCAGACTTCAGGACCAGGATTATAGCTGTACTACCTATGCACTACTTAGCTGTAATTTATAGATATACCCATCATGAGTCCCATTGTTTAGAATTAACCATTGGTAAGTTGAGGATAATATGTAGTTTGTGAGAACTGCTACTTGAGTTGTTAATATGATTAGACTGTTACTTATAGATTGAGAAATCATCTCAACAGTGATATCTAAAAGGAATAAGTTTGCACAAATAAAAACTGTGGCTTCAGTGAATAAATGATCTTGTATCACCTCCTCTATCTGACAGTTCAAATGAGAAACACCATTACCTAAAAGATGTTTCTTTCCATTCTCTAAGCAAATTCAATTATAGCAAATTAGGAAATATTTTCACTTGGTTTAAAAGGGAAAATTGCCGATGGGCAATTTGCACCCAATATATGTGCTGCCTTTGTATACTAGATGTAGTATAATATTAAACTATTTTAATTGCTTTCTGTGTATACTGTAAGCAGGTGTAACCTGTTAAAGAGAAAACATCCATAACTTCACCAATCAATATGAAAGATTTATGTGGCACTGGGTATGAATCATTGCAGAAATAGCTCTCAACGCATAGTCAAACACCTGTTTGTTCCCATGTATGTCACTTGGGGAGCTGTTTTTAGTAGAACCTAGACACACCATATGGAATAATAATTGCTGGAATTTTTAAGTAATTTCACAGCTTTTTTTAAAGGAAGGCACCAAGAAAGCAAAATAGTGCAAACTACCTTTAGATGCTGTAGTCTCTTTGCCTCCTCTAAAGCCTTGTGAGCAAGAGAGAATTTCATAATGGCACTTGCCCCAGGAAGTCTGTTCCCAGAACTTTTTTGTCTACAAGACAGTGAGAGGGATGGATAAGTGGAAGAGAAAGATATTCTCACACTGACATTGTTGTGTCTATGGCCATATATCTATTTTTGATTTGAGCATTTAGTAGCATAACCCTCTTTCCCCATAATGACCGTGCTCTAGATAGTGAGGGCTGAATTTACTTCTTCCTCAAAGAGGACTCAAATTGTGATCAAAGATCAGAAATTTAGAGCTAGAAGGGAACTTAGAGCTCATCTAGTCAAATCTCCCCCTTTTTATTAATAGAGAAACAGAGGCTCTGAGTGGTGAGATGACTTGCTCAATATCACACAAATATTAATTTATGGAGGTAGGATCTGAACCCAGGTCCTATGACTCCTAAAACAAAGCTTTTCCCACTAAACCACATTGCTTCTACACTACTCCAAAAGGTGGTACTTAACCTACTTTTACCATTTCCTAGATCTGTGATCTTTTCTAACAAGATTGCCTTGTATGCTATAAGAAATGATAAGCTCAGTGATCTTAGAAAAATATGGAAAGAGTTGCATGAAGTAATGAAAAACAAAATGAGTAGAATCAATCTAACATTTTATATAGTAACAGCAATATAGTTTTAAACATGACGTTGAGTGTAGAAGTTATTTTGACTATTATAAATATGCAAATTAACTATAAAAGGCAAATGAAGAAACACAATATCTACATCCAGAGAAAAAAGTGATAAATAGAAGGATGTATAGAATACATACACACATCTATATCTGTATACCTATATCTATATATCTATATAGCTGTTTATATATTTTTATCTGTATCTATATCTATATATACCTATCTGTGTCTAATGGCAGCCATCTCTAGGGCAGGTTGGGGGAGTGGGTAGAAAAAAAGGAAAAAAATGAAATTTACATTATAATTTCTTTATATTTTTGAAAGAAATAGTAAGTTGTGCTGAGCAGATTTTCAGTTTCAGGTGCAATCTTTTTTTAATTATGCTATTATGAAATACTTATTGTATTCTATAAATATGCATTAACGTAAAGAAAAGTTAAAAATAAGATATCCAAAAAATAGGAGAGACTTATTCCTCTTTTATTATGCTCATGGGTTCAGTCACTATCTAATGGGTAGGGGGTGGGGAACATGTAGTTTAACAATTCTAAAACCCAAGGATCATCAAAAAGGGTTGAAAGTCTCAATGTGTTAAGGACCCAGTATGGACAATCACATTGAACTCACCCATGTAATGTATGTCTGCACAATGCTGCCTCAACTCAAGCCATCCTTATGTTGATAAAACATTGGTGATGTCTCCCCAAAGGAACATTGTATTCACATTCAGAATCAATCTGGGCAGCAGTTTGTGAGTCTTTTTCTTATATTTAGTAGATTCAGCGCTTCACATCATTTCCTGACAATCTGCACACAATGACCTCCTGACCTTTATCCATGTGCCACTTATATAGTGTTTTCTTCTACAAGGATGTAAGCTCATGGTGGGCAGAAATTACTTTGCTCACTGGTATCTGTATCCCTAGCACTTAGCACAATGCCCACCAGAGACTTAATAATTTCTTTTCATTCTCTATCTTTCCTTCTGTCTTCTTTTCTTCTTCCTTCCTTTTTCTTCATTCTCTTCCTTCCCTCCTTCCTTCCTTC
>CM053626.1:18534755-18553124 GCA_028646595.1 Phalanger gymnotis | reverse complement strand
TTTCTTTCTTTCCTTCCCTCCTTTCTCTCTATACCACTTTCTCTCCCCCTCTCTCTCTTAGTCTCCTTCTCTCATTGCCTCCTTCTGCTTTGTCCTCTCCTCTCCTTCTTCTGTCTCTGCCTTGGAACAAGCTCAGATCTGTCCTTATTGGTGAAGAATAAGTAACCAATGTGCCTTTGTGACACAGGTTATCGATGTGACATTTGGAAAGGAGAAACCTTTATTCTTCTGGCTGCCAACTCTGAGAAATGTCAGGTTCTATATTCTTTTTAGTGAAAGGAAGAGAGAGAGAGAAAGAGAGAGAGAGAGAGAGAGAGAGAGAGAGAGAGAGAGAGAGAGAGAGAAACAGAGAGAGAAACACACAGAGAGAGAGAGCTATAAGAAGAAAACTACATGTATCTGAAGAACAAAAAGCAACCCTTTCCCAAGCTCCCACAACTCTTGCCTTTGAAAGGCATATAATACATGGAAATGAGAAAAATCTTATTCAAATGTGTTTGAGCCCTGTATTTTACTATCAACTTATTATATATCTATGTCTTTGTCTACGAGTACCTAAATCTTGATTATTCCATTATCTATAAATCTGTTTTGGTATGTCTCAATTTATCTATCAATCTATCATTTATCATTGCTCTACTAGAAACCTATCTAGCAATCTCTCTTCCAAATATTATCTAAGTCCCCTATTCTACAACTCTCAAATTTTCTATTCCCCAAGCAATTCAGTAATTATTCAGAAAATAAACTGCCTGATTCAAAAATGGTATTTAAATTTCATCTTCAAAAAACTGATGGTCTTTTGAAACCTATTGACTTTTGTCAGTGTTGCTTAAATATAAACACGGAATAAGGCATGTACTGTCAGACACATGAAATTTATCAATTTGTTTTTGTTTAACTATATTTCCTTTTTTTACAAGTGGATTATATTTGGAGGGAATGGAATCATAACAACTTTCTTGTCTAAAACAAAATCACAAACAATTAAAAAAAAACAAGCTGGGGTGGGGGAACCAATATTACTTCCTAGAACCCCTCCAAACACCTTTAAATAATGCCAAAAATATTCTGAGTGGCAGAACCCACAAAAAGATTGAGTGAAATAATTTCCCAGGTAATGACAATTTAGAAGTTTGGCAGGAAAGGTCTCTCCCACTCTGAGTGAGAGTGGAGTACAGTCTACCACAGCAGGCTACACAAAGACAGAATAGGCTCCAGGAAACCAGGAGAAGGTCTTGGAAGCCATTGAATCAGCAAGTGCAGTGCCTGCTTTCAGAGCTCTTAGCCCACAAATGATAAGGGGGTCAAACAATTGGTCAGAAGGAGATTACTGGAGTCTCTTCACTATCACTGAAGCAGGACTCTTCTGCTTTGCCCCTACTCATATATGGGTCATAGTCCTGGTTAGTGGTCCTAGTGCTAGGAGATGCACTAGCAAAACTGACTTGTCTGTCAGGGTGAAGCAGGCACCCCAATCACAGTTTCAAGGTAGAAAAAGAGTACTTGTAGTCACTTACAAACCAAAACACAGGCAAGGAGAGCAGTAACTGCATTTCTCTTTAGATCAGACCTCCCCAAATGCAGCCCACCTAAGGATTTGGGGTGGCCCATGAAAAGTATAGAGGAAAACATCCTTTACATTTTTGTGGGCCACCTGAAATCCTTTGGATTGCCTGTGGAACATAAGTAGCCCATGGGGCACAGGTTGTTCAGGCCTGCCTTAGATCACACCACTGTGGAAGAACTGAAGACTTACAGGTACCCAGAATTATCTCTGAAAACAGCTGCACAAAAACCCTGAAGCTTGGGACAGTGTGCCCTCCACCCTGGCGGCAGAGCCCTACTTTAACAAAGTATAAAATTCAAGAAATAAACTGGAAAATAAGCAAACAACAGAAAAATGTTACCACAGAAAGATAATGTAGTGACAATAAAGATCAAAATATATACTCAGAAGAAAATATCAGTCACAGCTCCAACATCCAAAGCCTCAAAAAAAATATGAATTTGGTCTCAGGTCATGAGAGAACTCTAAAAGGATATTAAAAATCAAGTAAGAGAGGTAGAAAAAAAAGTTGGGAAGGGAAATGAAAGTGATGCAAGAAAATTGTGAAAAAGAATAAACAGCTTGGTAAAAGAGAACCCCCCCCCCAATACTGAATAAAATAACATCTCAAAAAAGACTAAACAAAATGGCAAAAGTGGTCCAAAAAGCCAATGAGACGAAGAACGCCTTAAAGAGCAGAACTGGCAAAATGGAAAAGGAGATCCAAAAGCTCACTGATGAAAATAATTAAAAATTAGAATGTAGCAAATGGAAGCTAATAACTTTATAAGAAATAAAGAAATTATAATATACAAACAGAAGAATGAAAAAAGAAGACAATGTGAAATATCTCATTGGAAAAACCACTGACCTGGAAAATAGATCCAGCAGAGGTAATTTAAAAATTATTGGACTACCTGAAAGCCATGATTAAAAAAGAGCCTAGACATCATCTTTAAAGAATTTATCAATGAAATTTGACCTGATATCGTAGAACCAGAGGGTAAAATGGTGTAATATCAATTAAGTTGGGTGTCTTTGATTGAGTCTAATTAGGTGCTAAACCCCGTGCCCTAACCCCTATCTATTAGCTAATAAGCCTATGTAGGTATGAAGCCCTCAGGGTCCTAAGGGAAGTTGCTAAGACCAGAGCCAATAGTAGGAGCCTGAGTTCTGGTCACTCAGACGACGTTTGATGACAGCTAAAGAGTGTATAAAAAGAGAGAACAGAGACATTTGCAAAGGGATCTCAGCCTTGGTGGAGTGCTGATATGGAGACTCTGGGCAGCTGTAGTTAATAGCCCTCCAGCTTGTACACCCAAATGTTGGGACTTTGTTAAACTTTGGTAACTATGAATCAATATTTGAATCAGACAAGATCTGTCCGTTGATGTTTGTAATTTTTTGTGTTTGATTTGAAGTTCAGGGTGCTGGCTTTTTCCCCTCTACTAAGTAAATGATGTTTGTATGCTGGATTAAAGTAAGATTGTTAACCCCTTAATGTTGCTTTCCTTAGTAAAACAGATAAAAAGAACCTGTGCTGGCAGCTTTCTGTGTCCGGGTTGTTGGCTAGCAGATTGTTGCAACAAATGGAAATTTAAAGAATCCACCAATCACCTCTTGAAAAAGATCCCCAAAAGAAAACTCCTATGAATATTGTAGCCAAATTCCAGAGTTCCCAAGTCAAGGAGAAAATACTGTAAGCAGCCAAAAAGAAACAATTTGAGTATTGTGGAAACACAATCAAGATAACACAAGATCCAGCAGCTTTTACATTAAGGGATTGAAGGGCTTGGAATACGATATTCCAGAGATCAAAGGAGCTAGGATTAAAACCAAGAATCACCTAACCAGAAAACTGAGTATAATACTTCAGGGCAAAAAAATGGATTCTCAATGAAATAGAGGACTTTCAAGCATTCTTGATGAAAAGACCAGCGCTAAATAGAAAATGTGACTTTCAAATACAAGAATCAAGAGAAGCATGAAAAAGCAAACAGGAAAGAGAAAACATAAGGGACTTACTAAAGTTGAACTGTTCATATTCCTACATGGAAAGAAAATATTTGTAACTCATGAGACTTTTCTCAATATTAGGGCAGTAGAAGGGAATATACATACATATATACAGACAGAGGGCACATGGTGAGTTAGATATGAAAGAATGAGAGAGTAATATATTGGGAAAATGAGAAAGGGACAGATAGAATGGTGTAAATTATCTCACATAAATGAAGCAAGAAAAAGCTGTTATAATGGAAGGGCAGAGAGGGTAGGTGAAAGGGAATGAGCGAACCTTAGTCTCACTGGATTTGGCTTAAGGAGGGATTGACACACACAATAAACTGGGTATCTTACAATACAGGAAAGTAAGGGGGAAGAGGATACGGAGAGGATGATAGGAGGGAGGCAGATTGGGGGAAGGGGTAGTTAAAAGCAAACGCTTTTGAAAAGGGACAGCATCAAAGGCGAAAATTGAATAAATGGAGGATGGGATAGAATGGAGGGAAATAGTCGTTCACAATATGACTATTATGGAAGTGTTTTGCATAACATTACATATATAACCTACATTGAATTGCTCACATTAGTTAGGAGGGTGGGTGGGGAGGGAAGAAGGGAGAGAGTTTGGAACTCAAAGGCCTAAGAACAAATGTTGAAAATTGTTCTTACATGCAACTGAGAAATAAGACATACAGTCAATGGGGTATAAAAATCTATCTCACCATATAAGAAAGTAAAGGGAAAGGAGATGGGTGAGAAGGGGTGATAGAAGTAAGGGCAGACTGGGGAAAGGGGCAATTAGAATACATGTCATATTGGGATGGCAGGGGAGGGTAAAGATGCAGATAAAATTTGTGGGTTTTGGGGGGTTTTTTGGCAGTGCAATTGGGGTTAAGTGACTTGCCCAAGGTCACACAGCTAGTAAGTGTGTCAAGTGTCTGAGGCCAGATTTGAACTCAGGTCCTCCTGACTCCATGGCTGGTGCTTTACTTACTGTGCCACCTAGCTCCCCAGGGGAGAAAATTTGTAACTCACAATCTTGTGGAAATAAATGTTGAAAATTAAAAATAGATTAATTTAATAAGATAAAAAAGAAAATAATACCTTAAAATTTGAATTGAGCAAATGAAAATGAATAACTTTATGAAAAATCAAGAAACAATAAAACAAAACCAAAAGAATGAAATAAAATAGAAGACAATGTGACATATTTAATGGATAAACAATTAACCTGGAAAATAGTTCCTGGAGAGATAATTTAAAAATCATTGGACTATCTGAAAGTCATGATCCAAAAATAAAAAGAACCTAGAAATAACCTTTCAAAACATTATCAAGATAAAACTGTCCTAATATTCTAGAACCAGTGAATAAATTAGAAATTGAAAGAATCCACTGTAACAGCAATGCTCCTTGATGCTACTACAGATGTGTAAGACCAACAACACCAGCACACAGGAGGGCTACTAGCACAGGTTCTTTGATCTGTTTTTCTAAGAAAAGCAACTTTAATGGGTTAACAACCTTACTTTAATTAAACATACATATATAATTCACTTAGTGCTGGGGGAAAAAGTCAGTACCCTGAACTTCAGAGAAAACATAAACAGGAATTACAAGCAGAAATTATATACACAGAACAAAATAACACAAATCAACAGATATACTACCAGCTGTCAGACCAAGACATTACATACATAGTTTCCAGAGAGAGAAGCACAAACATCTGGATTTTTCAAAGCCAGGGCCTCTTTAACAGGAACCCAGAGTCTGGTCTGGTCGAATCACAGCACACTCTTCCAGTAAGTGAGGCCCAAGCAAAATGCTAACCTCAGAGTATATATACACTTCTTCAGGGTCAGAGGGTATCCCAACCATGCAACTCAAATCCATTTGATCTTAGTCTTCCTGTGACTTATGCAGGTCATCAAAGACTCCTGATTCATTCAAAGACTCTTAATTGCAACAAAGAGAAGACTCAAAGGCACTTGATTGCCTTAGACTTGAGAAGCACTCCAAAACAAAAGACAGCAAAGTTCCACTTTCCTTGCCATTACAACTACCAGTTACCTCTTGAAAGAGATCACAAAATGAAAATTCCCAAAAATATTATAGCCAGATTCTGGAGCACCCAGGTAAAAGAGAAAATATTGCAAGTACACGGAAGAAATAATTCAAATATCATGGAGCCACAGTCAGGATAACACAAGATTTAGTAGCTTCTGTATTAAAGGATCCAAGGGTGTGGAATATGATATTCCAGAGGGCAAATACAACCAAGAATCACCTACCCAGAAAATCAGTATAATCCTTCAGGAGAAAAATGGACATGAAATGAAATTGAAGACTTTCAAGTATTTTTGATGAAAAGAACAGAGCTGAATAGAAAATTTTACTTTCAAATACAAGATTCAAGAGAAGCCTAAAAAGGTAAATAGGAAAGGGATGTAATAAGGTTAAATTGTCGACATTCCTACATGGCAAGACGATAGTTGTAACTCATGAGAACTTTCTCATTATTAGGACAATTAGAAGGAGTATATGTAGACGAAGTGTGAATTGAATATGAAGGGATGATATCTAAAAAATAAAAATAAAATGAAAGGTGAGAAAGAAGAATGCTCTAGGAAAAAGGGAAAGGGAGGAGTAGAATGGAATAAATTATCTCAAATAACAGAGGCAAGAAAAAAGCTTTTACAGCAGAGGGGAAGATGGAGGAAATGAAGGTGGAGTGAGTGAACATTATTCTTATCACAATTGTCTTAAATAAGAAATAACATACACAATTAATTGGGTATAGAAATACATCATACTATACAAGAAAGTAGGAGAGGAAAGGGATTACAGAAGTGATTGTGAGATAGAATTGAGTGCAGATGGAGGAGGAAGTAGAAGCAAAACACTTTTGAGGAGGGACTGGTTGAAAGGAGAGAGAGAATAGAATAAATGGGGTGGGGGATAAAATGGAAGGAATGCATTTAACAATTGCAGATGTGAAAAAAATGAAGCAAGTTTCTCTGATAAATGCTTCATTTCACAAATAAAGAGAGAATTAAGTCAAATTTATATAAAAAAAAGCCATGCTCTAATTCAGGGCTGTCCAAAATGCAGCCCGAGAGCCCCAAGCTGCCTTCAGTGTGATTTATGCAGCCCACCTACAAGCATAGAAATTCACACAAATGCTTTAGTAAATAAAGCCACCTACTGCAGAGCTCTCACTAAAATGGCAAATAAAAATATATTGTCACTGTTTCAATAAAAAACCAAAGATTAGACAGCCCAGCTCTAATTGATAAATGATCAAAAGATATGAAAAGTTTTCAGATGAATCAGTCAAAGCTATCTATAGCCATATTAAAAAAAAATGTTCTATCTCACTATTGATCAGAAAAATGCAAATTAAAACAATTCCAAAGTACCTTTTGACTATTATGACTATTATGACAGAAAAGGAAAATGACAAATGTTGGAGGGTGTGTGGAGAAAAGAACATGTTTACTGATTTAACCATTCTTTAGAGTAATTTGGAACTAGGCTCAAAGGACTATAAAAAACCTTGGATATCCTTTGACCTAGCAATACCACTACTAGGTCTTTATTCCAAGGGAGATAAAAATCAAAAAGGAAAAGGACCTTCATATACAAACAATGTTTATAGCAGTTCTTTTCTTGTGGCAAAGAATAGGAAATTGAAGGGATGTCCATCAACTGGGGATGACTGAACAAATTGTTTTATGTGGTTGTGACAAAGTACTGTTGTGCTACAACAAATGATGAGCAGGATATTCTCAGAAAAAACTGGAAAGACTTACCTGAGCTGATACAAAGTGAAATGTACTACATACAAAGTAACAGAAATATTGTAAGATGATCAGCCATAAATGACTTCAGCAATAAAATGATCCAAGGCAACTCAGAAGAATTTATTATTAAAAATACTATCTTTCCCCAGACAAAGAACTGATGGTCTGATAATAGCAAACAAAGTGGGACTTTTTGCTGTTTTTTTCTTCTGGAGTGCTTCTCAGCACTGAGGCAACCAAGTGTCTTTAATTAAGTCTTTGATTGAATCAAGAGTCATTGATTATTTGCTTAAGTCACATGAGTTTGAGTCACATGGTCCTGATGCCCTCTATGGGCTGACCCTGGAGAAGTAGTGTGTGTATATATGTATGTATGTATGTATGTATGTATGTATGTATGTATGTGTATGTATATATGTATATATACATACACACATATATGTATACACACATATATGTATACATATATATATATACATATGTGTGTATATATGTGTGTATACACACACATATATGTGTATATATACTCTGAGGTTAGCATTTCACTTTGTGGCCCCACTCATTGTGACTTGGCCAGACTAGACTCTGGGTAGCCATAAAAGAGCCCTCTGGCTTTGAAAATCCAGATGTTGGTGCTTCTCTCTCTGGTAACTATATATGTATTGTTATAGACAGATGGTTAGAAGCCCTATCTGCTGATTTCTATTATTTGCTCTGCTTATATAATTTCTGATTGTAATTTCTGTTTGTCTTTTCTCTGAAGTTCAGGGTGCCGATTTTTTCCCTCGAAATAAGTGAATGATATATGCATGTTTAATTGAAGTGAGATTATAAACCCCTTAAACTTGCTTTCCATATAAAAGCAGATCAAAGAGTCTGTGCTAGCAGCCCTAATGTGTGCTGGTGTTGTTGGTCTTGTTGGTCTAATACCTCCACAGCAGCTGCTAGCAACATTGTTGTTACAAATTGGCATAGTCAGGCAGGATCTGCAACTAAAAGGAAAGTATGGGGCTGGGATAATTTTTTTTTTTTCACAGCTGTGGTATCTGTGATTCTGTGAAGCCTTGGAGCACAAGACTCAGGCAGAAGCCACTAGGGGCCAGGGTCCTGCGGGAAGAGGAGGAACCCAGGAGTTCAGAATTCAGCCCTGGGGCAAGATAACAACTTTGCAGCAAGGTTCTAAGTGTACTTTTCTGTTCTGTCCCCCTGGTATGATTTGGCACCCAGGGGAAGAGTCAAGTTGTCTATGGTGGGTGAGGGGAAGTGCCTTGGATCCCCAAGGACCCCACTAGGTTGGCTTTGTTGCCCAGCCACCTCTCAGAACTTGGAATAGGGGGCTGGATCAGTGTGGGGAGAAGGACACACCTCCCAGGAAAGACTTTACTCAGACACTCTATATTGACTGAAAAGATTATAACTTGCTGTGATCTAGGAGTGGATGGTATTTGTATTTTCTGCTACCCCTTAAGGATGATATGTTGTGTTAGAGAAGACCCTGGCCTGGGACACCCTTGCTTCTGTACACAAGTATTTTGGAGAATACTACTAAATGATGTTTTGTTAAGGATGTTGCTATGAATGTTATGGTTTAGTTTATTGAACAATGGTACATGCTGTGTGGGTGTTCTGAGAAATGCTATAAGATATACTGAATGATATATTTTATTTAAGACTATGTGACCACCTTGCTAATAAATTATTATGTGATGGCATCACAAAATGTATTGCCTCTATTTGTTCCAGGATCCATGGCCATTTAGATTGTAAGGCCAAGAATCCTGGAGTGGTGGAAATGTGATAGCAAGCAAAGTGGAACTTTTTGCTGTTTTTTTCTTTTGTAGTGCTTCTCAGTACTAAGTCAATCAAATGCCATTGATTGAGTCTTCAATTGGAACAAGAGCCTTTGATGACCTGCTTAAGTTACGAGAAAGTCTAAGTCACATGAGTTTGAGTCATTTTGAGTTATTTTTCTTGATTTTTGGGTGGCTGGGGAGAAGGTCACTGTTTTCTTTCACAACATGACTAATATGGAAATATGCTTTCCGTGACTACACATGTATAATCTATATGTAATTGCTTGTCTTCTTAGAGAGGGGTTGAGCAGGGAGGAAAAGAGAGAATTTGGAACTCAAAAGTTTTAAAAACAAATGTTAAAAATTGTTTTAACATGTAACTGGGAAAAATAAACACTAAACAAAACAACCAAGCTTGGTATAGAAGATCAAATGTATTTATTGTGTGATTATCATTAAATTTCTGTGCTGGTGTATACAATGTATAGATGTGTGAGGACTAGAACCTTCACTCTTGAGACTTATTTCTTTAGTTTCAGGGCTAAAGGTACACCTGAGTCATTCCCAATTATACACTTTTCCTAGAATTCTACTTTTCTTTATCTAAACTACTCACTTAAGCCTCATCTCCAAAATTATTCCACCTCATGCTGCTCTTCTCTCTGGTCACACATCATTCTTTTTCACACGCTTTAGAAGCTCCACATAGACTAGATTGTTTACCATCTCAGGAAGGGGGAAACAAAGGGAGGTAGGAATGGAGGGATAGAATTGGTAACTCAAAAAATTTTTAGAATATAAAAAAATAATAAAAATATGTAATTGGGGAAAAACAAAATACATCAAAAGAAGATCTTCATATATATACTATTCAAATTAAACCTATGCATCAAACTCAAAATGTGGGAGCTCACCTCACTTTCACACACTTAAAACTTTCAAAATCCAATTATTTTCCTGTTACAGTCTTGTTCTCTTCACCAGTGCATACTCACTGCAATCCTTATCTCTTTCCTTTACCAAAATCAATACCTATATTCTCCAAATGTCTTTTTTAAACACCAGCATTAGCAATATGTCTCAAGGTTATTAAAACAAACAAGCAAATGAAAATATACATAGACTATTGAATAAAAAATTAAGGGGGGAGAAGAAGGATAGGGAGAAGAAGGGAGCAAGAATTTATGAAGAGCCTACTATGTGCCAGATTCTATGCTAAGTAGTTTACAAACATTATCTCTTTCAATTAACTGTGTATAACTGAGTGCCTTTATAGTCTGATATATAAAGCTCTCTTTCCTTTGCCATTTTTTTCAGGCTCTATTAAATAAGGAGAAGGGAAAAGGGAAAAGCAATGATAGAACTGAACAAAAAAATGAGACCAGTTTTTTATGTCATAGATTGAATTTTTAAGAAGTGATCACTTCTAGCCTTCTTTTCCTGTAATAATATTCCGTATTAATGTGCAAGTCATTTTTTCTTCTCCCTTCATTTAATACCTATTTTAATTATTCCTGAAAAAAAATAACCAACAGTTATAATTGTTTACACTTTGTGGGTCTGTCATATGAAACAGGACAGTATTTGATGCCGAGGAGGAAACACTACACCACTTTCTTGACATAAGAATCTCCTTCCATTATAAATGGAACTAGGTTTCAGAGTATTACTCCCCAAATCATCTTGTAATTAACATTTTTTTTGTTCTTCTGAAAGCACTCAGACCTTAAAGAAATGTCTTTATTTTCCTTTTTATTTTAGAAACAAGAAAGGTGTTTCATGGACTGAATCATCCAAACTGTGATATAAACTGAGCATATTTTAGATATCATGGACAATGATTCAACTTTCATGGGAAGTTGTAAATAAAATGAGTATTTGTAAAATCTCCCCCATCAAAATATTGTCCTGAATTCTAAATATAAATTATGCTTGAAGACTATCTAGATTTATGATACGATTGACGTAAGTCATACAATTTATGTAAATTATAGGATTGCCTTCTTTTGCCCTTGTCCCACAATTACCCACATGATTTTCCTCGAGCACAACTTTGACCATGTTATTTCCTCATTCCCTTCCTCTCTGTCTTTGTCTGTCTGTCTGTCTGTCTCTCTCTCTATCAATTAATTGTCTATATCTATCTCTATAGATATACTGTATGTGTATGTGTGTGTTCCCATGTATAAAATTCTATTTTATATTTAGAACTCCTTTTAATAAGGACCTACATATAGATCCTTTTCTTTCCTTTTCCTTATTGCTTTTCTATGTACTCCATGGTACAGGTAAATTGGTCTTATTGGTCTTCCTCATATACAATCCTCCACCTCTCATTTCTGTGCTTTTTTCCCCATGCCTGACTGTAACATATGATAATCTCACTTCTGCCTTGTGAAATCTCAACTTTCCTTTAAAGATCACCTCAGGCATCATGTTCTTCCTGGAGTCTTTCCACCACCACTCTGCCCCCTCTATCTCCTTCCTCTTCTTCATTTTTTGTTGGTGAGGGAATTAAGGAATATATATTTTTACACACTATTTATATAAATCTTTTGTCTTTCCAATATGATATAAGCTCTATAATTTATGACTGCTATTTGTGTGTATATATAGATATATCTGTAAATCTGTCTATCTACAGGTATGTTTGTGTGTGTTGACTTCACCATTAAAGCATCACCCCCTTGAGGGCAAGAATTGTTTTGCTTTTTTAACTTTGTATCACCAATTTCTATTACAATGTCATGCACATATTAGGTGCTTCATATATGCTTACTAGCTCATTGTTTTGGTTGGCGAATGTGCGAATATAAAGAAGTGTGATCACTTTGTGATGCACACCTCAATTTATTTATTTTTCATAGTGAAGAAAATGCCATTATTTTTTATTCTGACTTTTATTATGAACTTCAAGAGTCTTATTGACCAAAATCTTCTCCATTCAGGAGATTAAACTAAACTTCCAGTTAAAATGTGCTTAAGAAATTACCGATGAAGCATAAATGTAATTATTCTTGATAATTTAGTGGAGAAGACAGATGAGGCCTGTGGTTTGTGATGTGAGGAAGTTGCCGCTCAATGTGATGGATACAGCTAAACAAGAACAGCTAGTATATAATTATAGCAAAAGCCTATCAATCATATGGAGGGATAGAGTGCAGGAGGGGTCATTAATCCTATCCCCTTGAATCTCTTATGAGGACAGCCAAATTTAGACAATGAAAAAAGAAGATGAAAAATCTCTTTAGGACTCCATTGAGTTCCCTCCAAGTTCAGTCTAATTACTTTGTCTAGGCAATAAAATTAGTTGTCACTAAAAAACAAAGCACCCCAAAGAATTGAAAAGACATTTATGTACCTGTGCAGCATTTGCTTTCATTCTACCAAACATCATATAAACAGGTATACTTCAAATGAGCATGAGTATGAACAAAATTTTACTAAGCCAATTATGCAAAACATATTGTGGACATGAAAATTCTACAATTCTACATTATTAAATGAAAATGACCCTGAAATTTAGAAGTATGCAAAATTTCAGCTTCCAAAGACTTCTATCTACTCTAGACTCAACTGTATCTTTTTCTCAGCTCTTTCTCTATAAGTTTCAAGTGGCTTTTTTGCTACTATTCACTCTTCTTCAACAACTGACATGTATGTAGTTATGTGGGGTTTGCAAAACATTTTCAGATGTGATCTCATCTGAGCCCCCAATATCGCCATGTGATTATATTAACTGCTAACTTGTATACTTTGTATGTAGCTCTTTAAGTTTTACAAAGCATTTTACCTACTGATTTGTTCTTGTAAGTCCACTACTCAATAAACTGCAGTAGATCCATTACAACAACTAACATTTATATTGAACTAACTCTGTTCAAGATACTGTAATTAAGCACTTTATAATTATTATCTCATTTGATGCTTACAACAACCCTGGGAGATAGATCCTATTATTTTAATAATATAACAGATGAGGAAACTGAGTCACAGGGGTTAAATGACTTACCTAAAATCATACAGCTAGTAAGTATCTTAAGACATCTTTGGACTTAGGTTCTCCTGACTCCCAGTCTAGTGTTGTATCCATTACAAGCTGCCAATTTCACATTTTAAACCCTTTATAACCTGAATCTAAAGGCCTGTAAACCTTAATGTGCATTATTGACCTTCATACAACTTTTAGTGCTGCCAAATAACTTTCTTATTTTTTGGGGGGGGGGGCAGGGGGAGTGGCATGGATTTCTCTATACAATAGAAATCCTGTTTCCCTCCAATAGAATATAATCTCCTTAATTAAAGAAGCCATTATTTTATTTTGGCTATGATAGCACATATCTTAGGACAGTATTTGGCACTTAGTAGACTTTTTATAATAAGTTGACTGCATAATAACTTTATGAGGTGTCTATCCACTTTGCAAATGAAGAACATGAGGCTTATCCTGCTGGTTAGTCTTCCTGCTACAAATGTCTTCTTACTCCTGATCTACCACTCAGTTGTGAAAATGATCTGCCTAAAACACAGTTCTCACCATGCCCATTCCCATTCCCATTCCCCATTCAAATTTAAGTGGCTCCCTTTCTCCTCCAGGATAAAAAGACAAAACCAAACAAAACTCTTCTGTTTGGTTTTTAAAGCCCTTTATATCCTCTTCAAACAGAAACTTCATATCTGGCTGAGCATTTCTAATAGATGTTCCTAACACCTTATAATTCCCTTGATGGGCTTGATTTTGTTTTCTTTTTCCGGATGAATTTTGTTATTATTTTTTCTAGCTCTATAAAATAATTCTTTGGTAGTTTGATTAGTATGGCATTGAATAAGGAAGTTAACTTAGGTAGAATTGTCATTTTCATTACATTGACTCAGCCTACTCATATGCAATTAATATTTCTACAGTTGCTTAGATTTGTCTTTGTGTGAAAAGTGTTTTATAATTTTGTTCATGTAATCCTTGGATTTGTCTTGACAAGAAGACTCCCAATTATTTATATTCTCTGCAGTTATTTTAAATGAAATTTATTTTTCTATTTCTTCCTGCTAATATTTATTGGTAGTATATAGAAATGCTAATGATTTATGTGCATTTAATTTAAATCCTGAAAATTTGCAGAAATTGTTAATCACTTCAGCTATTTTTTTTGGTTGATGTCCTAAGGTTCTCAAAGTATATCATGATATCATCATCAAAGAGTGATAGTTTTGTTTTCTGATTTCCTATTTTTATTCCTCCAGGAGAAGGAAGGGCAGAGACAAAATTGGAACTCAAAATCTTATGAAATGTATACTAAAAATTGTCTTGACATATAATTGGAAAAATTAAGTATTATTTAATAAATAAACAAAGAAACTCCATTAAGAAAAAAAATGCTGTATTTGGCTTCAGATAATAATGGCTCATATTATAATTATATCACTTACCATCTGTATTCAGTTAGGACTAATCACATCCCCTCTTTAGTCTTCAGTTTCCACATCTATAAAATGATTGGGTTGGATTCTATGACTTTTTGGGTCTCTTGCAACTCTGAATCTATAAACCTAAGAAATTTTTTCACCTTGATGTGACCTATGCAGAATCTCTGACATACATTTTTACTTCCAGTCCAAAAGGTCTCCTTGTCATTCCTTACACATTCATACATTTTCAATCTTGTTCATGATCTTTCATGGCTCATTTCACTGCTCATTTTTCCACCTACTGCATATGTTAGTGATATGTGTTTAAAGCTTATTATTTTATTTAATGTCCAGAAAAACATCAATTTATTTTTAAAATCTAATTGAGTTGGAGGGTGGAGGCATATAAGGAGTAAAATTATTCAAAAGTTTTATTTATCTCCATAAAAAAGTTTGTTATGCAGCACTTCTCTTCATTATAAATGCTGAAAGTTTTAATAATATCAAGTTGAGCCTTGAGCTGATAAGACAGATATCAGACAAGAGACAAGAAAAAATTAGTCTAGACATGTTTGATCCCATGTACCACAAGAGCTTAAATATTAACAGAGGAATAGCACATTCAAGAGTGTTATTTATATTTGCATCTATATCTATCTCTTTGGGTATCTACGTGTGTAATATATATTTATATCTATACAGGACAATTATGTTTAGGGTATGTGGGCATGCACATTTATCTCTGTTTACTTTACATATATACATATATGTGTATGTGTTTGTGGGGGAGAGAGAGAGAGAGAGAGAGAGAGAGAGAGAGAGAGAGAGAGTATATCTTTACACTCAGTCCAGTTCATTTTTTTCTTGAATGAAAGTTTTGGAAAGAAAAGACATAAGAGATATTTGTTATATTTTCAGTAGAGGATCGGGTGAGGATGATTCAATTCAGTTACTTTACCAGCCCTGGTTGAATTAACTGCTTTAGGCTTTGTCTGGATTCTAAGAAGATAGAGCAAGACAGAAGCAGACACCTGAGCTGAGAGAATTGTAAGTTTTTACTGCTCCAAATGATATTGTTAATAATAAAATCATTTTGAGGTCATTATTAAGAGGGTATAGTGAAATAGAAAAATAGAATGAGATAATAAGTGTTTGACAAAAACCTCTCCCACATTAAAGTTCTGCAATTGTTATCATATAAAGGAAATTATTTTTAGTTGTCTAATTCCATACCAGTTGAACACATGTTAACAGGTCCTATCAAGTGTGAAAGCTTTTAGGAGGAGTGCTTCCCCCAGACTGGCCTCCAGGTGACAATAATTTAAGATGCATGAATTCTCAAAACTACTTGCTAATTATAATCTTTGAGGGAGGACTTAAAGAATTTACGTGAATTCCATTGTATAAATAATGCTTACTTTGGAACATATGGTATTCAATATATATTTCTTAATATACTTAGTTAAAGTTTAGTATAGTTTGGTTTATTTCTTAATATATTTCTCCTATAATAAACAAGGTACTATAATAATTGGCAATGGTATGCCATTTTAAGACATATTTCCTGATATCACATCTCTTATTTTCAACTCAGGAGATAAAATATGCAATCAGATCATTGCGACAGAAGGTAGTCATGGAACCAAAGGACAGGAAAAAGCAAGGTGTTCCTACAAAGAGAAAAATTTTATTTGGTTGGAAAATGACCATGGTTGAGGTGAAACCTGAGATAAGCATTAGAAAATGATAATAATTCTATTCTTTTCTTTTTAATAGTATTTTTAATTTATATGTGAAGAAAAATTTTAGCACTCATTTTACAAGATTTGGAATCCCATTTTTTTCTCTCACCTTTCTTCCCCTCTCCTCTTCCTAAAATGGTAGGCAATTTGATATAGGTTGTACATGTGCTATCATGTAAATATATATTTCTATATTAGTCACAGTTGCAAAAGAAGGAACAGATCAAATGGAAGAAAAATCTCACACAAAAGGATAAAGTAAGTGGAAAAATTATCCTTTAATTTGTATTCAGAGTCTATCAGTGGATAGAATTTTCCTTCATGAGTCTTTTGTACTTGTCTTGGATCACAGTGTTGATGAGAAGAGCTAAGTCATTCAAAATTGATCATCACACAATGTGGTGATACTGTGTACGATATTTTCCTTCTTCTGCTCCTTTCACTTTCTATCAAGTCATACAAGTCTTTCATTTTTTTCTGAAATCTACCAGTTCATCATTTCTTACTACATAATAGTATTCCATTATATTCATATACAACAACTTGTTTGGTCTTTCCCCAAAATTATGGGCATCCCCTCAATTCCCAGTTCTTTGTCACCACTAAAGGACCTTCTGTAAATATTTTGTGCATATAAGTCCTTTTCCTTTTTGTTTTATTTTTTATCTCTTTAGGATACAGGCCTAGTAGTGGTATTGCTGAATCAAAGGAGATGCATGGTTTTATATCTTTTTGGGCATAGTTCCAAATTGCTGTACAGAATGGTTGAATCAGTTCACAACTCCACCGACTGTTCATTAGTATCCAGATTTTCCCACATCCTCTCCAACATTTAGCGTTTTCCTTCTTTTGTCATATTAGCCAATCTGATATGTGCGAAGTGGCACCTGGGAGTTGTTTTAATTTGCATTTCTCTAATCAAAAGTGATTTAGAACACTTTTTCATATGCCTACAGAAATCTTTGATTTATCCATCTGAAAACAGCCTGTTCATATCCTTGGACCATTTATCAATTGGAAAATGACACATATTCTTATAAATTTGAGTCAGTTCTCTACATATTTGAGAAATGAGGCCTTTATCAGAAATAGTTGCTGTAAATATTGTTTCCCAGGTTTCTATTTTCATTCTACTCTTGGTTAAATTAGTTTTGTTTGTACAAAAGTTATTTAATTTAATACGATCACATTTACCTATTTTTCATTTTGTAATGCTCTCTATCTCTTGTTTGGTCATGAACTTGTAACTCACTTTATTTCTTCTTTGAAAATTTGAACGCTATACCACTTGGCGAATATATGTTTAGTATTGTTATTACTTCATTGTCTATGGTATCTTTCAGCAAGATGTAGTTTTCTTTCTCATCTCTTTTAATTAGGTGTCTTTTTTATCTTTCTTTGTCTGTGGTTTTTGGTTTGTTTCTTTGTTTTTTTTTTCCTTCAGCTAATACATAATAGATTCTGCTCCAGGCACTTGCCTTTACTCTATGTGTCGCTCTCTCCTTCAGCTGTGTTTTATAGGATTATGGTTTTGATCCACTCTTCTATCCACTTCCTTTTTATGGGAGAGTTCATCACATTCACATTCACAATAATGATTACTAGCTGTGTATTTCTCTCCATCCAATTTTTTTTCCTCTTGCTTGTCATCTCTCTCTTTACATCCTTTCCCTCTTCACCAATATTTTGCTTTTGTTTACCACCTCTCTTGATCTGCCCTCCATTGTGTCACTCACCTCTTTTACCTGTTCTCCTCCCCTTCTACTTCCCTGTCACTTAAGATGGATTTCTATATTCAGCTGATTATGCATATTGTCCATATTCTCTCTTTGAGCCAATACTGAGGAGAATAGCATTCAAGTGCTGCCCATTGGCCACCCTCCCCTTTTTTCCGTATATATTTTATTTAATTTTTTAGTTTTCAACATTGATTTCCACAAGATTCAGAGTTACAAATTTTCTCCCCATTTCTACCCTCCCCCCCATTCCAAGATGGCATATATTCTGATTGCCTCATTCCCCAGTCAGCCCTCCCCCATTCACCCCATTCCCCCACATCCTTTTTCCCCTTG
>CM053626.1:18510165-18534255 GCA_028646595.1 Phalanger gymnotis | reverse complement strand
AAAGTCAAATTTTCCATTCAACTCTGGTCTTTTCACTGAGAAAGCTTGAAAGTCCTCTATTTTGTTGAAAATCCATATTTTGCCTTGGAGCACGACACTCAGTTTTGCTGGGTAGGTGATTCTTGGTTTTAATCCTAGCTCCATTGACCTCTGGAATATCATATACCAAGTCCTTCGATCTCCTAATGTACAAGCTGCTAGATGCTGGGTTATTCTAATTGTGTTTCCACAATACTCAAATTGTTTCTTTCTGGCTGCTTGTAGTATTTTCTCCTTGGTCTGAGAGCTCTGGAATTTGGCAACAATATTCCTAGGAGCTTTCTTTTTGGGATCTATTTGAGGAGACAATCTGTGGATTCTTTCACTTACTATTTTACTCTCTGCTTCTAGAATATCAGGGCAGTTCTCCTTGATAATTTCTTGAAAGATGATATGTAGGCTCTTTTTTATTTTGATCATGGCTTTCAAGTAGTCCAATAATTTTTAAATTATCTCTCCTGGATCTATTTTCCAGATCAGTGTTTTTTCCAATGAGCTATTTCACATTGTCTTTCACTTTTTCATTCCTTTGGTTCTGTTTTATAATATCTTGATTTCTCAGAAAGTCACTAGCTTCCACTTGCTCCAATCTAATTTTTAAGGTAGTATTTTCTTCAGTGGTTTTTTGGACCTCCTTTTCCATTTGGCTAATTCTGCCTTTCAAAGAATTCTTCTCCTCATTGGCAAAAAGCCAATCTGTGTCTGTGGCCAAAGTGTCTGAGGCCAGATTTGAGCTCAGGTGCTCTTGACTCCCCAGCAAGTGCTCTACTCACTACACCCCCTAGCTGCCCCTCAAAATTTAAATGAAAACGAAAATGAAAAGAGATCCAAAAAGGAGCTCTTTTGCCATTTGACTTAGTCTATTTTTAAGGTGTTCTTTTCTTCAGTATTTTTTTGAGTCTCCTTCAGCAAATCATTCACTTGTTTTTCATCGTTTTCTTGCATCATTCTCATTTCTTTTCCCAATTTTTCCTCTACTTCTTTAACTTGCTTTTCCAACTCCTTTTTGAGCTCTTCCATGACCTGAGACCAGTTTGTGTTTTTCTTGGAGGCTTTTGTTGTAGGCTCTTTGACTTTGTTGATTTTTTCTTGCTGTATGTTTTGGTTTTCTTTGTCATCAAGGAAAGATTCCAATGTCTGAGACTGAATCTGAGTGTGTTTTCGCTGCCTGGCCATGTTCCCAGCCAACTTACTTGACCCTTGAGTTTTTCAGCGGGGTATGACTGCTTGTAGAGTAAAGAGTACTTTGTTCCAAGCTTGAGGGGATGAACTGTTGTTTAAAGAGCTATTACAGCCAGCTCTGCCACACCAGCACTCCTCCTTCCCCAAGAGCCCCCAACCGGAACTGGACTCAGATCTTCAGCAGGCTCTGCACTCCTACTCTGATCAGCCACTTAATTCCTCCCACCACGTGGGCCTGGGACAAGAAGCAACTGCAGCTGTAGTTCTGTATCTGCCCCACCTCTGCTGCCCCCGGGGTGGTGGCTGAACCCTGAACTCCTTCCACTCCCACAGCTTTTCTCACTAACCTCTGTTTTCTTTGGTGTTTGTAGGTTGAGAAGTCTGGTAACTGCCATAGCTCAATGATTCAGGGCACTAGGGCCTGTTTGCCCAGGTCCTCATTTGGTTGGTCCTGCCACAGCCCATGCTGGGCTCTGTTGCACTCTGCTCCCACCTCTGTATGCAATAGACCTTACCCAGAGACCATCCAGGCTGTCCTGGGCTAGAGCCCTGCTTCCCTATGCTATTTTGTGGGTTCTGCAGTTCTAGAATTTGTTCAGAGCCATTTTTTATAGATTTTTGGAGGGACTTGGCAGGGAGTTCACACAAGGCCCTGCTTTCCAGCCACCGTCTTGGCTCTGCCCCCTTTAATTGATTCTTGATGTCTCATTCACTCATTAGCTTCTACTTGCCTGATTCTAGCTTTTAAAGAGTTGTTTTCCTCAGTTAGCTTTTGTACTCTCTTTTCCATTTGGCCACTGGTACATTTTAAGTTATTTTCTCTGAGTGCATATTTTGTAACACCTTTTGTTTTTTGCCAGTTCTACTTTTTAAGCCGTTGTTTTCTTTTTTCCAAGCTGTTCACTGTTGTTTTTTTTAATAATTCTCTTACACCACTCTGATTTCTTTTCCTAATTTTTCTCCTACCACTTTTATATGATTTTTAAGGTGCCTTTTGAGATAGTCCATGAGTTCTTTCTGTGTTTGAGACCGTGTCCCATTTTTCTTCGGGGCTTGGCCCATAGGTGTTTTGACATTATTATCCTCTTCTGAGTTTGTGTCTTGATCTACCCTGTCACCATATTAACTTTCTATGGTGAAATTATTATTGTCATTATCATCATCAACATCATCATCATCACCACTGCCATCATTATTATCTCATCTTTTTCATCTTTTTCCTTTCTTTTAGATTTGAGTTCTGCTCCTGGGATGGAAGGGGCACTATCTTGGGCTTCTTGTACCAGGGGCTGCTGGCACTGGCTATTTATCTGGAGCTGTATTAATATTGCCCTGAGGCCTATGAGATACCCTCTTGTCTGGTGCCGTATTTGAGCGGGGTTAGGGGTGGATGATATTGATAGAGGATGTAGGGGTCTGGCTGATTACTTGGTGCTGACATTGGGTCCTAGTGATGGTATCTAGTATAAACTGAGGCTGATGTAATGTTTTGGCATTTCCCCCTGGGCTGCACTGAAACATGTGATGGTCTGGCCCCTGGAGGCTACCAGTTTGCCCAGGGCTAAGCTGAAACATGTAGAAGGCTGGCCACCGGAGGCTGCTGTTCTAGGGGCTGGAGTCTGCCTCTTCTTCTGGCTATGCTGATGTATGGGGAAGGGTGGGTTCCTAGTGTTGGCTTTTGCCTGTTCTACTGCACTAGGGCTGAGAATGTCTCACTTGTTTGCTGAAGTCTAAGATATTTTTTTTTGGTGGAGTGCTTTGAGGCAATTGGGGTTAAATAATTTTCCCAGGGTCACACAGCTAGTATGTCTGAGGATTTGAACTCAGGTTCTCCTAACTTCAGGGCCAATGCTCTGTCCTGTGCACCACCTAGCTGCCTTAAGGTTTTCTGTTTGTTTGTTTGTTTTTGTTTTGGCAATCAGGGTTAAGTGATTTGTCAAGGATCACACAACTAGCAAGTGTCTGAGGCCAGATTTGAGCTCAGGTGCTCTTGACTCCCCAGCAAGTGCTCTACTCACTACATCCCCTAGCTGCCCCTCAAAATTTAAATGAAAAAAAGGAGTGCATTCCAAGCACAAGGCATGGACAATGTAAATGAATGCAGACAAGAAATAGCTTTTCACTTTAGAACACCATACAATTTTCTGTAAAATGGAATACCTGAGTTCAGTAATGAAGCTTGTAATGCAGGCTCAAATCTGATTGAGAGGGCTTAAATAGTAAGCTATGGATGTGTAACTGCCAATTATTTCTATTAATAAGTAGTTACAGAGTTAATGTAAAAGACTTAATTGATTAAGATGTTCATATTTTTATTTTTCACCTTTAAAGTGTGCTGTCCAAATAAAACTACTGAAAATAATATTAGAGAGCGTATATTCCCTCTAACTAACCTAATAAGGCAAAAAGTGTCTTGAGTCACAAATATCATCTTTCCATGTAGGAATGTAAGCAGTTCAACTTTGATAAGTCCTTTATGTCTTCTCTTTCCTGTTTACCTTTTTATGATTCTCTTGATTCTTGTATTTGAAAGTCAAATTTTCTCTTCAGGTCTAGTCTTTTCAACAATAAATCTTGGAAGTCATAAATTTCATTGAAATTCCATTTTCTCCTGAAATAGTATATTCATTTTTTCTGGGTAGGTGATTGTTGGTTTTAATCTTATCTCCTTTGACCTCTGGAATAGCATATTCCAAGCCCTCCAATCCCTTAGTGTAGAAGCTGCTAAATCTTGTATTATCCTGATTGTGTTTCCACAAAACTTGAATTGTTTGTTTCTGGCCACTTGAAATATTTTCTCCTTGACCTGAGAATTCTGAAATTTGCCTACAATAGTCCTAGGAGTTTTCCTTTTAGGATCTCTTTCAGGAGGTGATCAGTGGATTCTTTCCATTTCTATTTTATCTTCTGGTTCCAGAATATCAGGCTAGTTTTGCGTGATAATTTCTTGAAAGATGATGTCTAGGCTCTTTTTTTGATCAAGGTTTTCAGGTAGTCCAATGTTTTTTAAATTGTCTCTCTTGGATCTATTTTCCAGGTCAATTGCTTTTACAAGATATTGCAGTGGTTTTTTTTTTCATTCTTTTGGTTTTATTTTATAATTTCTTGATTTCTCACAAAGTCCTTAGCTTCCATTTGCTTCATTCTAATTTTTAAGGAATTATTTTCTGCAGTGAGCTTTTAGACATTCTTTCCCATTTGGCCAATTCTGCTTTTCCAGGTATTCTTCTCCTCATTGTTTTTTTTTTTTTGGATCTCTTTTGCCATTTGGGTTAAGCTATTTTTAAAGGTATTTTCTTCAGCACTGTTTTTTTTTTGTTTTCCTTTAGCAAGCCTTGGATTCATTTTTCATAATTTTCTTGGATAACTCTTATTTGTCCTTGCAATTTTTTCCTTCACTTCTCTTACTTGATTTTCAAAATTGTTTTTGAGCTCTTCCATGCCTTGAAACCATTTCATATATTTCTTGTAGGCTTCAGATGTAGGAGCCTTGACCTTGTTGTCTTCCTCTGGCTGCATGCTTTGCTTGATCTTCCTTATCATTAAGTGTGTAAGAAAACATCTTTTCACTAAGAAAGTAACCTTCTATAGTCTTATTTTTTCCCCTGTTTGCTCATTTTCTCCACCAATTATTTGACTTTTGAGCTCTTTGTTAAGTTGGGGGTGTACTGCCCCAAGTTTCATAGGTTTTGTGCAGCTATGTTCAGATATATCTCTAGGGACCTTTAAATTCTCAGTTACCCAAAGTGGTATGATCAAAAGAGAGATATTTACTTATCTCCTGGCTTGCCCTCTGGTCCATGAGCAGACACAAGTCCTCTTTTCTGCCTTGGCAGAGGAGGATTCCCTCTCCACAGCCGCTGCCAGTTTTGCTATGCCACCATTCCCCATCCCAGGATCACTACTCAGGATTATGATCCAGGTCACCTGCTTGTTTCTCCCATCTTCTGTAGGGCAAGAGCTGTGAAGCAGCCACTGCTGCAGCATTGGTTACTGCTACTCTTTTGAATTTACTTTTCTGGCCTTTTATAAGAAAAGGAGCTGTGGCCAAAAGGGTAGAAAGACAAGTTCAAGTAGGCCTTAGTGATTTACTTTGAGGATTGGATCCAAAACTCGGAGTCTGAGGATTTTTTTTTTCTTCTCTACATCACTAAGGCCATATTTATTGCACAGTAGAAAATTAAGTTCCTTGTAATTTATCTGATTTATCATCTTCTCATTAAAGATTTCTTGGTGGAGAGGGGCAGACCTCTATCCATCTGGCTCTTGAATGTTAGCATCCTTTTTTATAATTCTTAACAATTATTCTCTTCCTTTGCATAATTATTATTGGTAACGACACAGGACACTTCCCATTTCACAAAGACTGGCTCCATGTTCTGGAAATAAAATCCAGGAAGTTCCTTGTTTAAACTCCACTCTACCACTTGGTGTTTGGCCTTTGTATCTCATTAGAATCAGTTTTGACAATCAATTCAGCCACTCTAGTGAAGAACAGAACATGAATATTTTCTCCCATAGTTTTTCATCACATTTATCTACTTTATTTCATAGTTCTTACTTAATTTCTTTGTGTATATTTTGGTTTTTCTTTTTGTAACTTTTCTGTTTATTTAAACAATATTGCACCATCTCAATCTTCTATGGAATTCACTGAACTGAAATCTTTGGGCAATATATTAACTTAGGGTAGATTTTTTATCATACATAGCGAAATTATAATATTTTCTAAGTTTTGAGTTCCTTCAAGTCTAAATTTGCATCCCTGAGTGAAGTTTATTCATTTATATCCATAAGCAAGTTTTTAACCATTTTCATGCTTAAATAGTCATGAAATTGAGGCAGTTTTTTTTTGAGTCAGGTCAATCATATACATTTTATATTCTCCCTCAGTTCTCTTCCTTTATGGAACTGAGACATGTTTCCCAAGTTATTACTGAAAATATTCTTCTTAGGAGATAGAAATCCAAATGGATGTATTTAAATGAATTCATTTTCAAATTTCGAACCAAAATGATCAAACCGTCAATTCAATTTAAGTTAAAGTGCTTATGTCTAGTGCAATCGTTAAAATGTGGGGTATGCAAAAGTTGGCTCACTTTTTGAGGTTTCTTACTGATAATAAAAAATTTACCACAAAATAAATCACACCAGCTTTGTGTAGCAGTAGAATGTCAAATATGGAGAAAGAAAACCTGTGTCAAATTTAGGTTTCTTCTTGAATATCTGTAATGACCTGAGTAAGTCACTTTAACTCTTTTCACCTCAGTTTCCCCATTTGTAAATGAGCAGTTGCATTATATAACCTCTAAGGTCCCTCTTAGATGAAAATCTATGTAAGGCCCATATTCATCATTTGAGCATTTACTGCCATTTTGGGACAGTTGTACTGGCGCTATACTATGCTTGTCTTTGTATTTTTAAGTCAACTACACTTCACCAGTGCTTGTATTGTCACGCTTTCTCCAGACCCAATCAATCAATGAAAAACAGCTTTATACCATGCACACTTATTGGCCTTTATTCTGAAGAATGCAAAGTCTTTTCATACACATTATTTGATCTACACAGATTTCTTTTTTGGAAGGGAAATCATATGGATTTATCCTTGCCTAAACCCACAGAAGTAGGTAGAAATCGGCATGAAGATCAAAGGTTCCCATTGAAAAGACATGTTTCTTCCTAGAGGGTTGTTAAAGAATGTTTCCAGAGAGAATATTTTTAAAATACAACCTAATGTAACTATAGGGTATTCTTCTCTAAATGGAATAATCCAACCCATAGTAAAACAAAACAAAACAACACAAAAGAAGCACTTGTTGAGATGAGAAAATAGAATAATATTCAATGGCTTTATAATCTCTCCCCATATTCTCAAAAAATCCCAAGCCAGTTTCCAAAACTCCTTTAATGAAGCTGTTTTCATTAAATGGAAGACACACTCAGCCTAGTGTTCCCACTCTCCCATATAATAGTTTCTGCATATGGGATAAAGCATCTACAATACCTAACATTCTGGTCACTGGAGCACAATCTCATTGCCTTAAGTTTGTGAACTACACTAATGTGTTTCCATTTTAATAAAAGAATGTACCTCCTTGGGCAATGATTAGTCTGTGTAATTTTCAAAGGCAAACTTTCTTATTTGAAAAGAATCATTTGATAGTTCTATTATACTACATATTGCATTCTTACTCCTGCATATTATCTTGTATCTTCTTTCTATTTCCTCCCCAAGCCGTTCCTTGAATGATGTTTTCATTTGGAGAGAAAAAAGTCAAGACTATTTTTGGATCACAGAGAAGGAATGATGTTAGATATGTGAGACAATCACTAAATGTTAGAAAAAAAGATAATGCTTATATCTTTACCAAAGTAATATTTCAATTCTAGAAAGAATAGTGAGACTTATGAGGTCATAAGTTGATGGCCAAAATATTCCAATAGGCAAACTTACATCAATGAAATATTCTTTTGTATGATGACCTTTTTATTCTTTCTTCCAGGCATAGAGACAGTGGATTGGCTAGCATGTAATAAAGAAGACTGGATTGTCTGTTGGAATAGTTCCTCCTTGGCCAGCTTAATATATATTGTTTACAATAGGCAAAATGTAACAGGCTAAAAGTAATGGGGATGGTTGCACACACCTTCTAGGCACAGGGCATATGAGACTTGAAAGACAACAGCTGCATGTGGCACAGATATGCAGAGTCTTGCAACTAGTAGCTCTCTCTCAGGCTACAAATGAACTTCAGAATGTTCCCCTGACTCTGGTTTTTGACGGCTTAGGATGATTAGATCATATAGAGTAGAAGGGACCTCAGAAGTTGTCTTGTCCAGCTCCTATATTTTTGGGAAAAATAAACTTAGGCAAAGAGAGGTTAACTGGCTTGTTTGAATTATAGATTCAGAATTAAAAGAAACCTTAAAGATATACAGCCCGACACTTTATAGATAAAGCAACTGAGTCTCAGTGGGGATAACTGACTTGACAAAGATCGTAATGACTAAAAACTGTGTTTGAATCAAAATCCTCTGATAAAAAATGTAATATTCATTTTGCTATATTGTTTATAGGTAGAAGTATAAGCTCACCCCTGTGACATGTGAGAAACTGTTCTTAGAGTGAAGGTGGAGTTCCATGATAGGACATGGTGTGGTGGCAAGAGCATGGGGCTCATGTGTGGTAGAGGTACAAATGTGTCCGCCGGTCAAGAAACATTTAAGGGTTTATTATGTCCCAAGGAAAATAAAGGCAAAAACATGCTTCTTGAAGAAATTAACATTCTAATAAAATCTTATCTCTAACCATGGGAAGTGGTATGACAAAGGTTGGGACGTATCTCTCAGACTAATTTTACTCATTTCTAAAATTGATATTATTTTAATATTTACATTAAAGACAATTAAAATATATCTTGCATGTGAAGTTCTTTGAAAATATTAAAGCAATGTATTGACATAACTTCTCTTCCTCCTCCAGCTCCTCCTCCTCCTCCTCCTTCTTCTTCTTCTTCTTCTTCTTCTTCTTCTTCT
Organism: Phalanger gymnotis; assembly: GCA_028646595.1. Lineage (NCBI taxonomy): Eukaryota > Metazoa > Chordata > Mammalia > Diprotodontia > Phalangeridae > Phalanger > Phalanger gymnotis. Next base: position 18,525,495 of record CM053626.1, on the reverse strand, counting down.
TCTTCTCCTTCTCCTTCTCCTTCTCTTCTTTCTTCTCCTCTTTCCTCTTCTTCTTGTCATCCTTCTCTTCCTCCTCCTCCTCATTTAAAAGTGTATGCTTATTTGGTGACACACACACACACACACACATACATACATATTAATTGTATTAATTGATTCTGAGTCAGTGTATGTGATAGGGAGGATATTATCAGCACATCTTATGAGTGATCCAGTATAATACTGGTGTGACTGAGAAAAAATGAAGATACCTTTGAAATCATAAAGCTTGGATTCCCAAGGGATTCAGTCTCCTTCAACCTCACCTCCCCAAAATAAACCAATATAAGGAATACAAAAGAAAAAAAAGTCAGGTAGTTTCTCAAATTTATTTTGGCTAAAGACGTTTAAATACCAGAATTTACACCCATGAAGCAATTATACTATTAAATTGTTTATGTCATGGTATACTGCTTAGTCCCCCCTGGCCACAGGTGACAATATTTTTGTGAATCTGCATTAGCACTTCTACAACTATCTCAATTAAAATAAGTTTAAACCACAGCTCATCATCCCAATTCTCTATTTGGACACTCATGTTCTACATGCTAAACTGTTTCATTTTCATGGACAACTTGATGAGGTTTTATGCTGCCTCAGCATCTGATATATGGGATACTGAATCTTAATCACTGAAAATGCTGATTCTGCCAGTTTAAATAATTTATTTACCTGAAATATGTGAATGTGTGGCTACACTCATCCAGCTTTGCTACTGGAAAAGCACTACTGTGACCCATACCCACACACATTTATCAATTTCTTCTTTGTTATGAGAACTTATTGCTCATTAATAAGTATTTTTATTATATTTTGAATATATACTCATGGGAATCCTTTCCTCTATGAAAATATCTCCTAGAGATAAAATTATAGAGCAAAGAGCCAGAAAAAACAAAATAAAACAAAATTATGTTGGGTATGATCTTTCCTGTGGATTCGAGGACATCTTTCTATAAAAGATGGCACATATTTGCTGTGATAATTAGATATATCTCCTTGACAGTGTGTTGATCAAATCACATGGTCAACTATAAAGGTTAAAGCATGAATTCTCTGTTATTGCTTTATTCTAGCAAGATTTAGGATATTTCTTTTATAGCTGGGAAAGGAATCTCCTGCTCTGGGTGCTGACTGGTCCATTAAAAATGATTGCTTAAATCATGATATTTGATTGGCTCATGAGTTCTGAACTATATCTTTATATTTTAAAACAGAGAAGACAGATTTCCTAGAGAGATCTAGAAAGATATGAGTATGAATGAAGAAGAGAGGCCAGAGCATGAATCTGGATCACTAGGAAGAAAAAAAAATCATTCCTATATGACTAGCCCACTCCTAAGGAATTACTTGATCTACACAGGGTAGCAGTCAATGGGAGTGACCCAATTTTGTTTAATTGGATACCTGTAGGCCATACCAAAGACCTTTACCCTTTTTTATTCTTTTTCACACTCTACACAAAATGATTTCTTGATGTGGTGCTTTGATATCATACACAAAAATTATAGGAATGATTAAGTAACTTTAAACAGAGATATCTACCGAAAGGATATTTTTATATATCTAATTTCAAAAGATTACCAGGCATCAGTATCTTTTGCTTGTTACTCATATATTCTACATATTATTTCTGTAAGAGGCCCTATATTCATAAAGGAATACAAAGAATGCAGAAGTGATGCCTCATATCTTTCCCTTTCATGGAGTAATGTGGTATAAATAACCATTAGTTAATTGATTGAGATCCAAACATGGGAAGGAAATTCTTATCAGTGATAAGGATCTTCCCTTTGCTGTTGGTTGATGTTTATTATCAAATAAAATTGAACACTCAATGGCATGAATCATTATAGAAAATACAAATCATCATTGCTATCATTTTAATAGAGAAGCTTGACTGATAGTTATAATACTAACAGTCAGTCACTGAAAGTCACTTTCAAATGGCAAGAATCAGAAGCCTACCTTCAGCCAAAATGGACTTCATTTAAGAATTGTTTTAAAATGCTTAAGATGTAACGTCTTCTGATAAATTGGGTTAGATAGAGAACTTGTCCCAAGGATCATGAGAAAATACAAGTTGCCAGTACAATAAGCTACCTCCAAGAAAAGCAGGATGGAGAGAAACTCAAAGGTATTAAGAAAGTATCAATAATAATAATTAAATAAAATTGGTATACTTGAATTATGTCAAAAACATGAGGAGAAATCCAAATGAATCTAAAATTCAAAGTCTGCTTTGGACCTGGATTTGATGATAAATAACTAATTCTTGACCCTTTTTTTTCATTTCATAAATTATTCTAGGTAAATTATAAAACTTGGAATGAATTTATTTATTTTTTATTTACTCTTCATCTAATCCCACTATTTCTTGGAATAAACATTGTTATTTAATTATTCATTTAAGAACAAAACTAATTTTGGCCTAACGATTTTCCATTTTCATTACAGGATATAGTGGTACATATTTATTTATGACAGTGTGCATTCATGCATGTATATTTACTAGACTGAAATAGCACTTTTTCTCCAAAGAAATAACATTCCCTTTTAAAATATGAATTTTTGCATCATGAGTGTTCCTTTAAAAACACACATTTTTAAATTGCCATCTTTCTTTCCAACCTCATTAAAACTTCACTGAAAATATATTTGTTGGCACTCCTGAAAAGGATGACATCAGACCTCTTACCCCCCAAATCACAATGAGAAGCCAAAATATTAAAAAAAAATAAGTGCAACCATCCATCTCTCTCGGGAAATTAAATAAAATAAGTAAACACTCATATATTTAGTCTAAAATCTTCGATAATTTTAGCTAATTCTAGCAGAGTGAGCCATAAAAGAATGTTGAGTGTTGGGTACGTTGCACTTTATTTAGAGATGTAGCATGGGACTGGAGTGCTGCTTTTACTGTGGGGAAAATCTACTTTCAAATCTGACTTAGGAACTAGCTGTATGTTCCTGGATAAATCATTTAACACCTAGGTGTTCCAGAAAAATCCTTAGACTTCTTTAAAATACTATAAACAGCTTGCTATTGATAAAAAAAAAGTCATATGCATACAAGGACATGTAGAGCACCTCTCCATCCATAAGTAATCTCTCCTTCAAATGGTCTGTGTGCCTCCTCCCATCTCATCACTGTAGCTTTGCCTTTGGTTAGTGGAGTGTATGAATGTTAAAGCACATCTGGTGTAAGGGCTTGCTGAGACCTTTTTAGGGCTGGGATTCCACCCTTGGCATCCACCTGTGTATTGGCATTTAGGGTGGGAATTTTTTTTTTACTATTTTCTCTTTTAGAATACTAAGGTAATCAAGTGCCTTTGATTAGGTCTTGCTAGGTGCTAAGCCCCAGGCCCACACCCTTTTGCTGATTAGGTATGAAGCCTTCTGGCCTAAAACAGGGTATATAAACTCAAAGGTTAGCATTTTCTTTAAGGTTCTCACTCACTGGAAGAGTGTTAATGTGGAGACTCTAGGTAGCTGCTGGATCCCCCTGCCTTTGGAAAACCCAGATGTTGGTGCTTCTCTTTGGCAACTATGTATGTGATGTCTTGATTAGACAAAGCCCTTCTGTTGAATTGTGTTATTTGCTCTGCTTATATTTTCTCTATTTGTGATTTCTGTTTGTATTGGCTCTGAAGTTCAGGGTGCTGGTTTTTCCCCCTGAACTTATTGAGTGATATATGTATGTTTGATTAAAGTGAGATTGTTAACTCCTTAAAGTTGCTTTCCTTAGAAAAGCAGATCAAAGAACCTGTGTTGGCAACCCTTCTGTGTGCTTGTTTTATTGGTCTTACACATCCACAGTAGTAGCAAGCAACATTGTTGTTACAACCTGGCACTCAATTCTTACCTGTGGCTATAAAAAGCTTTAGCATGTGCAGCAGTGTTAAATCCCCATAAACCATCTCAGCAGAAGGGCAAAAGAAGGTTGAGAGTAACCAATAAACCACAAATCCTTCAGTGAGTTGGAGGGGGGTGTCTGCACTAAGCATGTGAAGATTCACCAGGTGAATTGGTGAATGAGAACTTATTCCAATGGCCATGAAGGCACTGAGGTTGGTCAAACATTAAAGATGCCGAGGTCATTCACTGAATCTGGGGCCAACTGGCTATCAACCTGATCTTTGTGTTGCCACTGGACTGTGATGAGTCTGGAAGAGAGAATAGGACTGATAATTTTAAGCAATTCTGAGTCTCTTACATACAATTTATGGATAAGTCAAGACATCACCCTATGACCTAATTGGCCCCCTTCAAAAATGAAGGACAAATAACAACAACCACCTTTGGTGAGCATGCATCTTTCTCTTTACACCTTGCCTGATGACTATTATTAGAGGGTCACTGAACAGGGATTTTTCCCTTCTATTGTTACATCTTCCAAGTAATGGAGAATCATCTTTAAAAATGAATTGGAGACCACATTTTGTAAAAGGATTCACAAATCATATTTTCTTTTTTCACAACCAATAAAAAGTGTGTTTCATAGCCAGTGCACATTTCATAACCAACAAGAAAAACTATAATTCGTGGGCCAACATGATACCAGGAGTATAATGATGATATCATATGATATATAATAATGTAATGTAAACAATATAATATGAAACAGTATGACAGTTTGACACAATATAGCATGATACTACATCATACAATTTCTTTTCACATAACATTATGATATGAGATGAGATGATGTGATGTGAAATTAGTTTACTGACATGATGATGTAATATGGTGTAATACAATATAACACAAGTGTTTTAAAATAATACAATATACATTACGACATGAAATGATATCATACATGACATGACATGACAGCATAACCTCATACCATATAATGCAACGTGACATGAGAGAATATACTCAATTATAATACAATATGATAGCGCAATCCAAACACATACATGGATGTGCATATGGATATGACTTATTAAGTCCAGTTAATGAATATTTATTAAGTGCCTCTTTTGTGTCAGGCATTAGAAGCAATGTTTGGAATGCAAACACAGACAGAAAGACACTATTCTTTGCTTTCTTATATTGAGGTGGGGAAAGATAATACATAATAGAAAGCTTAAAAGTGGGTGTGGAAATGTGGAAGCCAGACACTCTGATAAGCATGAGGATACAAAAAAAGAAGCAAAAGACAGTCCCTGCCGTCGAGGAGCTTAAAATGTAATTGGAGAGAGACCATGGAAACCAATATAGATAATGCATAAAAACAAACAAAACAAAGAACAGGAAATAATTAACCAAAGGAAGTTAGTGGAATTAAGAGGAGTTGGGGAATATTTCCAGTAAAAGATGGGAATCCAGAGAAGTCATTAGGTGGAGTTGATGAGGCAAAGTATTCTTGGCATTGGAGACAGGCAGATAAAATGCCAGGAGCCAGGAGTGGGAGTGTCTTGCTCATAGCACAGTTGGTTAGTCAGTTTTACTGGATCAAAGAGTAAGTGGCAGGGAGTAAGATTTAAAAAGACAGGGAACATAGGGGTGGCCTGGTTTAGGTGTATATCCTAGAGTAAAATGAAGACATGACTGACCTGAATATCTTCCTTAGAACCGAAGCTTTGGGGTCGAATCAAGCTGTCAGTAGGAGAGGCCACAGAAGGTGAGGGGTACTTCCAATGTGAGAAGTCCAGGGTGAAATGAACAAACTTTCAGGATGTAAAAGTTACTGTTCCGGGGGGCAGCTAGGTGGTACAGTGAGTAGAGCACCAGCCCTTGAGTCAGGAGGACCTGACACTTGACACATGTACTAGCTGTGTGACCTCGGGCAAGTCTCTTAACCCCAATTGCCCTGCCCCCCCAAAAGTTACTGTTCCATATAACAGGAGGGAAATTCTAGAGAATCAGATATATAGTCTATTAATTGTATTAATCATGTATGTTTTCTGTGTGCAAATAGTTGTAATCATATATTGAAAAATCTCAGTATGTAGTTGATAGAGTAATGGACTTGAAGGTAGGCAGACCCAACTTCAAATCTCACATCTGATGCCTTCTAGTCAGGTGACTGCTAGGGAGTCACTGAATCTATGAATTTTAGTTTCCTCAGCTGAAATACGTGGCTAGAATTACTTGTGATCCAGTCTTTTAATGAAAATGACCTCAACCCCCTCATAATACAGTAATTCATGTGAACTTTGGATTTTGGTGGAATGTCACACTCATTATACTTATGGAAGACATGAGGGAATGTCAGGATAATACTATAAGCCTGAAGACTCTAAGGGTCGATAGGCAAAAATTGCTTTGAATGCAGAAGAGTCTTTGAGTATTAGTTTTTTTATTTTTCTTACTTATTCAAATTGTTGGAGCATGAAGGAATTTTAAAGGACTCCTGGTCCAACCTCTTCATTTTATAGGTATGGAAATTAGATACTGAGTCAGAGAAAGAGGGAACAAATTCCATCTTTTATACTTCCTAGCTGCATGGCTTTAGAAAATTATTTAAACTTTTTCTAATAATTGCTAGCATTTATATAGCATTCATTATATGGTAGGCACTTTGTTAAAGTCCTTAAAAATACTATCATATTTGATTCTCACAACAACTTTGGAAAGTAGTTACTCAGTTCATTTCATTCAGTAATGAAGATTTCCTGATTTCCTGACTTTCTCTTAAGTTTATTTTCATTTTTAAATGGCTGTCTTTATCTTAAGAAGGTACACATTCACTTTTTTAAACAGATACAGAAGACCACAGAGATTTTGTTGGAAACAATGTACAACAATGAACTAGACTCATGATTTGACTAATTAAGTCAGTTTTTTTTAAGTCAAACAAACCTCTGAACTTGAAAATTGGCTTTAACAATGACTAACTTGAGCAAGTCACTTACTTCCCTGGATCTCAGTTTCCTTTTTTGTAAAATAAAGCATACATGAGCTCTTGATCCCTTTGAACTCTGAGTTCTATAACCCTACTAGTTACAGAGCCTCTGCTGAGCATAAGATATTGTGCGGGTCATGTGAAGCTATCCGTTCATTTTTAAGATGACCTTTCTCTCTGATGATTTTCTTTTTTCTCTACTTGTTATTTTATCACAGCTGTATAGCTTTCACTATTATGGCACCCAACTGGTTTTCATTTCTCTTCTAAGCCACGTGTTTTCTAAAAGCATATCTTTCAAATAAAAACCTTAAAACCTCTTTAGGTCATTGTTGCTTTGATAAAACATCTATTATAGTTTTGGTAAAGGACAGCAAAGAACCGGTCACTTGCTAGGTACTTATATGGTAATTGGACTATATTCGGTCCTTGTAAAACCAACTATATTCCCTCCTTGCGAATACAAGAAAGGTAGCTAAATGTTGTCTTGGGTATGTAGGTCAGACAAGTACTTCTTAGCCCTAGCCCATCATTCTCCATTGTAGTTAGGTCTACATGCATGAGAGGGAAAAGAGTTTAAAAGCCAGAAGCAGTAGGAATATCAAGAGGGTAGTTGCCTGGATGTAGAAATGCTAACCTTAACGTAAAGGATGAGTAGCTTTTAAAATGTAAAACCTGCAGGGAACTGAAACTGCCAGACAGGAGACTTGCCATTTAGCTACATCCAATAAAGCCAGCTTTCCATGACCCAACGACCTCACCACTCCTAAAGTACCCTCGGCTACTTCTCAGAACAAGCCTCTCACCCTTCTTCCATGTTGGCTCTATGTGGATGCAGACACATAGCACTACTCTAATTACTCCAAGTATCCTTTTAATTTTTTGCTCTTCTTCAGGAAGGAGAAACAAGTAACTATGTTGTCTATTATGATAAGGAGTTTGATCTTTGAATTTAATTATGTTCTGTTAATATTTAATAAATGCCTACCTTGGGCAGAGTTCTGTGATATGTGATAGGTGAGAGGAAGAAAAAAAAAGCTGAGCTAAACTGAGAAAATGCATGGATTCCCCTAATTCTTATAGTCAAAAGATTTAGAACCATTTAGAGTAACCTCTTTATTTTATTAGTGAGGAAGCAGAGACCCAGAGAAAACAAAGTATTTGGCCATGGTCACATAGCTAGTTGGTAATACAGATAGAATTCAAACTCGATTCAAATCTAGCATTCCTTATATTATAGAAGGATTTTACTTTATTAATAATCACTGCTTAGTAGGGTATCAGAAGGCATTAAGTACAACCCTCTTCTTTTCAATATAAGGAAAGTGTAACTCAGAGATTCTGACTTGCCAAAGGATACAGGTGGCATGTTGTTACATACTACTGTAGTTGGAGTGCAGGCCTTTCATGCAGGCAGTCAGAAACAGGTCTGGAACTGAAGTTAGGACAATCTCAGCTTAAATCTTGCTTCAAAAATGTATTTGCTATATGACTTGGAAAAATCAGTGAACCTCCCTCTGCCTCAGTTTCCATATCTATAAAGTGGCATATAACAATAACACATACTTCACAAGATCGTAAGGGTCAAATGACATAGTGTGTATAGTTCTTTGCAAACCTTAATAAGATATACAATTTTAATTATTATTGCTATTAATCATCATCATCACCATCAATGTAATATTCTTTCTATCCTACTGCACTATCTCTGAAAGCTAAATGAATAAAATAAAAACAAGAGATGTAGAAACAATTCCTTCTTCCACATTTACTAGGTTGCCTGGTGCATTTTATCCTTTTCACTATGCCTGCTTCTGTATTGTCTATGAAATCTTTTCCATGATACCCCCGTTCACCACTACCCCGAATCTTAAAAGGACTATGGTTTTTTGGCTTTCAGAGTTACTGCAAGTTTCCTTTCTTAATATAATAACCTCATTTATCTAGACCACTACTGTATTTTGATATTTAAATAGTTTTGATTTGGCTGGCATAAGTACTGCACAGTCCTTTCTTGGGCCTTTCCAGACCATAACACCTTTCCATGTCCACCATACCCTCTTATGTGACCTCTTTTTTCAAGATTAATTTATTTTTAGTTTTCAACATTCATTTCCACAAGATTTTGAGTTACAAATTTTCTACCCATCTCTCGCCTTCCCTTACCACAAGATGACATGTATTCTGATAGTCCTTTTTATCACTCCATTCCCCCTCATCCCCCACCTTATACCTTTCCTTCTTACTTTCTTGCAGGGGTAGATATATTTCTATACTTCATTGCCTGTGTTTCTTATTTCCCAGTTGCATGTAAAAATAATTGTTAACATTTGTTTCTAGAACTATGAGTTCCAAATTCTTTCCCTTCTTCCTTCCCCACCTGTCCTCCTTGAGAAGGCAAGCACTTCAATATATGTTATACATGTATAGTTATGCAAAACACTTCCATAATTTTCATGTTGTGAAATACTAACTATGTTTCCCTCTATCCTATCCCATCCCTCATTTACTCAATTTTCTCCATTGATGGTGTCCCTTTTCAAAAGTGTTTCCTTTTGACTACCCCCTCCTCCTACTTCCCTCCCTTCTATTATCCTCCCTCCTTAGGCCAAATCCAATGAGAGTAAGATTCACTCATTCCTTTTCACCTCCTTCCTCTTCCCTTCCATTATAACAGCATTTTCTTGCCTCTTTTATATGAGATAATTTGCCCCATTCTATCTCTCCCTTTCTCCTACACCCAATGTATTCCTCTCTTACACACACATACACATATATTTATGTATGTGTGTAGGTATGTATGCATATATTCCCTTCAACTACCTTAATACTGATAAAAAGGTCTCATGAGTTATAATTATCACCTTTCCATGTAGGAATGTAAACAGTTCAACTTTGGTAAGTCTCTTATGATTTCTCTTTCCCGTTTACCTTTTCATGCTTCTCTTGATTTTTGCATTTGAAAGTCAAATTTTCTATTCAGCTCTGGTCTTTTCATCAAGAATGCTTGAAAGTTCCCTTTTTCATGGAAAGTCCACTTTTTCTCTGAAGTATTATATTCAGTTTTGCTGGGTAGGTGATTTCATCCTAGCTCCTTTGACCTCTGGAATATCATATTTCAAGCCCTTTGATATCTTAATGTAGATGCTGCTAGATCTTTTGTTATTCTGATAGTGTTTCCACAATACTTAAATTGTTTCATTTTGGCTGCTTGCAATATTTTCTTCTTGAATTGGGAACACTAGAAATAGGCTACAATATTCCTAGGAGCTTTCCTTTTGGGATTTTTTTCAAGAGGCAATGGATGGATTCTTTCAATTTCTATTTTACCCTATAGTTCTAGAATATCAGGGCAGTTTTCCTTGATAACTTCTTGAAAGATGATGTCTAGGTTCTTTTTTGATCATGGCTTTCAGGTAGTCCAATAGTTTTAAAATATCTCTCCTGGATTTATTTTCCAGGTCAGTGGTTTTTCCAAAGAGATATTTCACATTGTCTTCTACTTTTTCATCCTTTTGGTTCTGTTTTTTTTTTTTAATTTATTGATTTCTCATAAAATCCTTAGCTTCCATTTGCTCCATTCTAATTTTTAAGGCAGTATTTTCTTCAGTGATCTTTTGGACCTTCTTTTCCATTTGGCCAATTCTGCTTTTCATGGCATTCTTCTCCTCATTGGCTTTTTAGATTTCTTTTGCCATTTGGGTTAGTCTATTTTTAATGTGTTATTTTCTTCAGTATTTTTGGGGTCTTTTTTTAGCAAGCTGTTGACTTTTCTTGTATCACTCTTATTTCTCTTCCCAATTTTTCCTCTACTTCTCTTACATGATTTTCCCAATCCTTTCTAAGCTCTTCCATGGCCTGAGACAAATTCATATTTTTTCTTGGAGGCTTTTGATGTAGGATCTTTGACTTTGTTGTCTTCTTCTGGCTGTATGTTTTGATCTTCTTTGTCACCAAAATAAGATTCTATATTCTGAGTTTCTTTTACACCACCTCCTCATTTTCCCAGCCCATTACTTGACTATTGAGCTCTTCCTCAAGGTGTGACTCTGCTTCCAGAGTGGAGAGTGCTCTGTCCCAAGCTTCAGCACTGCTGTTTTCAGAGCTACTTCTAGGCACCTGTAAATTTTCAGTCTTTCTGAGGTGGTATGATCCAAATAGAGGAATTTACTCCTCTTTTGGGCTGTGGTGTTGCCTGTGAGTGATCTCAAGCACTCTTTTCTGTCTTGTAACTGCTAGGAGGACTTCCTTTCCACAGCCACCACAAGCTTTGCCACACCAGCACACCTCCTCACCCCAGAACCACCAACTAGGACTGTGACTGAGATCCAAGCAGGGCAAAGCAAGAGAATCCTGCCTCAGCACCAACAAAGAGATTCCTGCACTCCTCCTCTGATCAGCCACTTGATTTCCCCCACTGTTTGTGGGCCTGCAGCTGTGGAATGAGCCCTCACCATGGCAGCTGCAGCCACTTCCCCTACCCCGGGACTGGGGCCAGACCTTGCCTTTCTTTCACCCAGGTCCAACAGAGTTTTCCTGGGCAGGCGATAAATTTACTTTGGCATTTGTGAGTTGAGAAGTCTGAAAATTGCCACAGCTCAGAGATTCAGTGCCCTGAGGCCTGGTCAACCTGGTCTGTGTGGGTGTGGTCCAAACTGAGCTTCACTCTATTCCCAGCCTCCTTCAATAGGTCTTTCTCACCAACTTCTCCAATCTTGGACTGTAGATTTGTTTCACTCTGTCATTTCTTGGGTTCTGTAACTCTAGAATTTGTTTAGACTCATTTTTACAGGTATTTGGAAGGATTTGGGGTAGAGCTCAAGCAAGTCTCTGCTTTCACTTTGCCCCCCCCATGTGTCCTCTTCTTCATTAGAATATAAGCACCTCGAGGACAAGGGTTATCTTCAATTTACATTTATATTCTCAGCATTTAGCACAGAGCTCAACACTTTCTAAGCCCTTAATAAATGCATGATTTTTATTCAACATGTAACCAGTTCACATGACCAGCAGTCACTCTCTGGTAGGCTGTTTTTTTAGTTAACACAGCTGAAAATTTCATCTTTCTTCAACTAATCCAGAGAAAGTTTTCTCTAAACTCTTTTTAAGGCTTGTCTTAAGAAAATAGACACAAAATGTTTTACCATGTCCATGTTTGAAACCTATTTAACTTAGCAAAGTGAGGCTGTGCAGTAGCTGCACAGGGGATTGTGTTGGAGTAAAGATTTGTTTTCAGAAATGGATAGGAGTAAATAACAGTGGCTGTGCCTTCTAATTCTAAGATTATGTGAAGATGCTGGAGCTGAGTTTCACTGGCATTGGGTTTCCAAACTATGATACATCCAAGCTATGATGAAGCATCTAAAACATTGAAGTTTGAACTTTAGTCCCATGATGGCTTACTTACCACTATTAAAAACACATTAAAACATTGGTGCAGGGCAGTTAGGTGGTACAATAAAGTGCTGGGTGTGAAGGTAAAAAAAGTCTCATGTCTTTGAGTTTAAATCCAGCCTCAGACCTTTACTAGCTGTATGACACTGGGCAAGTCACTTAACCCTGTTTGCCTCAGTTATTCATCTATAAAATAAGATGGAGAAGGAAATGGCAAACTACTCAAGTATCTTTGAAAAGAAAACTCTGGATGGGGTCATGACAAGTTAGACACAACTGATACAACTGAACAATTGAAAAACATTAGTACAGAAAACTCTTAATAGCTTTGTATTTAACAATATAAATTTGAACTCATTTATAAAGGAGGTTTATACAAAATCCATGATACTGTTTCAGTATATTTTCCTATGGATATTTAAAGGTACAATTCATAGAAATTTTCTCTAATTTAAAAAAAAATCATTTCCTGGTCATAATGACCAAGATAATACTAACAAAGACAAAAAAAACCCCAAATTTGGAAATACTTAAGTAACTTTTTTAATATTCTTTTTCATTGAATTGTATGGTTATCTGAATAACCTAAGCAAAATGGGGATTCTTAAGTTGTAGTCTTCGAATATAACAATTATTTAAAAATATTTGTCTTTTGTAATTCTATGCATTTAAATTTATTTATCTGAGAAGGGATCCATAGGTTTCACCAGATTATCAAAGGAGCCTCTGACAAAAAGGAAAAAAAAAAGAACCACTAGAGAAAAAAAAAGATTTCATGAAGGATCTGTAAGATCTGCATGGGAGAGACATTGCTATGTAGGTAGAGAAAAGGATAATTAATAGATTGCCAGCATAACACAATTATATCTGAAATGTCAAAAACCATAAAGGAGGTTTCCCAGGACATTAGGTAGAAAGGAGGGTTAGATTTTATGGAGGAAGTAAGCAAAAGTGGGATAGGATAAACAAATATGGAGGGGTTACAATCTTCATTGCTATGGGAAGCACTCTTACCATAGGTCAGATATCTCAGAAACATTGAAGTATCCAAACACTTGGACAATTAAAATGAAAGATATTTTAGATTTTTTATTTTCTTTACTTTGTCTGGAAAATGCCTTTTTTTTCCTCCACACATTGCAAAGGAATTGAAAGAAACTTTTTTCATTTATGTTTTTCATAAACGTTACATACCTTAACAAGGTACAGTTGACAAGATAAAAAGGAAAGTGTTTTCCTATAGAAGAAGGTAGAATTGTTTATAAAATGTATACATCTCCTCTGAGTCATGAAACTAATATTTATTTCAGTACTTCTTATAAAAATAAATGTTATATTTAGGAAAGATCTATATTGAAACAAATACTTTCAACTGTAAGTAGGATCTGTCAAGACGCATTCTAATAAAAGAAAGATTTATAGGAGCAAATCCTTAAAATTTGAAGAAGCTCTCTCCTGGATAAGTATTTTGGAATGGGATCACTTGGAAAAGTTTCCTTTAGTTATATCTTCTTGGGTCCCTTTTGGAATTTTTTAAGAGAAATATTAAATAATCTATATTTTACCCAAATGATAATAAGTGGCCAAGAGGAAGCTTGTGTGGTGTGTGTGTGTACTCACAAGGTCAAAATCTATCTATCTCTCAATCACATCTATTTATCTTTATACACATATTTAAGCCCAATATGTACATGCATATGAAGAGTCTAAGTATGTATAGTGTTTATGTATGTATGTATGTATGTATATACAGGGTGTAAATATGCATATATGTATGTATGTGTATGCATATATAGATATGTATATTTGAAAAAATTATTGTACTTTAGGTAAAATTCTATCAGTCCATGTCTTTCAAAATCAGATGACATTAATATGGTTTCTTTTCTCCCACTTCTCTTTCTCATATATACCTCTAAATGTTCATTTATTTATTTTTTTTGCTGTATTTTAACTTTTATTATTGAAATATTTTCATCCTATTGCTTTCAAAAAAACCCCATTCAGTTTCCTCCCCATCCTGCCCCCCAAACAACCTTCCCTGAAACAACAATTTCAAAATTCTGTGCTCAGTGGCCATTTGAAATGTGTTCATTGGGCAGCCTTATCAAGCCATTTGTGAAAGAAGCAGCAGGGTAAAGGAGGAAAGAAGCTCTGTCCATGGCTACTGTAGGGCTTTGGCTACTAGCTCATAGGCCAGCTCTATCTCCTCAGCATCTGGGCAGGTAGAAGCAAATTCCTCTCTGGCATAAGCATTGTGCAGGTATCTTTGTACCCCCCGAAGCTCCTCTGGGATAGAAAATCCCTGATACTTCTTACATACAACCCGTACAATGTGGAGCTTGGGCAGTAGGTTGCAATCAGCCAACGTAAGCTCGTCACCATCCAGAAACTTTCTGTGGGAGACACCTTTGTCCTCTGCGCTTGTCTCATCAATCTCCTCAGGAAGTGGTGATGTCAGATGGTTGTCAAGAATCTTCAGGGCTTTCAACAACCTGTTCTCCAAGTTGGCATCGAGTGCTGGGTTTGAATTCTTGATGTAGGCAGAAAATTTGGCGAAGACATCTAGTCCAGCTGTGTTTGATTCTGGGTTCTTGGCTGCCAACTTGGGGTACCTAGCAGGACTCAGCACCTCTTCCAGAAACTCTTCAGTCTTGTGTACTTCAGTGCCATACAGTAAAAACGGGAGCTGACCTTCAGGACACAACTTCTGTACTGTCTCTGTTCTCCTTTTGGTGTCTACAGTGGTGACATTGAAGGTGACACCCTTAAGCCAGAGCACCATGAAAAGTCTTTGGGAGAAGGGGCAGTTCTCAATCTTGGCATCATCACTGCCGGCCTTGACGAACGACTTAACCCGTGCCTGCTCTTCAGCCATGGCTGCAACTGGGACCAGGAAGCAGCAAGCGCTGGGGGAACTGGGAGGGGCCAGGGTTGGAGGGAAGGTGGGTTGTGAAGCTTGGGGAGCTTTTTCCCCAAATGTCCTGGGACTCCCCGACTTAGCTCACCAGGAAATACACATACATACACACACACACACACAC
>CM053626.1:18490290-18509665 GCA_028646595.1 Phalanger gymnotis | reverse complement strand
AAAAAAAACATCAATTTGAGGAGGATTACTTCTTTATTTATCTGTTTATTTAGTTTTGTTAATATATCTATAATGATTTTTATTAGTACATCATTAGTATCCTTATCTTTATATATAAGATCGGTGATATTCTGGAATCTAATCTATTTTCATTTTGTATTATCCAATCAAATATTTGAAAAATATAGGCATTATAAATACCTATTACATTGTGGGCTCTCTGGTGGAATAGATACAAGCAAAGAATAAAAAAAATGGTAAGTTTCAAGATTGAGGTGTGACTATTAAATAAAAAGATTTGTGGCTTTTTATGTTGACTTACATTAGTTTAGGCTTGAATTGTCTTAAATTTAAATGCATTATTTGACTTATGGAAAATTAAATCTGACAGAATATATAATGTATAAGGACTTCTACTAAAGATCTTATCTAGCAAAGCCCATTTAATTTTCTAGGGCTTAGGTAGGAAACTAAGGCGTTGTATGCAATTTTATTATAAGTCAACTCAAGGAATTCACTTTTAGGATGCTTAATTTGTGGAGCACCCTTTCTGAAATAACATGTAGCTTTATTATAGATATAAGCCTAAGAGTTACACAACTAAATAATATAATAAATTGAATGAGTGCTAAAGAAAGAATAACTTTTTTTAAAATAGAATATACCTCACATAAACAGAATGGGCAATATTGTTCGCTATAATGCCCTCATAGCTCGTGTGGAACTGAGATAAATGTGAGGAACCAAATCAATATTTTCCTGACCATCAGTCTGCACAGTGAGAAAATGACAAGGAGGCATGGATTAGTGTTTCTGCCCATGCTGTTGTCTTTTAGCAGTCTCGGTCTGAGACTCTGCTTGTGTGATGATCTGAAGCAAAGGCAAATGAAAGTCAAAAGGAAGAGGGCACATGTCCTGTGGACAAAGGACTATAGAACATTGATACGGAACTGGAAGAGTAATCAGAAGGCATTGACTTTCATTCCTTCATTTTGTAATTAAGGAAAAGGAAGTCCCAGGGATCTTCAGTGGCTTCCCTAAATTCACAGTCAAAGGCAGTATTTGAAATGGTTTTTTTCTGACTCCAAGAGCATGTAGGTGGCTGAATCGATAGAGCACTCGGCTTGGAGTCAGGGAGACTCATCTTGTTAAGTTCAAATCCAATCTCAGTCACTTACTAGAAGAATGATCTTGGGCAAGTAACTTAACCCTGTTTGCCTCAGTTTCTGATCTATAAAATTAGCTGAAAGTGATTACAAACCAGTCCAGTATTGTTGCCAAGAAAACCCCCAAATTGAGTCACAAAGAATCTGATATGACTGAAATGATTGCACAACAATAACACATGACTCTAGAGTCAGCATTCAACATACTGTACTACACAGCTTACCCTTTAACCTCTTTTAGCATTGAAGAAATGAGGACTCTGTAGATGATGAAATTTTCCATAAGAATACACTAAATTTCTCTCATGTTTCAAATCGTGGACATGTCAGTCACATCATGACACACTCTACCACTGCATTCTGACAAATACAATCTTTTATACTTGCCCCTACAAATGATGGTATAGCTGATGTTTGAATCTTCTTCTCCCCTCACTTACTTTGAAGTGAATCTGATAAATGGTAAGGTTTCAAGTTAACACATTTTTGAGAAATGCTAATGAAGGGATCTCCACATAGTTAGGCTAATATCAAGCAGGGATTGTTTATGGCAATAGAGTAGCGAATGATCTCAGCCAAGTGTCTTGCAGAAAAAAGGAATAGGACCTATGCACTGCTATCTGTGTAGATCATGTCTGGAGTGAAGAAAATCCTACCAGTGCTGCTCATCACTTTCGCTTTTCAACTTTTAGTCATAGTGATTTGCCCAGGACATTGAGAGCTTAAGTACCTACAGCCCCTCTGTGACAGGTGTGGTACTTGAACCTAAGTCTTCCTAGCTTTGAGATCAGCACTTTATACCCTATACAATATTGCTCTTTTGCCAAAATAAAGGAGTCACAATGAGGGGAGGATATTCTCTTCTGTAAAGGATATTCGTACTAGTAGTTAAAAGGGGAAAGGGCACCAAATGTCATGCTATATTGCCTGCTCTATTGCCACCAGAAGCATCTGCTATAGTTAGAAAGTTAGGGTAGGCTTTTTTTTGGATTTTTTTTTAAGGTTCAGAGGTAAGATTATTGAAGTTCATTAAAGTTCATAATTGAATAATAGTAACCCTTGAGTAGAAAACATCTGTTAGAAGTTTATATAGAATTCATTATCATCTCCGTATAGGCACTACTGTTTTTTTATTCTTTTTGAGTGATCATTTTTGTTTCCATTTTCCTAATCCCTTACCTCAGTTTCCAATTACCCATCGCCAAATGTTGAGTGATTGTCTATATATGTATGAAGGTCATAAGATCTTAGAATTAAAACTGGAAAGAACATTTGAGGTCACATGGTACTATGATCCTATTTTACATATAAGTAAATTAAAACAAGTTAGAGGTTACATTATTTGCTTCTAATTAAATAGACAGTAACTGACAAAACCCTCATTTAAATCCAGGTCTTCTACCTTCAATGTCAATGGTTCTTCCTGGATTGTCCGGACACCATCTGCTCTGGGCTATGCTACCCTTTTACCCAAGTGAGATAGACCTTACTTTTCCTGAAGTCCTTCTAAGTTATTTTAAGCTGGAAAATTGTTTCACTCTGTCTTTTTTGTGGGTTCTGTCACTCCAGAAGCCATTTAGAGGCTCAATTTAATGTTATTTCTGAGGGAAACTAAGGAGAGATCAGGAAACTTCCTGCCTTCTCTCCATCATCTTGCCTTTGCCCAAACTTTCTCATGATTTGGGCAGTTACAAGGAGTATATACAGACAAAGAACACAGGAATGATTTGAATATGATGGAATGATATCTACAAAATTAAAATTAAGTGGTTAAAAAGAGGAAGAAGGGAGAATAATTAATATGGGGTAAAGTATCTCACATAAGAGAGCTTTCACAGTGAAAGGGAAGGTGGGGAGTCAGGTGGGAGCATTTGAACTTTACTCTCATAGGAACTGGCTCACAGACAGGATAACATACACATTCAGTTGGGTATAGAAACTCATCAATAGGGAAGGAGAGAAAGTGCTTAGTGAAGGGAAGGCAGATAGGGGGAATTGGTAATCAAAAGCAAAATACTTTTTTGGTGATGGACATGGTGAAATGAGAGAGAGAGAGTAAGAGAAAAAGGAGAAATAGGATGAAGTACAGTTGGTAATCATCATTGTGGAAAAAATTACAGCAAGTATCCCTGATAAAGCCTTATTTCTCTACCTTGGAAATATAGTGAACTGAATATAAATCACACCTGAATTGATAAATGATCAAAGGATATGAACAGACAGTTTTCAGGCAAAGTAATCAAATCCAGCTATAATGAAAAAATATACTAAATCATTATTGAAGAGATAAATGCAAATAAATTACAAAAATACTGAGGTACTACCTCACACCTATTAGGTTGATTAACATGACATAAAAGAACAATGATAAATATTGGAAAGGGTGTGGGGAAATTGCGAAATTGATGCCCTTTTGGTGGGGTTGTGAGTCGGTCCAAGCATTGGGTAGAGAAATTTGAAACTATGTCCAAAGGGCTATAAAACCATATATACTTTTTGTACCCGCAATACCACTACTAGGTCTGTATCCCAAAGAGATTAAAAAAGCAAAAGGACATTTACATACAAAAATATTTATAGACGCTTTTTTAAGGTGGCAAAGAATTGGATTGAGGGGATGCGCATCAGTTGGGGAATAACTGAAGTATATGATTGTGACGGAATAGTGTTGAGCTATAAGAAATGTTGAGCATGGAATTTCAGAAAAAAACTGGAAAGACTTACATGAACAGATGGAAAATGAAGTGAACATATCCAGGAGAAGAATGTACATAGTAACAGCAGTGTTGTATGATGATCAGCTGTAGCTATTCTCAGCAATAGGATGACCCGAGACAATGTCTAAGGACTTAAGATGAAAACTTCTGTCTATCCTCAGAGAAAGAATGGATGGAGTCTCAATGCAGATCAAAGCAATTTTTTTAACTTTGCCCTGTTTTTGTTTGTGTTTTCTTTCACAACATGACTAATATGGAAATATGTTTTGTAAGATTGCACAGCTATAGCCTATGTCAAATTGCCTTTTCAATGAAGGAAAACAGGAGAGACAGAGGGAGAGAATTTGAAACTCAAACACTTAGGAAAATAATATTAAAATATTTTACATGTAATTAGGGAAAATTAAATATTAGATAAATTTCAAAAAAAGACTGCAAAAAATGAAAACAAAGATTCACAAATCAAAAGGCAGAGGATACACAGAGATGTAGAGGTTCTTTGAGGTGTCGAGCAGGGGGCATGAGAGAACTCGTGATGGATGGATTCAATTTTCCAAACAGTTTTAGGCATCTACAATCATATTAGCATATTTATCATCATGATCAAATTAATGATACTAACAAAATAATTATTTTACTTCAAATCTGGGTAAAATCCCCAAATAAAACATTTAAATGTGAATAATTACATTTGTTAAAAATTAACATTAAAACAGCATAAGAAAAAAAGCAGGGACAGAAACTAGACTAACCTCCTTTAAATACTTGCAGAAGAAATCCATAGACTTTTATGGATAAATGATGGACTAGCCATATATTGAGCAATGCCCTTCACAAAGACTTAATTCCTATTCATGTAGGCTTTGGGAGATTCTCATTTCATAGATGTCATAATATTAATGAATGGAGAATAACATGTAAATGTTCTTTTTTACTGTTGGCCTGAGAAATCCCCAATTAAGAAATCGTCAGAAAGAAGTAGATCACATAATCTGTAGTATTTCATAGCTTATTATGTAATTCCCCAGGAGCTGCCTGAGGCACATAAACTCAATACATCTTAGATTGTGTAGCCAGTAAGTGGTAAACACATAACTTGATCCTATGTGTCTCTAAAGATCAACAGTCTCTCTTCTATCCCACTCTGCTTCTGGAAGAATAAAAGAAGACCACACACACACACACACACACACACACTCATATACACACATCGTGATGCAAAGAAAGTTTGGTCATTTGCTTATCTGATTTCCTATTCACACTTTTTCCATCTTTCTTCCCCATGTAGAAAGAAAATCTCATAAAAAGTTTGCACCCTGCAGAAGCACGGGGTGCCACTAAGTCCACATTACCCTGTGCTCTCAAAACACCTCCAGATGCTACCTTTCCCTTAATTATAGAAAGAAGGTGCTTCCACAGTCAGCTCAGATTTAGCATGTGCTATGAAGTATAATCAGCAGCTGAGGCTGGAAAACAGAAAAAAAAAGATGGAAACTTACCTCCCCTCAAAATCATTTCCTCAAAATCAGCAGCTGCCTAAATGCTATTACTAATCTTATCCTAACGGTTTTGTAATATTTTAAGAAAGGTTAGTCGTTAAAGGGATGCTTGTTTGATCCTTAACCCATGAAAGTGATCCTCTGTAATGAAGTCCTTCACTGAGCCTCAGGAAGGATTAAAAAGTCCTCAGCATGGTCAACAATTGGAGGGAATAGCAGCCCATCCAAAGACTTACCACACCAGTTACTCTATTAAAACCCTGCTGAAACAAATATGAATTTAATTTGAACACCTTATTTAATTTGAACATCTTTGCCTTCTCCTTTGCAGCTTATTTCAAAATGCACATGAGAGAGACTTTATCCCTTCTGTCTTTTCATGTATGAAACTTTCCAAATTGAAATGATTTTAAATGATTTTAATGATTTAAGTGATTTTAAATCTTTTCATTTGCCTTCACCCCCAATTTTTGGCAAACACACTTTGTGCTTCAATGCTACTGCTGAGATAATATAGGACGTAAATATGGGATCTTGGGTTTCTTGAGGTACTGAATCAGTTCACCCAGAATGGGGGACTATTCTGCTTGGAAACCATTACTTAATACCATGGTCCAGGCTGGATGCCACTTTAAAAAAAGTATTGATTAAGTTCAATTTCAGAGGAAGTTAAGATGACTTAAGTTAGTTAAAAACCTTTCTCTTTCCCACTTTAACAGGTACTTTGTAGAGTAAAAGATGTCATAGATCTTATGAGAATTTCATTACTTTTTCTATAATCAAATATTTCATTTGAACAAACATTTATAGAGTGCTAAATGTTTTCAGTTCAGCATACTAAACATTGGGAATACAAAATAGAGTTTAGAAGCTCCATTGTTAACATATAATCCGTTCCAATAGAACACTTTCTTTTGCTGTCTTCCTTCCTACATAGCTAATTACACTTGTTTTATTTTTTTCCTTCATAAATTTCCAGTGGCCTCATTTTTAAAAAAAAATATACATTATGTAGTCAATTCTTGTTGAGGGCTCTAAGTCAGTAATGATTTTTAGAGTCAGAAGACATAGTTTCATATACAACTCCTCCTACTTTATTCATTGTTTACTCCCATTTTCCGCTTCAATAAAATGATGGGGTTGAAATAGCTGGATTAATATCCAGCTTTAAATCTACAATCCTATGATATTATTTAAATTACTAAATACATTAGGAAAATAAGACATTTTCAATCCCTCTCTCACCCAATTTAAAAATGCCCATTTGTTAAAATACTAATTCTTCCTACCAATTTATTTTGATTTGACCAGTAGCAAATAACAATGAGTAAGTTCTGTGTCTACATATTGATACATTAGGTTTCAGATAATCAAATGAATTGTGTGCCTTAAGCATGTTATAGAATTTCATTATTGTTCCACTGTTTCATGGACATGATTGTAACAGGCTAAACAATATTTTCCTTATATGACACATGACTAAGTTGAGATCAATAAAATGCCAAAACAATTTACACTTAAGATACGTTATTGTTGTACATTCTATACAATTTTGTATAACTGTTTTAACTGACATTTCCACCTAGAACTGGCCAGTTATTTTGTTAGGAGGAAAAGAGAGTTTGAAATAATCTCCACTTCCATGTTTTTGTACAGTTGTGTCCTGGTGTCTGAAATTCTCCTCTACCTCATTTACTTTAAAAAAAAATTATTGCTCCTCAAATTTTGTGCTTTTTCCTATGTGAGTTTTGTACCGATCAGTCTAACTATTAGCTTTTCTTTCACCAATCAATTCATATTTAATTTTTTTATACTTTAGACTAAATCTCTTTTTCCATTCTGTATCACAGAATAATGTATGGTGTAGAAGTCAGAAATCGTTTCATTTTTGCCTTTGCTCAGTTCCTCAATCATTGTATCTGCTTAGTAAAAGCTTGCTACATTGAAATGAAGTGATGTCAAGACAAATATTCGGCTTTATTAAAGTAACATTAATGTTTTTCATGAAAATAAAAAAAATGTCTAAAGTATTTATTAAGTATCTAACATATGCTATGTACTGTGATTCATGAAAGAGGTGGAAATATATGGAGTGAAACAGTCCCTCCTCAAAAATAGCTTATGTTCTAATAGAAAAACAAAACAAATACATACATAAAGATTGATTTATACATACACATATATGAATACACACGTGCACATGTATGCATATATGCATACATACATGTGTATATGGTGTGTATTCACACATAAGCATACATAGGATGCATCAGTACATATATATTGCTATTCAGTTGTTTATGTCATGTCTGACATTTGATGCTGCTGCCTCTAATGCTGCTAACTACATCCCTGCCACTGTCCTGACCTATGTTGACCTATGACCTATTCAGCAATGTTGTGAGAGGAATTAATACTGAGTACTAATCCTGTCATCAGTCTCTATTCTTTTCCTAATTGATGACATTGATTCACTTTGCTTTACCACTTCATAAGTTAAGTTCTCATTATTATTTCAGGAGAGCACAATACATGCCATTTCCCTAAAGCTATTTTTTTCTAAGAATCTTCTTTCCAGGATTTTGCAAAAAAAAAAAATGAAGTGACAAATTAGTAAAATTTCTGAGGTAAAAGATTAGTAATATTTCTCTAAAATCTAGGGGTAATTGCTTCAGATGATTGAACATCCTATTAATATCTTGCTTTACTACTTTGTAAGGAATGGCAACAGATTGTAACGCCTTTACTCTTTTTTATGATAATAATTGGGATATCAAGAGACAGATCTTTTTAAATACTTTCTGCATTATTCTTATTTAGATAAAACATTTTTCCATATACATGCACATACATAGATATGCACATACATGTATATGCACACACACATATTCACACACATATATACATATGCATATATACACACATAAAATACACATACATACACATATACATACATATATATTATATATAAAAATACCTATTTCAAACTTAATATTCTGTGATTCCACAGTCCTGTGAAATGCCTGACCTGTGTTCATATCCTATAGCAGACAGCTTTAATAACTGCCTTGCTTTAGGCAAGTCACAAGTTCTCTCAGCCTCGATTTCCTCATCTGTAAAATGAGAGAGTTGTGCTTGACAACTCACATCTCTACATCTAGGATTCTAAGATCCTATGACTCTGGGTGTTCACCTTTAAATTTGCTATAGATATTAAGAACTATTAGTCTAATCTATACTTGAGGAAGGGTGTAGTCATCAGTTCTGTCTGCATCTTGAGGAATTCCCTTGTCTCAATTTTCTTATTTCTGTCTACTGAAAGTTGATTGTATTTCACTGTTTGTTTTTCTTACTTGATATAAATGTCCTTGGCATTACATAGCAGCTCCCTTGACACAGTACTAC
Organism: Phalanger gymnotis; assembly: GCA_028646595.1. Lineage (NCBI taxonomy): Eukaryota > Metazoa > Chordata > Mammalia > Diprotodontia > Phalangeridae > Phalanger > Phalanger gymnotis. The sequence goes on along the minus strand of CM053626.1, from coordinate 18,500,878 downwards.
TCTTTTCCAACCTATCCATCAAATCATAGAAACTTAGAGCTCTTATCAAGGGTTTCCCGGGTAATGAGTGTCTGAAGCACAATTGGAGACAAAGTCCTCTGATTCTAGCTGGTAAATTGGATAGAGGTGTGAGTTTGGAATTAGGAAAACCTGAAGTAAAAAAAAAAAATGTTATGTGAACTCAATCTTGAGTCGGGCTAGGGAGTTGGCTCATGAGATGCCAGGTTCCAACCATAGCAGCTACTCATCAACAACAGGTGCCAGAACTGGGCCTCAGGTGAAGGCCGAATCGGGCAGCCTGTGCAAGTCCAGGATCAAGAACCCAAGGAGAGTATCTTTAGTTTAAACATTGGAGAGAAGAGAGAATTCAGTTACCAACAAATCAGATGATGTATTTAAAATTACTTAGAAAAAAAGTCACGTGGAAATTCATATTCAAGGACAGAAAAAAAAATATTCTTCTTCTAGGGAGACTGCTCTCTGCATTCATGAGATCGTATTCGAGGTATTATGAAATAGATGTTAACTTGAACAAATGTTTGAGATCAAAAGATAATAGATTTAGCATAGGAGGTGTACTTAGAAGCCATGCCATCCAACTATGAGGAAAATGAGTCACAGAGATAGCTGGTAATTTCCAACATCACACAATTAGTAAATGCCAAAACTCATAAATAAACTCAGATCATCTGACCTAAATTCAGTTCTTAGACTCTTTCCTACATCTCTTCAAATATGAAACAAATGTGGATTATTCATGAACTCATTCTTTATTAATAATCATGTGCATGTGCACACACACACACACACACATGTCCACAACACTGCCAACAGAGAATACCTTATCTGATTATCTTCCCTGAATTGACATAGTTCAGAGAATTAAGAAAATCAATCTTTTTTTGATTCCCAGTTGATTGTCTATGTAATAATTAAATTAGCTTGATAATAATGTTAAGATTCATAAAATTAAAGGACAGAGCTGGAAGCAAACAGAAAATATCTGGTCTCATCCTCTCATTTTATAGATATATATCTAGATTAGACAGATCACACACATTTGGGTTGATGGGAAATAAAATATTAAATAATTACTCAATTTGAAGGATATAAAGTCAGATACTTATAAGTGCTAATGTGTCTTGATGCTTTTGAAATAATTAATATTTAATAAGTATAACAATAAAATGAATTTCATATAAATAAAATTGATTCATGCAATCTAACACATATTTATAAATTGTTTACAGCTTTTTTTTTCATTTTGGAAGTTCTCATTTCAGTTCTTTGTAAAAAAAAAGTAGATAAATAAACAATAAACATATTAACATTTATTTATATGATTTTAAGAACTAAAGTATCTGTGATATATAATATGTTGTTTAAATATTAATATAGCTTAACAGTATTAATGCTAATTTAAAGAGTCATTTATACTTACCAATTACTAAAGTTTTATTCCCTGGAATTTTTGGAAGGTGGCCTGACATTTGGGTTTTGGCAGTTTAAACAGTTAAATACAATGTTACTTATCAAACTCTATAAGCCTAATCTTTAATAGCATTTCCCAGATTGGGAGGAGAGAAATGGTGGACCATCATTCCAGACGTGATACTCTTAGCCTCTAAGCAAGCCTTAGGTTGGTGAGGAGGGGTGGTTCTGCCAATTTGTCTCTGAATAGATCAAAAGTCTCCACTGATTGGATAAGTCTAATCCCCTAACCTCCTCCTCTCACTCTTATTTAAACAAGTACATGTTGTACAAGACTTTTTGTTCCAATATATACTTTTCCACATACTTCTCAGCTGGAATGTAAACTTTTTAGGACTTCTTTCCCCCTTTAGGTTTGCCACTGGTGTGTATTTGAATTAATCTCAAATATTTCATAAAAGGGAGCAAGTTTAGGGAAGGAGACAAAACCAGTGTCATTTCCCTTGGTAGACATGTATCTGTTTAGATTAATAAAGAGTTTGTATTCTGGTAGTGGCAGCTGAATCACTACTATATATCCACTAGGTAATTCTTGGAGAGGCAGAATTGGATAGCTGTGGGACTGTTATTCTAGGAGTCCTTAATAAATGGGTTATAATTTTATGCCATAAAATTATTATGTAACCAAGAATGAGTACCTCATTCATAAAATGTCTTCAATACAGATTAAAATTTCTATATTGGAGGGCTATTGCTGAAGCTTATGAGGTATCCTGTATGAAAAGGGAAATACAATAAAAACCTACATGAAAATATCCTTTATCATGGTTGAAACAATGACAAAATAACAGCATAGCAGTGTAATATCATGTAATGGTTATGGCATGGCTGACTGTTTTGGAATAGTAATGTTCCCAAAAAGTAGGAATTGAGAAACACACAAGGGAAAATGGAGTGACACATAATATATTTGAACATATTGAAATGTATTACAAATGAGGAATCTTAAAGGAAATGTAGTGTAGAGGCTGATATTATATGGGTACACCATCAAAAAAAAGATGGTGGGCTGTTCACTTGAGTGTGATCAATAGAAATTTTAGTTTAAAATGAAAGTCAGCTCCTGTTTTAGAGCTCATTGTTTAAATCAGTGCTGTTTTAACAATGTCAAAAGAAATTAAGAAAAACATACAGAATATTGAGTGAACCTCTTGGAGATAATTTATAGGATGACGGACATGGGTAAGAGTTTCATAGGATGGGTAAATGTGCTCTGGATGTTGTCAGGGCAAAAAAGGATAAGTCAGAGTAACAAGATCAAATATTCACTTGATTATTTGAGAGAAATTACAAAAATTAGCATTATTAAAACAATTAAGTGTTTTTGAAGCACAGTTGAGCCACAAGGTAAGGATTTTTTTTTTTTACTATTACTGATTATTACCTCTAACTTGTAATCAGAGTTGCCTGGGACATAGGGAAGTTACATGACTTTCTCAGGATTATAGAGCCACTATAAGTCGGAGGCCCAGACTTAAATGAATGGCATCCTGACTAGAAGTCTGTTCTTTTTATTATGTGACATACTGCTTTTAGAGGAAGATACAATAATATCATTGTCTACTTTTCATAAACAAGATAAACAAATCGAATTGGTTTAGCTGTCTGGCACCAAGTAAAAATAGCACCAAGTAAAAATAGAGGTAAGGTCATTTGTCTCAAAAAATAATAATCAATCAGAGATTGATGTAAATTAAGCCAAATATTTTGGGCAGTATCTCTACATTGTCAAAAGGTTGAATTGTAAAGAGAAATCACAGGATCATAGAATGCAAGCTCAAAAGGTTCTTTGCCTAGGCCACTGTGTCCTTAAGGCAAAATGGGCTCCTTAGCCCTTGAGGAGTTTGGCCTTTGTTTACCTTGAGGGAAAGTACTTTCAGCTGTTAAGTGCTAAGCCCCAGGCCCAAAGCCCTATCAGGTGTGAAACCTGTGTGGGCATAGCTTGATGACTTAAGAGGCACCAACTCGGGAACCAATTGGTCTCTGGTCGTTGAGGTGGGGCTTGAGAACGCCAGAGGCTTGGCTTGGAGGAGAGGTGAGCTAAGAGACCAACTACAGCTGAAGCTGAAAAAAGCTGTAGCAGGAGACCTGTGTGAACCCAGGAGTGAGAGCAAGGACTTGAGGACAGTAAATATGATTTGGCTAAATACTATCTTGTTTTTCTGTGGCCTCCTGGTTACTCTTGTGAGGCGGGCCTATTGGGCCTGGGGATTTTGGTCAAGATGTGGGAATGGGGAGGCTGGTTTGAGAATCTGTTGCTCTGGGGCATAAATAAATGTTCTGTTGCTTTCTACTTAGAGAATCCCTCATACCTTGCAGTTTCGAACCATTCAAACATATATAATTATATTTGAGATCATAAATTCGGCCTTCCTACTACAGCCATCTAGTTTAACAATCTTATTTTATAGATAAGGAAACCAAGGCACACAGAGTTTAATCAATTTACCCAGTTTGACTTCTAATAAGTATCTGAGGCAAGATTGGAATGCAGGTCTCCTTGAACCTAATTCACTATACATCCACCATGCCCTTTTGCCTCAGTCAATCAGTTTCTTTAACACCAAGTCACATAACTGGTTTAATTATTTCCTGGAATTTACAGAACAACAAAAAATAAGAAAGCCAGGAAAACAAAAATTATCTGACTTTATAGGCCTGAGAGACCCACTGCTTTCAAATGCTCTATTTCTACCATAAAAACTCTGGTATCTTCTGCCAATTTAGAATGGGTCCAAAAATATTCAAAACAGCGAAGTATGTATATGTCACCTGAGAATCAGCCTGGTGAGTAAAGAAAGTCATTACTATAAAATTGACCACCTGGTGCTGATGGGGGGTTGGGGGGGGGTCCTCTGGAAATCCATACAAGTTGATTCGTTTTATTGGCATATATCAAGGACACCTGAGGTATAGGGAAGAAAATACTAGATTTTCAATGCATGGGCCTAAATCCCAGCTCTGTGCATTGTTGGTTGTGTGACCTTGCACAGGGTCCTTAAACATGTGAGAACTTATTTACTTGTCTTTCCAATAAGACACATTTTGTGATCTTTTCTGCTCTAAATTCTATATAAAACTCCTGCCTCTTAGAATTCTACTTGTCCTTCTAAAAAATAATATTTTTCTAGTTTAAACTTAATTTCTAACAAGTAACATTGGCCAAAGTAGATAAAATGTTGCAAAAGACAATAATGGCAAATATAATGCCTCTCAGCTGGACATTGGTAATGTAGAAGTAATGTAGATAATTTCTATAACCATCACATTCTATCATACTTGGCAAAAGGAGCTACATTAATACGTTTTAAATGAAGTGGCCACTGCCAGGAAGCTCTAATTTCTTTTCATTAGTTGGAAATCGAACTTTCTAATTTAAGAGTAACCTTTTCTGTTACTGAACTAGTTTAGACTAGTTCCACATTTTATAATAAGCTTTATAATCTTCCTTTCTGACTTTAGATGTTCTTTCATCAAAATAATGTTGTCCTTTTGTGTTTTCTTCAAAATGGTTTAGAATTTAGTCACAGGATAAAGAGTACGCACTTACTTTAAGAAAATGCAAAAAAAAATGTAAATGTCCATGTTATCATTTCTTTCTGCTTTGTGAGTGCTAATTAGATAAAGAATAGCATATTATGTCCATCCTATTTAACTGCACATTTTCTTGAATTCTTGCTTTTTAGAGGCTCTGAGACAAAATATTTCTTAGGTTAGCATAAACTGTTAAAATTTATATTGGTTGGATTTCTATTAGCTGTTTATCACTGACCCCTAATGGGTTAGCTTCATAGGAAAATTTACAGTTGATGTACAATGTTGGAATTTGAAAACCTCTACTCAGCTGTGGTCAGTAGAGGCAAGAAGGTCATTTACTTACAGCTTCCTGAATCATGTAGTTAAAATGGTGTAATGCATCTCAGAGTGCAAAGCTCAGGTGTAGCCAATGGGAAGACTTATTTAGAGCTTAAAAGGGGTGTTGGAACTCATCATGCTCAAAACATGCTATTTAAAGATGAGACAATTGATATCTAAATGGTTCAACTTTTCCAATTGAAAAAAATCCAAAGTGACATTTGAAACCAAGACCTTTGACTCAGGATCCTGATGCCAAGATGGACCGGTATGTCAATTAGGTTGTGTATTTTAATGGGCACCAAAAATGTCTTGAATTCAAATGCCCTACCCCCATCAAAACCTATACACACACACACACACACACACACACACACACACACACACACACACGCCACTCCAGCTTCTGATAGGTAAGCTTTCATTTTCATTTTAACATCCTTTGAATTAGGTCACACTATGACTTCCCAGGTAGCTTTAATCTAGGCTACAGAGATTTTGATCCTACTTTGCCTCCAACCTGAACCAGTATCCTTATTCCTGGCTCCCTGGATTCTGATGGAAATAATTTCTTAGATTCTCTCATGCCTGGAAACTTCCTTTCTCCATATCTTGGCCTCATTCCACCCATCAGTGATCTCTAAACTCTTCTCCTCTTGTATCATATCCTTACCGGAGGGTGCTCTGATGAGAGGAAGGTAAATTTGGAAGGCTGAAACCTACCTAGATATCTTGGGGTTTACTGGCTAGATTTCTTTGTTAAAGGCCATGCCTTAAACCCAATAACTTTGGCTCTCCTTGATTGGCCAGCAACAGGTCCCTGCCCAAGCACCACTTAATGGTTATCCTTTGGGCCCTGACAGTTCAGAGTGAATGTAAATAGTAATTGTTTCTCTTTTGGCTTGAAAACCTGAGAATCTTATCCTCCCTAGTTTTTTTTTTTTTATATATTTTTAAAGGTGCCATCCCTGGGCTCACTTCTTGAACAGCCCTAATCACTGAATGGGGTTGTCTCAGTCAAGTGAGAACTCAAAAAGGTCTTAGCTAAAAAAGGCTAAGTTCTCAAATTACATCCTGGGTCATCTCCAGTTGTCCTGATTTATATCTGGCCACTAGACACAGATGACTACAGAGGATAAAGTGAGGCTGGTGACTTTGCATAGCCCTCCTCACTTAAATCCAATTCACTCACAAGTCATAGCATCAGCTTCCTGATGTTATGTTCCTCTTTGAGAAAGAAAGACAAACCGCACACACCCCCAGCCCTCCCCACACACACCACATGCGCACAGACACACATACCTCTAAACTATGCCAAATCCCCATTCGCCTCCTTCCAATCCTGGTTCTTCAGTACGTTTTGTGTTCCTTTCTTGGAACATAAGCTCTTTGAGTCCTTATTTACATTTACATCCCCAGAACTTAGCACCATAGCTCACATATAGTAAGCAAATAATAAGTCTTATTTCATTCAATCAGTCATTAAAATCACAACCTGCTTAGGTTGAGCTGATTTAGAGCTGATCTTAACTTCTCATTTGATGCATGAGTGTGTTCAAGTTCAGAGAAATTATATAACTTGCCTAAATTCATGCAGGTAGCACATGATTAATAGGTAGGATTTCAACCCACATCATCATGATTCCACATGTACAGCTCTTTCCATTGCATGATTCTGTCTCTAGAGTAGAAAGGCACATTGGCTATCACATCCAAGTCCTTTACTTAAAAGACAAAGAAAGCCGGGCCTAAATAGATTCAGTGATTCTTAAAGTTAATTAATGTAGCAAATATATTCTAGATTGGGACCCCATTCCTTGGACTCCAAATACAATGCTTTTCATATAGGTGTCACTGTGGATAGAGAGCTGGACTTGCAGTCAGGGAGACCTGAATTAAAATCTGCCCTCAGACATTTAAGAGGCATATGACATTGGGTAAGTCACTTAAGTCAGACTCAGATCTCACCTCATGAATAATAATAGATAATATAATATGATAGTAAATATTATAAAATAATGATAGCATCTGATAATAGTATCTATCTTTCAGGATTGTTCTTAGTATAAGGAGAGATAACACTTAAAAAGTTTTTTTTCCCCAAACTTTAAAGTACTACATAAATGGTAGGTATTAATAATATTATTATTAATGTCATTTTACCATGCAGCATAATCACTAATGCCTGAAATGCTACAATTACTGTTGTGCAGAATTATGTTAACTCCCATCATTGTAATATGCAAATACTTTTGGAAGTACAAATTATCTCTTTCTACTCATTAACAAGAAATTGATTTAAAGCACTTTGTTGCTTATCTGTCAAGGTCATAGCTAGCTCAGGGCATGCTTTTAATAGACCAGTAGGGTATAAAGAAAGGTTAGAAAATCATATTATGTCTGAAAACTGTATGTCTGAATGGAAGGATCCAGTTAGGCATGAACCAATCTGTAATTATGGAGGAGGCAACAAGAGCTTTATCCCAAGGTACTGAAATTTAGAGGATGCTAACAATACTTACTATAATTTAGAAATTAGAAACAACTGAGACACAAGTTAGCAAGGTACTTAGGCATTATGGGAGACAACAAAAAGGCTAGGCTTCTTCGATTTCCCCAATCCCAAGCATTCCACACAGCACGTGAGCTTTCCACAGCCTAGTGCAGCATGAATTTTTCTTCCCATCGACTCTTGTTCTACCCTCCTCTACTCAAATGATTTTGTGTTAAAACTCTCATTTCAAGGTGCTTGCCCACATGCAAAAATTGCTAGTTACAATTCTGTACACGAGGGTATTTACTCTCAACAGATTTCTTCATAAAGTGAGAATATTAAGAGTTTGAGGGGGTATCAAAGAAAAAACTTTTCATGGTTAACAATTTTGTCTCTGATTAATTCTGATGAAGCCATCATTTTTTAAGAGAAAGTATCAGCTATCAAAGATATCTGAGGAAAACCTAAGAATTCATAGCAATAGTAGTGATCTTAAAACATGATAAAATTAGAAATTGATTTTTCCATTGAGATTAAATTTCAATTTAAATTTACCTGTTCTCATTCTTTGCTTACATGAAATCCCTCCTCATTTTCATGAGACTTTACAAAGTCCAGTGATTCATTATAGCTTTGAAAAATAGAATGAAGAAGTAATTAAAGCTGTTTTGAGGAGATGTCTCATTGTGACTTTATAAAAATATAGTGACCTTCAAGTTCTGAATACCCAGAGTAAAATTGCATTCATATAGTAAAACTGAAAAAGGTTTTGTGTCATGAAATGAACAGTGGGCTACCTGTTTTTGCCCAGATTTTAGATAGGTAACTCATTAATATCTAAGCACTGGTGAATCTATTATGTGGATTCTGCATTTTACTTTTCACATTTCAATTATATCATCTGTTACCCTTAATCATCTTTCCATGTGTTTATAGTACTTGAAGCTTTCACCCTTTCAACACTAAGCTACTGTTACCCAGGCTACCATGTGCCCTGGACTTTGGGATAATTTACCAGAGAGGTGAGGTCTTTCTATGAAATGTAGTAAGACCTATCATTGCTAGATTCTTTCTACTTTTACAACATTTCCTGGGCACCCATAGTCCCTTCATCTCCTCTGTATCCCATCCTTCACATGCGTAAGCACCTTCTCTCACAATCACATGAGAAATTTTACAAAAATAAGTAACAGGAAAGAAAAAAAAAATGTTGGGAGAGCAGGAATTTGGTAGAGGAGTTGGGCATTGATGGAAGGAAGTAAAATGGAAATCAAGAGCTGTAAGTGAGAAGAGATAGGAAGAATCTGTTTAATGCCTGCTTCTGGGCCATAGTGTATAGGCGGAAATTAGGGAACTCTTAACATAGTGCTGTGGATATCAAATCTCTTCAATAACTATTCTCCCTATTAACTAGGTATGCTGAGTTATCAATTAGTACTTGACAAAAAGGTTCAAAGTTCAAGAAATATGGAGCCACTTATAATTCTACACATTCTTTTTTTAATATCTTTTGAATTTTTCATATTTTATTATTTAATGTTTTAGTTTTCAACATTGATTTCCACATTTGAGTTACAAATTTTCTACCCAATTCTACCCTCCCCCACTCCAACATAGCATATATTTTGATTGCCCCATTCCCCGGTCAGCCCTCCCTTCTGTCACGCCACTTGCTCCCCCCGCCCCATCCCCTTTCCCCTTATTTTCTTGTAGGCCAGGATAGATTTCTATGGCCCATTCCCTATATGTCTTATTTCCCAGTTGCATGCAAAAACAACTTTTTTTAGCATCTGCTTTTAAAACTGTGAGTTCCAAATTCTCTCCCCTCTTCCCTTACCACTCCCCCTCCCTAAGAAGGCAAGCAATTCAACATAGGCCACACATGTATCATTATGCAATAATCATCTTGTGAAAGCCTAACTATATTTCCTTCCATCCTATCCCGTCCTCCTTTACTCAATTTTCTCCCTTTGTTCTGTCCCTTTTCCAAAGTGTTTGCTTTTAATTACCTTGTACACCTATCTGCCCTCCTTTCTATCACCCCCCCCTTTTTATCCCCTTCCCCCTGCTTTCCTGTGGGGTAAGATACCCAATTGAGTGTGTATGTTATTCCCTCCTCAAGTCAAATCCAATGAGAGCAAGATTCACTCATTCCCCCTCCCCTGCCCCCTCTACCCTTCCAACAGAACTGCTTTTTCTTGCCGCTTTTATGTGAGATAATTTACCCTATTCTATCTCTCTGTTTCTCCCTCACTCAATATATTCCTCTCTCACTCCTTAATTTGATTTTACTTCTTTAGATATCATACCTTCATATTCAACTCACCCAGTGCTCTCTGTGTGTATGTATGTATGTATATATATCTATATGTTTATACATGTGTGTGTATATATATGTGTGTGCATATGTGTATATATGTGTATATCTACATATACACACATATACATATGTGTATATATACACACATATGTATACACACATATATATCTATGCATACATACACATATATGTATGTATGTATGTATATTCCCTTCAACTACCCTGATACTGAGAATTACACACATCATCTTTCCATATAGGAATGTAAACAAAACAGTTCAACTTTAGTAAGTCCCTTATGATTTCTTTTTCTTGTTTACCTTTTCATGCTTCTCTTGATTCTTGTGTCTGAAAGTAAAATTTTCTATTCAGCTCTGGTCTTTTCACTCAGAAAGCTTGAAAGTCCTCTATTTTATTGATAATCCATA
>CM053626.1:18466813-18489790 GCA_028646595.1 Phalanger gymnotis | reverse complement strand
AGTGACATTTCTGAAATTTATCATCTACATAAACGTGGGCAAAACACATCAGCTACCTGGGCCTTATCTTACTCAGTTGTTCAATGAATATGACTAGATGTTTCCCCAACGTCCCTCCTAGATGGACACGTATTATTCTATCAATTTTTGTGCACAGGAGCATGCTGGGTGCTGGTTCAAATTAGGTCTGGCCCTCAAGGAACTTGTAATGGGACAGGATACATAAATAAGCAAACGCAAAGAATACCAAAGTAATTTCAACTTAGAGAGTGGGGTGGATAGGACAGCACAAGAAAGGCTTCATGAAAAAGGTGGCAATATTACATGCACTGGTATAAAGGCTTTTGAAAGTGGAGGGCAAAGAGGGAGAAAATTCAGACAAGGTTCTATGTGTCACAAAGAAAAAGAAAAAAAAAGTAGAACTTTATATACAAGTTCCATTGAATAGGCCAGCTTTAGTGGAATGTAGAAGGAATGAAGGCCAATAATATGAAATGAGACTGGGAAGGTAGGCAGAAACCATATTGTTTTAGACTTTAAATGGTGAGGAGTTGGTGCTGTTTGATCCCAGAAACAATAGGAAGCCACCAAAGATATGTGAATAGCAGATGAACATATTCAGATTGCTGTTCTAGGAATGTCAGCTTAATGACTGTGTCAAAGTTATGTTGGGAATGAGATAAACTGCATTGAGAGAAAACAATTAAGAGTTTATTGAAATAATCTAAGCAGAAGTAATAAGGTCCTAAATTAGGCTAACGACAGTATGTATGCAGAGAAGGTAGAAGATTCAAATAATGTTGTGTAGATAGCACTGAAAGACTTTTAATCTAATCAGAATGCTATGATATGACCAGTGTGTCTAAAACTGTGAAGAGGATATGGTGGGAGATGGTTGCTTCTACTGAAATAGAGATATTTAGGGGAAAATTGATTTCAGGGAAGAGAGAAGAAGAGTTTGATTTTAGATGAATCCTTGAGTGATTTGTTTAATTACAAGGTAGGGGTGAGAGTGGGGGGTGATGGTCATGGTGGTCATGCTGGTAGTAGAAACATTGGTCATATGCTTTTAAGTAATCCTGCTTATATCCAATGTCAGACCACATAATAAAGGAAATAGCTGAATTTTTCACAAATAAAAAGTACAAGTTTATTTATTGAATTTGCATGAATGTTGAGGTATAACATGCCATAGACTCAAAAGATTGGTCAACATCAGTGTCAGAATTAGCCCATGTAGCAGAAAAAAACAAAACAAAACAAAACATTTTCCCATGGAATTGCTTGCAAAACATCAGTTCTTGGCTTCTTTCTATTTCCTTTTGCTTTGATTTGCTGCTTGAAAAAGATTACAGTCCTTGAAAAAGAAGGTAAGTACATATCCTGGAGATACAGCTTTCAGATAGTTGTCAACAAAATTTGAAAACACCTATTTCCTATAGAGTTGAGGGTCAATGGGTGTCATCTTTGCATTTACTCTTTATCATTAACAAAGACATAAACCTCGTGTTGCGATTACCCCCATTCATTTTCCTGCTAGGTATGAATTAAAACAAAATAATACAAAACAAAACTTTTTTTTTCTGCCTTATGAGTTATATTATTATAGATGCAGCCAAGCTTTGCAATTTATTTGTTTAGATGGTTGGGTTTTTGAGGTAGGTAGTGATGAGATTAAATGGCATAGAAGGGATAGAAAACAGCAGGAAAGAGATGAGTTTATTTCCCTGTGGATGTGATCATTCAGATTCTTAGCTGTGATTTCCATTCTTCTGACCTTCTCTATAATTACTACTGATGCTATTTTAAAATTAGCTCTGCCACAGACTATTGAAGAGTAGATATGTACCAAAAACACATGATTACATTGTATTTTAAGGGATTCCAATTGGAACCACTCACAAGAAAGTTCTGATTTGGACATGTTAAATTTTATTGCCTCTGGGACATTTAGTCTGAAATGTCCAACAGACAATTGCTGAATTATGATTGACATTCGGGGGGGAAAGTGGAGCTGAGTATATGCAAATATCTGATGAGTAAGGAAAATTATGATGACCGTTAAAAACTTAGAAGCTGTTATTTATATATATATATATATATATATATATATATATATATATATATATATATATATATAGAGAGAGAGAGAGAGAGAGAGAGAGAGAGAGAGAGAGAGAGAGAGAGAGAGAGAGAGACTGTGTTAGGATGCTTCAGATAGGTAAGTGAGAGAATTAGGAAACAGCTAAAATTAGAGACTATGTATCCATATTTTTTTCTATATAACACAGTTGTAAGCCTCTTGAAGAAAGATATATTTTCACAGGAAAACAGAGTTTGAAGGAACCTTAGAAAACATGAAATCCGAAAACTTTTTTTAGATGAGGGAACTGAGGGAGTGTGTTGACTATATCACCCATGTCTTCTTGAATGTTAGTCTAATTCTAAAACCATGGCAACAACAGGATCCTCTGCTATATTCTTCTCAACAATTCTTCAGAATAATGCCTTGAGTCAAGTCAGGGTTCGTTAATTATTTTTTAATATTTTATTTCATTAAATATTTCTTAATTTATTTGAAAACTTTGTATTCATTTTTAAAAGAAATTGAATTTCAAATTCTCTCCCTCCTTCCCCTCCCCGTTTGAGAAGAAGGCAAAACATTTTATTTTGATAATACAAGTGAGTCATATTTACATAATAATGATGTTACAAAAGAATGTACTACCAAGAGAAAAAAAACAGAGATAAAGATATTTTTAGCTTCATTTTACACTCAGAGTTCATCAGTTCTCCTACTGGAGGTGGATAGCATTTTTCAATGGGCTTCTTTGGTACTATCTTGTTGGGGATCCCTGTTACCCCAAACTCCCAGGCCTTTGTCCAGCAAAGGCCTGATCTCAGGGGCAATGAATGAGGAGGGAGGCACAAGATGGTAAGCAGCTCCGTTTATTCAGGTTAGTAACCAAACTTTTATAGCTTTGCTTACATAGCACTAGGGCCGCCCTGGTTCCTCCTACTCTCCTCCCCTCTCCTTACTGCGCTCTCCCCAGAATTCACCTGTGCACAGGTAAATCCAGAAAAGAACCTGGCACCACGTTGCCAACAAGGGCAAGACCCTGCCTCCTGACTCCATCTTGTCCCACCCTTACCGCAGAGCCCTGAGTTTACCTCAGCAGGCCCTGGGTGCGGAGGTCCAGCAAGGGCAGGGTTCGGCTCTAACTCTCCCCATTACACTGTCTTGTATCACTGTATTGATCAGAGTTGAAAAGTCATTCACAATTGAAGATTCTGACATTATTGCTATTAGTGTTTACAATGTTCTCATGGTTTGGCTCACTTCACTTTTCATAGTTCATATCAATCTTTCCAGGTTTTTTCTATAATCCACCTGTTCATCATTTCTTAACATATAATCGTATTCCATCACAATTTTATAATACATCCTGTTCAGCCATTCCCCGAGTAAAGGGCATCCCCTCAATTTCCAGTTCTTTGACAAGACAAAAAAGCTGCTATAAATGTTTTTGTACATTGTGGTGTATAAATGTGATGAATACTATTGTGCTATGAAAATGTTGAGCAGGCAGATATCAGAAAAAAAAAAAAACTAAGAACATACAAACCTGTGAACACTTAGATGAATTGATGCTGAGTGGAATGAGCAAAACCACAACAACATTCTACACAGTAATTGCAATGTTTTGTTATGATTAAGTATGAGACACTTAGCTCTTCTTAGCAATACAATAATCCAAGAGAATTTCAAAGACTCACAATAGGAAGTGTTACCCTTGTCCAGAAAAGGAACTATGGAGTCAGAATGCAGATAAAAGCATACTATTTTCTTTTTTTTTTTGTATTTCTTTCTTTCTTTGTTTTCTTTCTTGTGAATGTTCCTTTTCATTCTGATTTTTCTTTCACAACATGACTAATGTGAAAATATGTTTAACATGATTACACATGGATAGTCCATAATAGATTGTTTTCTTGGGAAGGGGGAAGGGAAGTTTAGGAGGGGGGCAATTTTGGAACTCAAAATCTTATAAAAATGAATGTTGAAAACTATATTTACATGTAACTGGAAAATAAAATACTATTAATTGGGGGGAAAGAAAATATATGCATGAGAACAGAGGGTACAAAAACCATAGAGTCAGGATAGGGAATAATAAATGTGAGGAAGAATAAGGAATCTAATGAATATGATGGAATATTATTATTCTGTAAAAAATGGCAAACAGGATGATTTCTGAAAAACCTAGAATGATTTATATGAACTAATTCAAAGTGAAATAAGCAGAACCAGGACAACTTGGGACTCAAAACTCAAATAAAAAATTATTTTAACATGTAATTGTGGAAAATAGTATAAAAAAGAGTGAGCAGTCTATTAGACTGGAATGAACTTTCTTTAAAGAAAATAAAAAAAAACTATGATATAACAGAAGACTATAGGAATCCATATTATCAAGGGCTTTGAATTCCAGAGTTTAATATTGTGTTTTCTTATCCTATATAAGAGTTTTTAACCTGGAGTCTATGTGAACCTCCTTTCCTTGTTTTTTTTAATATTTTCATAACTTTTGAAATATATTTGATTTCCTTTGTAATTCCATATATTGTATTTTATTAATTTAGAAATGTTATTCTGAGAAGTGATCTTCAGTTTCCTTTAGATTGCCAAAGGAGCCATCATCACCTCAAAATTGTTTAATAAGAACCCCTGAAATTAGAGGGACCTACTGTTCATTTTTTAAAGCTAAAATCATGAGGACCTGTGTTTCTTTCCCAGCTATTCCCCTGAGTTGGTGTGAACTTAGGGATGGCACTTCCTTTTGAGGAAGTTTCTTCTTTACAGAATGAGGAGGCTGAACTAGATGATCTCAACCAATGCCTTATTGGCCTTTCTACTCTGGAAAGTTGTTCAGAAGACATGCCAAAGCATTAGGTCAGTTTCAATCAATCCAATTTAATTCTTTGGCACTAATAATAAGATGCTTTTTTTGAATAAGCCGTCTGCATATTTTAGTGTTTTAAGCCAAGTCAATCACACACTTGCATAAGAAGTATTTTGAGTGGCAAGAAATTGTTACCAATAGATTATTTGGAAGGACATTTTGAAAAATAATTTCCAATGAAAGGAAAACATTACTAGTTGCCATTACTTCATTTGATTAACCATTGCTCCTTCAGCCTGGGAAGGTTGCAATAAAACATTAATTATATGAAAACTTTGAAGAGTCTTTTTGATGGAACCTTAGAAAGATCAGAGTTCTGTTAGTATTCTCCTACATTTTTCTTGTCCCAATGTGGCAGAAATTATCTATCTATCTATCTATCTATCTATCTATCTATCTATCTAATTGACTTTGATATAAAATAATCAATTTTAGATTTAAGGAACCTCAGAGGTCATCCAGTCCAAATGTCTCAAATTACAGATAATGAAATTGAGGACCAAAGAAGTTAAGAATTATACATTTATTAAGTACAAATGTCATTTTGATGTCAGAGAAGAAAAGGGCTATCAAATAGAGAAGGCAGTTCTGCTTTGTCTTCAGAAGTTTATTCATTTTTTTCTTTTTTGAAGGGGGGAAGGCAGAGCAATTGGTGTTAAGTTACTTGCCCTAGGTCACACAACTAGTAATTGTGTCAAGTGTCTGAGGTGGGATTTGAACTCAGGTCCTCCTGACTACAGGGCCTCAGCTCCACTCATTGTGCAACCCAGCTGCCCCTCAGAAATTTATTCTTATTGTGTGACAACTTTGATAGATTTAGCTTTTCTCAGCAATGTAAGGATCCAAGACAACTCCAAAAGACTCAAGATGGAAAATATTATCCACATCCAGAGAAAGAACTTTGGAATCTGAATGTAGATGGAAGCATACTATTTGCTCTCCTTTTTTACCATTTTGTTTTGTTTCTTCTTTCTCATGGTTTTTGACATTATTTCTAATTCTTCTTTATATGATGACTAATGTGACAATATGTTTAATATGAACACATATGTAGAGCCTATATAAAATTACATGCTGTTGTGGGGAGGGGGTAAGAGAGGGAGGAGGAGAAAATTTGAAACTCAAAATCTTATGGAAGTGAATGTTGAAAAATGAAAATAATTAAAACTTTATTCTTCACAGATTCCAGTTCTCCTTTAGCCAATGTTCCCTCAAAAATGTGCCTTTTTGAAGGGCTTTGAAAGGTTTGAAAGCTGTTGTCACTTAAACTAGATTTAATGTCAGGCTATGACTAGCTTTTGTCTTTTTTATTATTATGAATTATATGGTAAAATGGTCACTGTCTCCCAAAACATCTGTGGTTTCTACTACAGCAACGAATGCCTCCTTAAAATTTGGGTATGTAGGGGGCAGAGCCAAGATGGCCGCGTGAAAACGTGGTCTTACCTCTCTCACAAGTTCTGTCAGATACCTCTAAAAAGTGAATCTGAGCAGATTTGAGAGAGTTAGAAGCCACTAGTAGACTTAGTGGGGCAAATTTCCAGGCCAGGAGAGTCAGAAAGGTTGACTGAATGGATCTGTAGGCTGGGAGAGTGCCTGATATGCAGAGCTGCACCAGACAGCACCAAAGCTGAAGCAGCTGTGGAAACCAGTCAGCAATCTAGGCTGGGAGAAAGCTGGGCACCCCAAATACACGGAGATCCCCAGGCCTCCCAGCACAGGATGGGAGTCTGTCGAAGCAATAAGAAGCAGCAGCAGCACAATGCCTGCAGCTGTGAGACATCTTCTCCTGAGGCTTGCTGCCAAAAGTTTTAAAACTCAACTTCTTGAGCTTCTGGGAGAAATAATGGCCAGGTAAAAGGCTTTCATTCCTCCATCCCTCCCTGTCCTAGAGAATTCCTCAGGAAAAACACTGGAATAGAGAAGACAGAAGTGTGGCTTCAATACTCAAATAGTGGGAATTCTTGAGTCCCAGAAGGGTGGAACCAGCAAGGTTCAACACTAGGAACCCAGACGTGCCTTTGCACAGCCAAGGGAAGTGGAAGACACCAGCATAGAAAACATCTGATACCACTGGTCCTGGAGAGCACCCCAAGGGGAAGAGGAGACGTCTGGCAGCCAGAAGACACCTCCCCTAAACCTCAGGAAACGGAAGGGCATAGTACACAAAGTCAGTAACTAGGCTCACAATTCCCAGAACAAGAAACCTGGGACAGAGATCCCTGAGCCCCAAAAGAAGAAATTCACTATAAAGACAGGAAAAATGCTAACCAACCTGAAGAAGGACATGAAAAAACTGAGGACCATTGATTCTTCTTATGGAGACAGGGAAGATCAAAGTACCAATTCAGAAGAGGATGACATTGTCACTACACCCACATCTGATATCTCAAAAGGGAATGCGAATTAGTCTCAAGCCCAAAAAATATTCCTGGAAGAGCTAAAGGAGGATTTTAAAAACAAATTAGGGGAAAAATGGAAAAATGGAAAAGAAAAAATGGAAAAAAATCACTGATGAAATCAAGTCTTTAAAAAATAAGATCGGTGAAATGGCTACAGAGATTAAGAATCTAAATAGAGAAAATGACACCCTGAAAGGTAAAATCAACCAATTGGCAAAGGAGACTCATACCCAAAATGAAGACAGCAATTCATTAAATATTAGAATTGAGCAAGTGGAAGCTAATCACTCTATGAGGCATCAAGAAGTAGTCAAACAAAATGTAAAGAATGAAAAAATAGAAGAAAATGTGAAATGTCTGAATGGAAAAACAACTGCCCTGGAAAATAGATCCAGGAGAGACAATTTAAGAATTACTGGTCTACTGGGAATCCACAATGAAAAAAAAGAGCCTGGATAGTATCTTCAAAGAAATTATCAAAGATAACTGCCCAGAGGTCCTAGAACCAGAGGGTAAAATAGTCATTGAAAAAATCCACCAATCACCCCCTGAAAGAGATCCCAAATTGAAAGCTGCAAGAAATATTGTAGCCAAATTTCAGAATTATCAAATTAAGGAGAAAACACTTCAAGCAGCCAAAAAGAAACAACTCAAATATTATGGAATTACAGTCAGGATCATGCAGGATCTTTCAACTACTACATTAAATGACAGGGTAAATTGGAATATGATATTCTGAAGGGCAAAAGAGCATGGACTACAACCAAGGATCAACTACTCAGCAAAACTGAGCATAATTTTTCAGGCAAGGAGATAGGTATTCAACGAAATAAGGGAATTCCAGATCTTTCTGATGAAAAGGCCAGAACTCAATGGAAAATTTGATCTTCAAATACAAAACTCAAGAGAGACATAAAAAGGTAAACGGGGAAAAAGCCCACAAACCTTATCGATCAATAAGGGAAAATCATTTACATCTAGGATTATATATTTCATATATGTTATATAAATAAATATGTCAATCTTGAGAATAGTACAGTTATGATGACAATTGAAAAGGATACACATAGACTGTGCATGTCAGTATAAAATAATTAATGTAATGATAAAAATGTAATTAAGAGATGTAAAGGGAGGGTTCTGGGAGAAGAGGCAAGGAAGTAGCAGAAAAGGATAAATTATATCACATGATGAGGCACAAAAACATTATTTTAGAGGGAAAGACATGAGGGATAAGAGTAGAATATGTGCTTTACTCTCATCAGATTTGGTTCAAGAAGAGAATAACATAGCTGAAAAGTGTAGAAATTAAACTCGTCCTACAAACAGTAGGAGGTGAAAGGGGAAAGAAAAGGGGGGATGGTCAGAAGGGAGAGAAGTAGCAAGGGGAAAAAGGTAAGAGAGGGAAATCAAGAGGAGAGTAAATTGAGAAAGGGGGTGGTCAAAAGCAAAACTCTTGAGGAACAGAAGTGTGGAGGGAGAAATAAAAGCATAAACAAGGGCAGGGGAAATGGGATGTAGAAAAAGATACAGCTTGTAATCATAACTGTGAATGTGAATGGGATGAACTCTCCCATAAAGCAGAGGTGGATAGCAGAATGGTTTAAAAACCATAATCCTACAATGTGTTGTTTACAAGAAACACATTTGAAAAAGGGGGATACACACAGGGTAAAAGTAAAAGGATGGAGTAGAATATATTTTGCTTTAGCTAAAATAAAAAAAAAAGGAGTAGCAATCCTAATCTCAGACAAAGCAAAAGCAAAGACAGATATAATTAAGAGATAAGGAAGGATGCTATATCCTTCTAAAAGGCACCATAGACAATGAAGCAATATCATTATTTAACATATATGCACCAAATGGTATAGCATGCAGATTCTCAGAGGAGAAATTAAGGGAGTTACAGGAAGAAATAGACAGCAAAACTATACTATTAGAGGACTTCAAACTCCCCCTGTTTTTTTTTTGTTTGTTTTGTTTTTGGGTTTTCCTGGCAGGGCAATTGGGGTTAAGTGACTTGCCCAAGGTCACACAGCTAGTACATGTGTCAAATGTCTGAGGCCAGATTTGAACTCAGGTCCTCCTTACTCCAGGGCCAGTACTCTACTTACTGTGCCACCTGGCTGCCACAACCTCCCCCTCTCTGAACTTGATAAGTCTAACCTCATAATAAACAAGAAAGAAGTTAAGGAGGTTAATAGAATTTTAGAAAAGACAGACATGACAGATCTCTGGAGAAAAATGAATGGAGATAAAAACTAATACACTTTTTTCTTAGGGGTGCTTGGCATATATTCAAATGTTGACCATGTACTAGGGCATAAAACCTCACAATCCAGTGCAGAAAGGCTGAAATGTTCAATATATTGTTCTCAGATCATGACACAATGAAAATTATTTGTCATAAAGGACCATGGAAAGATAAAATAAAAATTAATTGGAAACGAAATAATCTAATCCTAAAGAAAGAATGGGCCAAAGAACAAATCATAGAAACAATTAATAACTTCATTCAAGAGAAGGACAATAATGAGACAACATACCAAAACTTACGGAATGCAGCAAAAGCAGTTCTTAGGAGAAATTTTATAACTCTAAATGCTTACATGGATAAAATAGATAAAAAGGAGATCAGTGAAATGGGCATGCAACTGAAAAAGCTAGAAAAAAGAATAAACTGAAAATCCCTAATTAGATACCAAATCAGAAATACTGAAAATCAAAGGAGACATTAATAAAGTTGAAATCAAGAAAACTATTGAACTAATAAATAAAACTAAGAGCTGGTTTTATGAAAAAAAATTGATAGATCCTTTGTCAATTTGACTAAAAAAAGAAGTAAAGCAAAATACCAATATCAAAAATGAAAAGGGTGAATTCACCTCCAATGAAGAGGAAACTAAAACAATAATTAGGAATTATTTTGCCCAATTGTATGCCCACAAATTTGAAAACCTCAGGGATATGAATGAATATTTACAAAAAATACAAATTGCCCAGGTTAACAGAAGAGGAAGTAAATTACCTAAATAATCCCATCTCAGAAAACGAAACTGAGCAATCCATTAATAGTTCTAGGAAAAAATTCTCCTGGACCGGATGATTTTACATGTGAATTCTATCAAACATTTAAAGAACAATTTCTATACTCTATAGTCTATTTGGGAAAATAGGCGATGAAAGAGTCCGACTAAATTCTTTTTATGACACAAATATGGTATTAATACCTAAACCAGGAAGAATAAAAACATAGGAAGAAAATTATAGACCAATTTTCCTAATGAATATTGATGCAAAAATTTTAAATAAATTATTAGCAAAAAGATTGCAGCAACTTATCACAAGAATAATACTTTGACCAGGTAGGATTTATGCCAGGAATGAAAGGCTGGTTCCATATTAGGAAAACTATCAGCATAATTGATCATATCAATAACAACATTAGCTGAAACCATAAGATTATCTTAATACATGCAGAAAAAGCTTTTGACAAAATACAACACCTATTCCTATTAAAAACACTAGAAACCATAGGAATAAACTGAGTCTTCCTTAAAATTATAAATACCAGCTACCTAAAACCATCAGTAAGCATTATATGTAATATTGATAAGCTAGATGTATTCTCAATAAGATCAGGGGTGAAACAAGAATGTCCATTATCACCCCTATTATTCAGTTTGGTACTAAAAAAGTTAGCTGTAGCAATAAGAGAAGAAGAAATTGAGGGAATTAGAATAGGCAAAGAAGAAACTAAATTACCACTTTTTGCAGATGATATGATAATTTACTTAAAGAATCCTAGTAAATCCAAGTAAAAACTACTTAAAATAATAAACAACTTTAGCAATACTGCAGCATATAAAATAAACCCACAAAGATCTTTGGCATTCCTATATAATACTAACAAAGCCCAACAGCAAGAGGTAGAAAGAGAAATTCCATTTAAAGTTACTATAGACACTATAAAATATTTGGGAGTCTACCTGCCACGACAAACCCAGGGCCTATAGGAAAACAATTATTAAACACTTCTCACACAACTAAAGACAGATCTAATTAAATGGAATAACATCAGTTGCTCATGGTTAGGCAGAGCTAATATAATAAAAATGACAATTTTACCTATATTAATTTACTTATTCAGTGCCACACCAATCAAATTACCAAAATTATTTTACAGAGCTGGATAAAATAATAACAAAATTCATGTGAGAGAACAAAAAGTTCAGAATATCAAGGGAATTAATGAAAGGAAATGCCAGGGAAGGTGGCCTAGCCATACCAGATACCAATCTGTACTATAAAGCAGCAGTCCTCAAAACTAGCTGGTACTGGCTAAGAAAAAGAGTGGTAGATCAGTGGAATAGGTTAGGTACACAAGACACAAAAGTCACTGACTATAGCAATCTATTCTTTGATAAACCCAAAGAATCCAACTTCTGGTCTAAGAATTCACTATTTCACAAAAACTGCTGGGAAAATTGGAAAATAGTATGGCAGAAACTGGGCATAGACCCATATGTTACACTGTATACCAAAACAAAGTCAAAATGGGTACATGATTTTGGAATAAAGGCTGATACTATAAGCTATTTGGCAGAGCAAGGAATAGTTTACCTGTCAGATTTGTGGGAGAGGGAAGAATTCATGATCCAAAAAGAGGTAGACCACATCATAACATACAAATGGATAATTTTGATTTTCTTAAATTGAAAAGTTTTTGTACAAAAAAAGCCAATTCCACAAAGATTAGGAGGGAAGCAAAAAATTGGGAGAAAGTCTTTACAACCAATGTCTCTGATAAAGGCCTCATATCTGAAATATACAGTAAAATGAGCCAAATTTATAGGAATAAAAGTCATTTTCCAGTTCAAAGGATATGAACAGGAAGTTTTCAGAGGAAGAAGTTAAAGATACCTATAGGCATATGAAAAAGTGCTCTAAATCCCTATTGATTAGAGAAATGCAAATCAAAACCACTCTTAGGTACCACATATCTCCTGTCAAGTTGGCTAACATGACAAACAGAAAAATGATAAATCCTGGAGAGTATGTGGGAAAACTGGAACTTTAATACATTGTTTGTGAGGTTGTGAGCAAATCCTGCCATTTTGGAGAGCAATTTGGAACTATGCCCAAAGGGCTATAAAAATGTGCATACCCTTTGACATAGCAATACCACTCCTAGGGCTATATCCCAAAGAGATCAGATCACACAATTGGGAAAGGGATCTGTATGTACAAAAATATTTATAGCTGTTCTTTTAGTAGTGGCAAAGAATTGGAAATCAAGGGGATGCCCATCAATTGGGGAATGGCTCAACAATTTGTGGTATATGAATGTAATGAAATAGTATTGTGCTATAAGAAATGGGGAAGATACAGACTTCATAATAACCTGGAATGACCTACATGATCTGATGCTGAGTGAGAGGAGCAGAACCAGGAGAACATTATACACAACCACAGACATATTGATTCTGTGATGACTGACTTTGAAAGACTTGGTTTCCTCAGCAACACAAGGCTCAAAGACAGCTCCAAAGGAGTCATGATGGAAAAAGCTAGCTAAATCCAGAAAAAGAGCTGTGGAGTCTGATTGAAGATTAAGGCAAATAATTTGCTCTAGTTTTTTTTTTTCCTATTTTTTTGGTTTTGTTTCTTCTCTCTCATGATTCATTCAATTGGTCATAATTATTCTTTGCAACTTGACTACTGTGTAAATCAGTTTAATGTGAAGGTTTACGTAGAATCTATATCAGACTGCATGCTGCCTTGGGGGTTAGGAGATAGGGTAGGAAAGGGAAGAAAATTTGAAACTCAAAAACATGTAAAACTAAGTGTTGTAAACTAAAAATAAAAATTCTAATTAAAAAATAGGGTATCTAGAGATAATAATGGAAAGGTAAATTTCACCTCAGGTAAGGCCAATCAAAGGTACATCAAAGATCTTTCCCTCCCAATGGATTGGCCTCAGGTGGGGCCAACAAAGGGAGGTGTCATTAGAGGCTGGCCCATACTCTTTCACTAACTAGGTCCGAGGCTCCAGGCTCACACCTTTTTGCTAGTTAAGCCAATGTAGGCAGGAAGCCCTCAGGGCCCTAAGGGGAATTTCTAGGACCAGAGCCAATGGTATGAGCCCTGAGAGAGTCCATAACTGAGAACAGCAGAACTGGGAGCAACAGAACTGAGAGCTGCAGTATTAAGAAGCAGACATCAAGATGACATTGAAGCAGCAGACACTGAGTGAGAATCAGCATCAGGAGAGACTGCAGAGTGGAGAGTATAGAACAAGAGAGAGTTTTAGAGTCGAGGAACTTGGAGTCAGCAGAGCTGCAGAAGAGGGTGCCTAGTGGAGAATTAGGATTCATGAGTGATTGTTTACAGGAAATCTGGAGGGGGGAAGGAAGAGGGGAGGTTACAGTATGCTTGGCTCCTTACCGTAATATTTTGTTATAATTTCCTTGTTGTTACATTGAGGTGGGCTTACTGGTTTTGCAGTATAATTGCTAATATATGGAATTGGAATTCTTGGTCCTGGGATTAGATTCTCTCATGTCTAAATAAATGTTGTGCTTCCTCTACCTTCTATCTGGAGAATTTCTTATACTTTGAGATTCTAAACCATTCAGGCATGTTCATGATCATCTTCAAGGTCATAAATCTTGCCCTACTGCTATACCTCCCAGGCCTGACTGCAATTTATTAGAATATGACTTATGCTAGGAATATAGTCATGAAAACATTTGCACTTTTGATGGTAATTATATAATAACTTTATTTCCTTTTCTGCCAAGCACAAAATTGACAGAATGGGATATGATAATTATATCAGGAGTAAAAATGATGTTGATGAAAACTGATGCTTATGTTATTTTGTACCTTATTGTTCAAAATAAGCAATTAGCTGAAAGTCATTTCACAGTAAAATCACATAATGGAATATATACATGTATAAAAACATCCATAGATGGGCTAGAAGAACATAAGAGAGAACAATTGTCTAGCACCTTCATTTTACAAATGTGAAATTTTGACCAGACAGAAGTGACTTGTCTAAGGTCACATAAGGGACAGGTTGCAAAAAGGAAATTCAAGTCCATGTCCTCTGCATCCAAATCTAACATTGATTCCAGGCCAGCAGTGTGGGTCAACAAACATTTTATTTTAAGATTTTGATAACTCTATTTCAACATGCTTATTTTTTCCTTTGTAATCTAATGTATTTCCATGTGTATACACACATAAGCACATGCATGTATGTTGCAATCTACAGTATATAATGAAATATATACACATATGAGACATTATATATAATAGACACATACATATGTGCAACATGCATATCCATATACACATTGTATGTTATGTGTATATATTATACATATATGCATGTATGTATGTATATTGTATTATATATGATTCTCAGAAGGGCTCCAAAGTCAAAGTATCAAAGGGGCTTATAACCACCCAAAAGATTTAGAGCTCTTCCATTAAACCATTAATCATAGAAATTGTTTGGAAAGTGCATGGAGGCAGAAATAAAAGCAATATTCCCTTAAGAGTGCATGCAGACCAAATGAACAGGAAATTAATGATCCACTGAAGAAGTGAATTTCAAAACTATCATGAAAAGAAAATTAAGTTGTCATGTAGAGTGTTTTGACTTTCTAAATATTTGATTCATTTATTCTGCTAAAATAAGGGTACCATATATATTTATTTTTGTCTTTGATAATTTATTTCTCCAAAAATTTTTGAGATCATAGATTTAAAGGTAGGATGGTGTCTTGGAGTTTATCTGGCCCAGCCCCTCATTGTATAGATGATGCAACTAAGGCCCAAGAAGTTGCTACTATATCCAAGATAATGCAGTTAATAGAACGGAAGAAAGAAAGGAAACAGGTGTTTAGCAAGTATAATGTTTCAGCACCATGTTGAGAGATTAGGATATAAATACAAGGAAAAAGCAATCATCCAAACCATCAAAAAAAAACTTACCTTTTAACAAAGGAAAAAATATAACAAGTAACTCAAAGGGGATGGGAATAGAACCAAGGTACCTGGCATGGATATGTGGTTTGGAAGTCTAAAATGTCAGGCACAGAGTCAGGATGTGAATGATATAGTGTGACCTGAACCCTTCCAAAAAACAGAGGCTCAAGAGGGAACTCACCAATGGAAGAAGGTTGTGGGCTTTATGAAGACATATTTCTGTGTGAGCAGACCAGAGGAGTAGTAGACTATTTAAGGGTGAGGAAGCTGCAGAACTCACTCTGCAAGAAATCCTAACATGAGTTTGAAATAGGGAAAGTATGGTTTTAAGTCCATAAATTCAGCAACAGAGCTGGGAAAGGAATGAAGGTATGACAACCCAGGACCCTCTAAAATATGAAGTAAGAGAAGAGAATCAGTATTTGAACCTAAGCTCTCTCATTCCAGATACGCAGCACTTCTCATCTCAGTAGACTTGAGGAAGTATTTCAGAGGGTTTTATGCTGGATTAGTATGGACCAATAAGGTAAAATTAGTTACAGAAAATGAAACTTGGATATCTTGGTAGAAAGTGGTCATTCTGTACTGTAATTGTTAATACCTAAGGAGAAAAGGGTTAGTATTAATCTGACCCTCTGGATTTTTAAAAGATGTTATTTTTAACAGTTCAAAGAAGATGCATATAGAGAACTGTTGGCCAAAATTTTATCAGGGGAAGTCAGAAGAGTAACTGGTTCTTGAAAATAAGAGCCTGATGACAAAAACACAAACAGCTGTAATTAGGACAAAAAGGCAGAGCAGCCTAAAGATTCTAATATAATGCACAGGGACCTCATTGTCTAAATTAGATTTTAAATATGCATGTAAGTGGATGGAAGAAATGTCAGTTAACAGAAAATGAATACAAGCAAACACACGAAACAAAGCAAAAACTAAAAAAAGGAACATGGTGCTTTACAAATAGAGCTTTCACAAGTGGATGAAAGTTATATAACTGCAAATTTATGTGTTATTTCAGGGGAAACAAAAGTTCCAACAGAATCGCCTGTAGTATGAAGGCAGAATTTATGATTTCAAAGAGAATCATATATATGTCTGAATGGTTGAGAACCACAGAATATAAGGAATTCCTTAAGTAGAAGGCAGAAGAATCAAAGCATTTATTCAAGTTCCAAAGTAGCAGACCCACGAACCAGTGTCCCCATTTTGATATCCTGGTCACAAGCTTCCAGGACCAATAAGTCTGCCTCACAAGAGTAACTAGGAGGCCACAGAAAAACATGATGGCATTAAACCAAATCATATTCATGCTTCCCCCACTCTGGGAAGAAGATTACCCACTGGCCTCAAGCCCTTGCTCAGCACGCCTTGGTCCACACGCAGGTCAGCCCTGCTACCAGCAGCTCCTTCCTTATATCGTCTTCAGCTCCTTTTGGCTTCAGCTTTATCTTCAGCTTTGGCTGTAGCTGTCTCTGGCTCCAACAAATCATTTTTACTCCTGTTATGTCTCTGGCTCCTACAAATCTCAATCTCCAAGCTGTCTTCTCTCTTCTTATAGAGTTTTTGATGTCATTAAGCTTAGGCCCTGGTGATTGGTTCTTGAATTGGCCCCTCACCTTAGGACCCTGGGAGGTTCACATCCACATAGATTAGGTTAACACCTAATAGGGCATGGTTCTGGAGTTAACACTTCCCCTTAGCCAGCCCCACCTTGGACCCCACCCCAGTCACCAATCCACACCCATATAGGTTTCACACAAAATTGGGGTTTGGGCCTGCGGCTTAGCACCTAGTAAGGCTTAATGAAAATACGCTGAGTTACTCAAAGAAAACAAAGGCCATTTTGCTTACCAACACATCACCCCAAAGTGGAACAGACTACTTCAGGAAATAGTGTTTTGCCCTTCACTGGAGTTCATAAAACAAAATCTGGATGATCACTGATGGCTAGTGTTTTAGACTGATAACTATTCAGATAGATAGATAGATAGATAGATAGATAGATAGATAGATAGATAGATAGATAGATAGACAGATAGATAGATAGATAGACTGACAGACAGACAGACAGACAGGCAGACAGACAGACAGACAGACAGATAGATAGATAGATAGATAGATAGACAAATAGAATCTCTTGTATCTAGATACATTGGTTTGTGACTCTCTTCTTACTAGCAGTAGAGATGAATGCCTTGCCCTGAGTGAAGGACAGAGTGAAGTGAGAAGAGGAAGAGAACTTCATTTTATTGCATCTACAATGGATGCAGAAACTAGGAACACAACCAAAAATATGGAGGAAATAAATTGACCAGCTTGGTTTCACAAGTTGCAGGCAGCCAATGAAAGCAGACAACCACATCATTGAGGGCAAGGATGCAGTTTGTTCCATGTTAGGCAATCTGAACATCTCAGATCTTTTTCTCATTAACCCATAGAACTTTATATAGTAAACAGAAATATGAACATGAGGACAGAAACATCTCATACACAGATTTATGAAAGGCATTTGAGGCATTTGACAAACAAACAAAGGGCATATCAATAGTGCCTTGAGAATGTAAAGTGCTTCATATGTGTCGTTTGATGCTTATAACAACCCTGTAAGATATTGCTACTACTGTTCCCACTTTAGAGATGAGGCAACTGAAGCTTAAAAAAGTCAATGTCTGATCTGAGTCATAGAGCTAAATAGTGACTGAGGTGGTATGTCTCCCTGCCTCCATGCCTTCCTGACTCCAATCAGAATACAATTCAATTGGAGCCACCTCTCAATTACATCTGCAAGGTAAAATATGAAAGAGTTATTAAATATATTTGTAACTTCTTAAGCAATTTCATATGCATTTGTGACTTCAATGCAATGAGCATAATGTCATCTATTACAGTAACAATGCATTACCGTAACCTCAAATTGTAAACTCAAAGTGAAGTCTTTAAAGGCATTGAAATAGAAACCTATTCCCGGATCCCAAAATTTCAATATTTTTAACAGTTACTTTGTTTGTTGCATAGATTAAATATTGTTCACATTTAAATTTATACAATTCATGAAACTTCATGGAAGCAGATTTTCAAAATTCACAATTCAAAAAATTCAAATGCAAGATCCAAAAATTCAATTAAATTTCAGGAATATATGTTAGGTTCTACCATTTCTAAGGAACTGTGTTAGATACTTTAGTTACAATGGTAAAAATAATCCTTGTCCACAAGGAATTTATATTCTAACAGGAGTTAGCTAAACCACAAGAACACATTATGAAGATAATTTTGTAAATTAAAGAATGGTTGACTAAAGGTTTAGAAGACATCAGTTCAAATTATCCTTTTGACCCTTCTTATTTATGTAACCAAATGCAAGTTGCTGACATTCTATGGGTTTCAATTGTATTATCCGTATCAGGGATAAATTAGTAATAGGCTCCAGGGCAAACCCAGGAATACTTGGGAGCTATTTTTTTTTTACATTTTTAAACAAAATCATTATATTGCAAAATGTCATTTCCTACAAAATCAGGTTACGTGCCAGACAGATTTAATCCTGGGCATTTGTTTATCCTTGGTCTATAAAATAAATGATATCTCAATTACTTGCTTCGTAGGGCTTCTGTGAAGATCAAATGTGATATATGTAGTGTAATTTACAAAGTTTGAAGCAGTATTAACATGCCTACCACCATTATTGTTATCAGAGATGGCCTGAGAGAACTTGAAAGAAAAAAAAAAGGATTCTTATAGGTGGATTTGAGAAGAAATAAATCTCATACACAGGGGATATTTAAAACATAAAAGTAGGAAATGCAATTTCATGTTTGAGAGCAAGCTAGTATCCCAGTTTAACTGAAATTTAAAGATATGAAGTACAGTACTGTGAAATTAAGCAGGTTGGATCCAGATAGCAAAGGGTCTTAAATAACAGATTAAGGATTGTTCATTTGATCTGAGATGCCATAAAGAGAAAATGAAGTGTTCTGAGGACAGAAATGATGTTATCAGATATGTGTTTTAGTGAGATTAGGGTATCTGTGTGCAGGATGAGTTGAAGAGATAAAAGATTATAGACTGATAGATGACTTAAAACACTATTATAATAGTCCAAGCAAGTTGTGTTGGGCACCTGCCTTTTGGTAGTATGTTGGTGGCCCCTCACTTTCCCTGGTAATACTGGTCTTGATGTTATATTTTGTCCCATAGTCTTTAGGTATAAGTTATTGTTGTTAATATTCTACAGTCTATTTCCCCTACCCACATACATATACATGTGCATATATATGTATACATATATACCTATGCATGTATGCATATACACACTCACACACACACAAATATATACATATACATCTACATATAAACATATTTATAGATGTATATTAAAGAATTTTTCTGATTTATTTTTAAATTATCCATATCAGTTTCTTTTAAATCATTTCATGGGACCATTGAACAAATTTGTAAACAAAGAAACAATCATGACACCAAAAGGGAAGGGGAAAGAATAGTATTAAGCCAGGAGCAAAGGATTTGGAGTCAAAGTGTCTGTGTGACCATGGGCAAGGCAATTCACTTGCTAAAATTTTATTATTCTCCTTTTAAAAATAAATGGACTAAACTAGATGACTTCTAAATACTCATTTGATCACTTGTATCATTGTTTGAATTAAGACCAACATGGCCATGATCACTGTAAGTCATTTTTGGAAGTCTTCTATTGAAGGCCAGTTGTTACAGGACACAAAAAAGAAAATAAAACATCTGCTTTGCTTAACTATGGAAAACTGTGATTGAATTTTTTTAAACAAAATCATTCAATACTAGGATAAGTTGTTCTTTCAAGCATCTACCCATTTTGTGGATCATTCATTTAAAAAAAGATATAATAACTCAATCATAGGCATAATGAATGAATTGATGTTTGTAAAGGGCATTGAAAGTGAAAAGCACAAATTAGTTATCTCATTTCTTTATTTAAAACCTAATAAATTGAACAAAACCTCTTTATGCACTTCAAACAACAGCCTAAAATTTTTCAAAATGTTATCTTTATAATCACAGGTACATGAAAAAAACAATAGGTACTATTGAAAAACTTCAAGAGGTATGTTGATTTGTTCCTCTGTGTAGTTTTCCACTGTTAAATCTCCTTCATGAAAAGCACATTGCAATTTTACTACATTTTGCAGAATCCAGAACCACAAATTGGCCTTCTAGAGTAAAGATAAGTGCCATTATTTTGATGTGTTTTTTGTTATTGTTGTTCTGGTGGTGGTGGTTATTTTTCTTGTAATTGGCTTGATCCCATTATACAGACTAAAATTTAGTTATGTGGAGTTCAAATAAAATGAAATCAATAAGCAATGTATTCTTCTCTAGGAACTGAGCTGAGGTTTTGGGATACAAAAAAGGAAAGACATCTTTCCTATTCTCAAAGAACTCATAGTCTAAAGGGTGAAAACATGCAAACAACTGTGTACCTATAAGCTATCTACAAGGTACATTGGTGGCAATCAAGATGGGGAAGACACTAGAATTAAGGAAGATTAGGGACAACTTCTTCTAGAAGGTATGACTTTACCTGAGACATGAAGGAAGCCAGGGAATCCATGAAGTAGAAATGGAAAGGAGGAGAATTCCAAGTGTGGGCTATAGCCAGTGAAAAGTTACTGAGCTGGAAAGTTGTGCATACATAATAAAAAGGAGGCCAGCATCATAGGGTTGTAGAATATGGAGAAAAATGAGTAATTTATAAGAAGCCTTGAGATTTATATAGACAAAATCTACATTTTCATATGAGACACAGGTGGAGGAGAAGATAAAAGGAGAAGCCATTTGAGTGATATGAGAAAATGAGGATGGAGAGAAAAGGGAGCTCTAAGCAACATGTTCAGAGCTGTAATTAAAAAGATCAATTTGACAACTGAATGTAAGATATATTGGAATGGGGAAAGACTTGAAACAGGCAGAGCCAACAGCAAGTTATTTAAATAGTCCAGGTGTGAGGTGATGAGGGCCTGCACCAGAGTGGAGACAGTGTCAGAGGAGAAAAGGGGACATATAGAAAGAAGGAAGGCTATTTTTGAAAAATAATGAATGCATTCATAGAAATGTTGATGCCTATGGAATAAGTTTGAGATATCTAATAGACGGAGAAAGGCATATTTTAGAAAAGTTGCAAAGCTAAAATTAACAGGACTGAAATAAACTAGAACTAGGTGGAGGCATAAGAGCTAGTAAAGAGTTGAATAAGAAACCTAGGTTGCTTAAGTAGGGGTATGGAAGAGTAGTAATGCCTTTGACTATAATAAGGAAGTTTGGAGTGGTGGAAAGGTTAAGGATGAAATATGATGAGTTAAATTTGGGAAATGTTAAGTTTGACATGTCTATGGGATAATCACTTTAAGATATCTGGTAGGGAGGGTAGAGCCAAGATGACAGAGAAATAATTACTCCTTTAAACTCTCCCAAATTCCTCTCCAAATAACTTGAAAATTATGCCCCAAATTATATTTTGGAGCTGCAGAAACAACAAAAGGTCAGAGTGCAACAATTTTCCAAACCAAGACAATTTAGAATGTCAACAGGAAATGTGTGTTTCACTGAGATGATTATAGACCCTGAGAGCACAATAAAGGAAACAAAGTTGGATCTTGAAGGCAGTTACATCAGCTCCTCAGCAGCTTCACGAGCTCTCAATATAAAGACAATAATGGGGTCAGATAAATAGGAGATTTCAGGGGATCCTTTACTGGTACCATGTGCAGGTCTCTACTGCAGTGCCCATACACATTTCCCGGTTGTTGTCCCAGGGCAAAAAGGAACACTAGTGGATTGGTACTTGTAGCATTGGGTGAGCAGAAACCCAAGTCATAATTCTAAGGTAGAGAGGAGTGTTTTTGGTCTCTCAGAGAAGAGTAGGGGAACTTTTCTTAGGTCAAAGTCAAAGAGGAGCACCATCACTTGCATAAATTTCATTTTCAGGGACAGAAGGAGTGAAAAAACTCAGAACCTAAGGGGAGCAGGGGCCATGGTCCTAGTTCCAGGGTATAGAGGAGTGCCCGTTAAGGCTCATAGGACAGAGCACTGAGCAGGAAAAGCAGTGGCCTCACCTTTTTTTAGATCATACCACCTTGGAAGAACTGAAAATATACAGACCCCACAGAATTAGCTCTGAAAGCTGGAGCACAAAAAATTTGAAGCTTGGGACAGTGCCCCCACCATCCCAAGCAGCAGAGCTACACTTTAACATAAAGTTAAATGTCCAGAAATCAGCTAGAAAAAATGAACAAACAATAAAAAATAACCTGACCAAAAAGAGTTACTATACTGACAATGAAGGGCAAGACATAAACCCAGATGAAGGTGATGAAATCAAAGAAGCTACATGTAAAGCCTCAAAATATTAGACTGGACCCAAGACAAAAAAAATCCTTCAAGATGTCAAAAAGTATTTTTTTTAAAGTCAAATGAAAAAGGGATAGAAGGAAAAACATATGAGAGTGGAGCAAAAAAATTTAAGTTAGAGTCAACAGTTTGGTAAAAGATACAAAATGTAATGAAGAAAATAACAGCTTAAAAGCAGAATCGGCCAAATAGCAAAAGAAATACAAAAATCC
>CM053626.1:18433348-18466313 GCA_028646595.1 Phalanger gymnotis | reverse complement strand
TCAAAAAGGATGTCAAAAAGCAAGTTAGAGAAGTACAGGAAAAATTGGGAAGAGAAATGAGAAAGATGCAAGAAAACCATGAAAAACAAGTCAATGACGTCCTAAAGAAGACCCAAAAAATCCTGAAGAAAATAACACCTTAAAAAATAGACTAACTCAAATGGCAAAAGAGCTCCAAAAAGCCAAAGAGGAGAAGAATGCCTTGAAAGGAAGAATTAGCCAAATGGAAAACGATGTTCAAAAGACCACTGAAGAAAATACCACCTTAAAAATTAGATTGGGGCAAGTGGAAGCTAGTGACAGGATGAGAAATCAAGATATTATAAAACAGAACCAAAAGAATAAAAAAAAATGGAAGACAATGTAAAATATCTCATTGGTAAAACCACTGACCTGGAAAACAGTGCCAGGAGGGATAATTTAAAAATTATTGGACTACTTGAAAACCATGATAAAAAAAGGAGCCTACATATCATCTTTCAAGAAATCATCAAGGAGAACTGTCCTGATATTCTAGAGCCAGAGGGTGAAATAGAAATTGAAAGAATCCAATGATTGCCTGCTGAGAAAGATCCCCAAAACAAAACTCCTAGGAATATTGTCGCCAAATTCCAGAACTCACAGATCAAGGAGAAAATACTGCAAGTAGCCAGAATTTGAGTATTGTGGAAATACAATCAAAATAACACAAGATGCAGCAGCTTTTACATTAAGGGATCAAAGGGCTTGGAATATGACATTCTGGAGGTCAATGGAGCTAGAATTGAAACCACGAATCAGCTGCCCAGCAAAACTGAGTATAATGCTCCAAGGCAAAATATGGATCTTCAATAAAATAGAGGACTTTCAAACTTTCTCAGTGAAAAGAACAGAGCTGAATAGATAATTAGACTTTCAAATCCAAGAATCAATGGAAGCATGAAAAGGTAAACAAGAAAGAGAAATCATAAGGGACTTACTAAAGTTGAACTCTTTTGTTTACATTCCTACATGGAAAGATGATGTGTATAATTCATGACACCTCAGTATTAGGGTAGCTGAAGGGAATATATGCATATATACATTATATATATATATATATATGTTTACATATAGAGATAGAGGGCACAGGGTGAGTTGAATATGAAGGGTGATATCTAAAAAGTTAAAATCAAATTAAGGGATGAGAGAGGGATATATTGAGAGAGGGAGAAAGGGAGAGATAGAATGGAGTAAATTATCCTGCATAAAAGTGGCAAGAAAAATCAGTTCTGTTTTGGGAGGGAAGAGGGGGAAGGTGAGGGGGGAATGAGTGAATCTTGCTCTCATTGGATTTGACCTGAGTAAGGAATAACATACACACTCAATTATGTATCTTACCTCACAGGAAAGAAGGAGGAAGGAGATTTAAAAAGAGGGAACAATAGAAGGGAGGGCAGATGGGGAAGGAGGTAATCAAAAGTAAATACTTTTGAAAAGGGACAGGGTCAAGAGAGAAAATTGGATAAAGGGGGATAGGATAGGAAGGAGCAAAATATACTTAGTCTTTCACAAAATGAATATTGGGGAAGGGTTTTGCATAATGATACACATGTGGCCTATGTTAAATTGCTTGCCTTCTTAGGGAGGGTGGGTGGGGAGGAAAGAGGGGAGCGAATTTGTAACTCAAAGTTTTAAAAGTAGATGTTCAAAAAAAAGTTTTTACATGCAACTAGAATATAAGATATACAGGAATTGGGGCATAAACATCTATCTTGCCCTACAAGAAAGTAAGGGAAAAGGGGATGGGGAGGATTGGAGTGACTGAAGTGAGGGCTGACTGGAGAATGGGACAATCAGAATACAATCAGAATCTTGGAGTGGGCACAGGGTAGAAACAGGGAGAAAATTTGTAATTCAAATTATTGTGAAAATTAATGGTGAAAACTAAAAATCTTAAATAAATAAATAATGGGAAAAATAAAAGTACCAAATTTTGCTGGCTATAATAAAACCTCATTCTTTTGTTCAGATGAATCTAATTCAATTTTTCTTTTCACTACATCTCCAGGCTTCCAGTGCTAGATGGTTATTAAGTGCTTGTTTCATTGAATAGAAATAGAATTCAATTCCATTTTAGGAACTGGGTTCTTTTATTTCTCAATCATTTAAGCCTGTTGCATTCTAAAGGAGTATGTTATTGGCAGTGCTATTCCAATTGCCATTCAAAAAAAGTCAGTGGGAAGGCAAGAACACAAATAAACTGTTGTAGAGTTGCAAACTGGTCCAAACATTCAAAAAATGAATATTGAATTATGTGAGGAAAGTAGAAATGACATCTGAACCACATTTAGAATTCATGGGTTTTAGTGACCATTTAATTCCTTTTTGTGTGCTTATGGACGTTACTCTTTTAGCCTCACTTGACTCATCTGTGAAATGGAAATAATATTTTCACTACAGAGCTCTCTGGGTTGTTGTGAGGAAATTTTCTTTTAAACCGTTAATTGGCACACAAATATGAGCTATTCTTATTAACATTTATTGTTTTCTGTGTTCAATGAGAGACAGCTTTTCCAGGTGGATAGAGAAGTGGCTTCCTATTCAAGGAGACCTGGGTTTTAAGTCCTAACTCTAGAGCATGTTTTTCATTCTTCATTTTTGAAAAGGACCAAGGAGATCTCGGATGATGTTTTGACTTACATGTGAAGTGGATTTAAGTGAGGCAGAGTTACTCAAAGTCATCAGTCTCATGCTTTTTCCCTGAATCATTGAAGTTAAGTGATGGGACAAAAGTTAAGATGACTGACAATGGCCCAGGATGCAGTGGATGACTTTGGTGTCTTCGACACTTGACCAAACATTTTACCACTCCATTGCACCTGCTTCAGTTGCCCTTGGCCTTCATGGCCCTTTAAACAAATTGTTCTCATCTGCCCATTCCACGAGGGAAATTTTTCACATGCTTTGGTAGACATCCTCTAGCTCACTGACAGGTTTGGGACTCTTCAGTTACCCTCCAACTGGTTTAACCCATCTGCCAAGATTTTTTTTACCAAGGTATTATACTTGTTCATACTATAGCTTCTTGGAGCCACAAGTTAGAGTTAGGTGAAGTTGGACACCAAAGGTTGATGAGCAGCCCTGAAAAGCATTAAGCAAGCCCTAACACCAGAGGAACCAAACCATACTTGCTATGTGAACATGGAAACTTTTCTTAGGATCTCAGTATTTCAGGCAACCCTTTAAGTGTATAGGTTGCAGAACAATATTTTTTGGAAGTGCAGTGTAGTAGAAAGAATGCTAGCTCTGTGACTGAACAGCATGGACTCCATTTCCATTTGTCACTTAACACAACCTGTCCATATATAAGCAGATCACTGATATTCTCTAAACCTTAATTCCTCTGAAATAAGAACAGGATGTTGAATGAAGTCATCTGTGATGTGCCTTCTACCTCAAAATTTATGTTCCTATTAGCTGTATTAGCAGTGAATATTTATTTACTTAGAGCTGCCAAAAGCAGTGAAATTGTAGGTTTGGATCAAAACCAAATCAACAATGTATTTTTATAAGGTACAATATTTATGGACCAAAGATCAAAAATATGTTCATGCATGTATTAGACAAAGTGAAAAAAGTACTTGGAATTTCCTTAACAAAAAGTTTGATAATATATATTTTAAAAATATATTTAAAAAAAAATATGTATTGTAGTCTCTAGCAAAGTATTCACTTAATCATTTTTGTGGATAATAATATAATTATGGCCAGCATATTTATAGGGTTTTAAGGTTTGTAAAGCTCTTTACTTGTTATGGTATTTAAGCTTCACAAATACTATGGGAGATAAAAGCAATTATTATCCACATCTAAATACATGTTAAGTGACTTGCCTAGGATCACATTACTAGTGTGTCTCTGAAGCAGCATTTGAAGTCTAATCTTCTGGACACAAGGTTGAACGCAAGCTTGATCACTCTTTCCATGACATTACTAAGCGATTAAAGACCTGTGATTTTGTGAGTTTAGGACCTCCCTCCACCAATGCTTTTGGCAGAACACCTATAACTTAGCTGAGTGCTTTAGAGTTACCTGATGCTCAGAAATGTCAAGTGACTTTGCTCATTTAGAAAATAAATGTCAGAGAGGAAGCAATTTCTTGGAAATCCTACATCTACCGAAATGGTGGTTTCTAGTAATGAATGCTCAGTCTCATTCTCTTCTGGCATAAGTGACTAATGTGGCAAGCAAAATGAGGTCACACTGTTTAAACTCTCTGGAAATCACCCAGGACTTTTTAGAAAGACGCTGGAAGGGAAATCTTGTGACTATATAAAATTTTAGCAGACTTGAATAATTAAAAACAATTGGAATTTTGTCAGCTTTGCTCTTGTAGGAATGGAGGAAGGGAGTAAAAGAAGTTATATCAGGATTTGGCATAAGAAGTTTCTTAGTAGAATAAAACTTCAGAAAATTTGTCAAATGAGAGACATACCACAACATTCTTGGTAGAGCTTCACATTGGTACAATCATTTAGGAAAGTCAATAATTATGCAAGTAAAGCAATGAAAATGTTTCCCTCAGTTAATCCAGATTTCCTACTGCTAGCCGTATATCCAAGGATGTCAATTTTAAAAAAAATGTTATATTTACCAAAATAATTTTAGAAAAACTTTGTTATGACAAAAATGGAAATGAAGTTGATATCTGCAATTTAATGAATAGCTAAATTTTAGTGGAATGATATAATGGAATATTATTTTTACTATACTGTATAAACTCATGTAACAGAAATATGTTTGAGTAATACAGAGGAGCATGGGAAAATTAGTATGAATTGATGAGGAGTGAAATATGTAGAATCAGGAAAACAATATATAAAATGACTAAACAGTGTAAGTGTAAAGATGAAAAAACAACAGAAATTGAAACTGAATGCTATATAATTATAATGACCAAATGCGGACCCAAAGAATTTATGTGAAGATAAGCATTTCTCCTCTCTTTATAGAAGTGGAGGACGATGGGTATGTAAAACAACATCTACTATTGGACTTTATTTGTCTGTTGGTGGAATTTGACATGAAGATCTGTACTCTTTTCTATTTTATTCTTTGTTAGAAGTGGTTGCTTTATGAATGAGGGGGTAATATATGGGAAATAGTGACATTAAATTCAAAAATGTCATTAGTTGTTTTATAAAGTAAGTACTGGGAGTAATTTCTTCAAGCAATATCTAGATAGGATAGCTCAATTCAGCATTTCTTAGCATGGTCAAAATGATTGTTGTAGCCTTATGGTATTTTGATGACTGCATTTTATTTTTAATGCCACCATACTGATGAGACAAGTTAGGGTAATGCCTCTTCCACCACAAGTTAGCTTCTCCAACAAAGACTCTCACCAGAAAGAATGAAGCTTTCAAAGGTCCCATCTCTTCTCTCCCTCATCCTAATTGGCACTGTAGGAATGGATTTTTTCTACATTCTTCTCCTCACTCTCCTTTGCCTTTTATTCCATTTTGCAAAATATTTCAGTTTAACTCTAAACTTCTTTTCTCCATTCCATATAATTCCAAAGTAATCCTACTTTAGGCAAAAAAGCCTATCTCTGTTCTCTCTCCTTGTACGCTCCTTTCTATCCAACTTAATAATACTCTTCCTCTGTCCTGACTATCATATACACTTCTCTTATTCCACATCATCTATATCCCCACTACCCAAATCTATTATTTAAGTAACCTTGACCCTCAAAGAATGACTGAATAGTAGGGCAGCTGATACCAACTGCTGCTTAACATTGCAAAACAAGGTAGAGAAATAAAAAGAAAAAATGAACTCTATATAATCCATATAGACTTGCAAAGATTTTATATATATGTACACATGTATGCATATATGTATATTTATGATATTTATATGTAGAGACAATGCATACATAAAATAAACATGTGTATAATTATATATATGTATATGTACATATATATATAAATTTGATTTTCTCAAGAATACTGTGATTTAGGTATCATTTTTATTCACATTTCCCACATGAGAAAGTTAATGTTCTTTCAGAGTATATCCATGCTGAAGTGTCTGAGACACAATTCAAATTCAATCCATCCTGACTCCAATTTAACACCCTACCCGCTACACTACTTAGCATCCTTGTAGTAAGATAAGCTATAATGGGGATTCCCATCAATCTCACCTTTTTCTGATTCTGTATAAATGCAAGTGATTTGAATTTTCATATGTAACCATGGCTGCAAGTGGCTGAGGTAGAATATAGATAGAAGCTAGGGAAGCCTTGATATAAATCTAGATAGGCCCTCTGAGAGTATCGAGAACAATGATCTGCTTTGTCAGATGAGGTACTTGGATCCAAGTAAGTGCTAAATAACTTGACCAAGGGTACATAGATAGCAAACAGAAGAAGGGTTTGAACTTTCGTGCTTAGCATGGCATAGTGGAAAGAACACTGCCTTTGAAGCTAGAGGGATTATACCATATCTAAATTTAGCATCTTGTACATGATTTATCCTATCGCTCTGAAGAAGAGCAAATGGATTTTTTTCTTTAAATACACCACAATTTAGGGGTGAGTAAATGCAAGGCAGAAAACTATGATGAAATTGTTAATGAAGAGGGCATATGGAATAGTGGAAAAACTCTTCTTCAGAGTCAGGAAAGTAGGGCTTAAATTCCATTTCTAATGCTTAAGGCCTCTGTCACCTTGATTCAGTCAATTAACATTTTTGATCCTCAGTTTCCTTACTTGTATAATGAAGAGACACATAGAAGATATATACAGGGAGAATGAGAAATAATCACAGAAGTGAAGCATTACCTATGGAGCTAGGCTTTGGGGTGGAGACTGGGAAAAGACTTTTGCAGAAGGTGAGATTTTATCTGTCTTGAATGAAATCATAGAAGTTAGTCATCGGGGAAAGTTAATTTAAACACACACAAACACACACACACAGAGTTGGGAAATGAAGTGTTTAGTTTGGAGAGGCGCAAAAAAATCAGGGTTTCTGGATGGTAATGTCTTTGGAGGAGGTGAGGATGGTGGTAAAATTTAAGTTCATTGTGTGTACTTCATGCTTGAAAGGAACCAAAATGGCATCACAATGTCAGGATCAATGGATAGTGTGTCTGGCTATTGCTAATCATACCAATAAAAGCTCAGAAGGCTCTACTATGGGTTTGACACAAATTATATGACCATTTGGGAAGGAGATGTTTCTAAATAGGTTTAAGTAGAATGGAAAGATAGGAAAGAGGCTGATTGCAAAGAACTTTAAAAGTCAAACAGGATTTTGTATTTCATTTTGCAGATGATAGGAAGCCATTGCATTTTCAGTATAAATGCTGAAGAAACTAAAGATTATGGGAGTATTAGATAGAAAGGAAGACTGCGAATCAGGTGATAAAGTCAGTGAAAAAGGTTGGGGAGTATCTCATTGGTTGATAGGAAAGATAAAAAAATAGGATAAGGCATCCCCAAGTCCTAAGATGTTTCCTGTAACGTAGTAATAAATACTTGCTTACCTGATAAGTGGAGGGAGTAAATAAGCAACTATGCCAACTGTGTTCAAGCACTGTGCTAAGTGCTTTAAAAATATTATCCTTTGATCGTACACAACCTTGGGACATTGGCACTATTATCATCCAAATTTTCCATAGAAGGAAAACGAGGCAAACATACTTTAAATGATATTCCCTTGGTCACTCACCTAGTACATCTTAGGTCAGATTTGATATTAAACCTTCCTGACTTTGGATCTGTAGTTCTATCCACTGTTCCACTTAGTTGAAAGAAGTAGCATGGAAGACGAAGTATGCTAAATCTGAAGCCTTACGTTTCTATGACTTAAATAGCACAAGAAGGATGACTAGTGGAAAGGTCTATTTGAAAGTATTTCATCAAGTCTAAATCTAGGTCTTTGTATCTTGTACCCATTGTTTCTAGTTCTGCAATCTATGGCCGGTCAGCAGGTGTCTAATCTCTCTTCCCTATGACAGCCTTTTAAATATTGGAAAAGAGTCATCATGTTCCAAGTATTTTCTTCCCCTAGTTAAATGTCTCTAGTTTCATTAACCAGTCCTCAAATGTCATCCATTGAAGGTTCTTCCCCATACTTATTATAACTCTTGCGGACATCCTATCAATGTTCTTCCTGAGAAATTGCACCCAGTCCTACAATAACTCCTCCTCCAGGATGTAGTAGTCTGACTAACAGAGAAGAGCAAGACTAATAGGTCCCTATTCTGAACCTGATACCATGTTAATGCTGGCATCTGGAAGTGGTTAATGTTACAACTAAATGCAATTCATCTTCACTTTATCATTTTCCTTGTCCATTACAGTACAATTTACATACACTATTTGTTCAGTGTCAATAAATACCATTTATCACTAAAAGGAAAATTGTTCTGTCTCATGAAATTCAATAACTTGTTTTAGGTAGGGCTAATTTTCTTTATAACGATAAAGGATACTTTAAAGAATAAATAGCCTTAATGGAAAATGCATTTGGTGATTACATAAAGTAAGACAAATCATAATTCAAAGAGGCATACACTCTTCTTAAAGATATATCATAGTAAACATGGGGGAAATGGCATAGAAAATCCCCCAAAAATATAAGAGGGAAAATAAAATCAGAGAATTGGCAGGATCACACTTGTTCTCATTTGGACTTCACATACATCAAAGATAACCTAAGAACACATAATAGCACATGATCATCATGTTCAAAGTGCATTTACTGGAAATATAAAATGCATTTCATTAGACTTCTGATTAAAATATTATACAAATGAACTTCTGAATGATATTTATTAAAATTACTTTCTTTGCCTTATGATGGCTTATTTAATGTAATAAGTGGCAACTTGTTTCTAATGTTCATGAAATTAATTTAATTCTGATCGATGCAAATTTCTTAATATTAGAGTGACTTGAGCTCAATATTTTTCTTATCTCTTCTGTTTGAGGTTCACTGAATTTTAACATATGAAGAAAAATTGAAGCTGTTTCCAAGGCTAATAGTAAATCAAACTGGTTTAACCCACTACAAACTGCTAGCATAGAAACTATTCCAAATTCATGAGGAATAAATTGTCTAAAACGATAAAAGTGCTTACGAAATATAACAATCTTGTGGAAGGTTGAAAAAATATTTGACATTTTTAACTAAGAAATATTGAATTTAATCAGCATATACTTATTGGTGGCCTAAATTTTGTGTCAGAAGCCCTGTGATCAAAAATTATTTGTGTTAAGTACTGTGTCACCTTCTACAAGTTCCTTCACCTGTTTTGTTCTTGATTCCCCCTCTGAAATAAGATTGAACTAGAT
Source organism: Phalanger gymnotis (assembly GCA_028646595.1). Classification (NCBI taxonomy): domain Eukaryota; kingdom Metazoa; phylum Chordata; class Mammalia; order Diprotodontia; family Phalangeridae; genus Phalanger; species Phalanger gymnotis. Next base: position 18,456,988 of record CM053626.1, on the reverse strand, counting down.
TCAATCTTACATCATTTCTAAGTCAAAATCTTATAATCCATTATAATTTCTCAAGTCTAAGAAACTGAGGTAGGTCCTTCAAATCTAATTTTCTATTATAACTGCTAATTATGTAATAGAAAAATCCCTTGAACTTGGGACAAAATATTATCCTTCTCCAGAGAAGGAACTCATGGTGTCTGAACAGAGACTGAAGTAATTTTATTAACTTTATTTTCCTTGAGATTCATTTTTGGTATATTTTCTTTCACAACTTTACTGTTACAGAAAAACAAACAAACAGGCTTGTTAAACTAAACCATACCTGAGTGGGAGCAGGAGCAGACCCAGGGCTGAATTGCCAGCTATGGTGGTGATCACCAGGTCTCTCAGCCCAGGACAGGAGTCTGCTGGAGTTACAGGAAACACCAGCATAGAGCCCGCGGCCACAATAGTAGCTACTCCTGAGACTGTCAACTCACAGTCTAAAGTTTGAAACTTGCCTTCTTGAACTTCCAGGAGCTATGATGACCAGGTAAAATGGCTCTCATTCCTCCCTTCCTGATTCAGATAATACTCTCCTGGCAATAGAGGAACCAGAAGTGCGTTTTCAGTAGCCTTTTAGCTCAAGAAGATAGGGAGACCCTTACAGTGTGGAAGGAGACTAGTATAGGAACAGAGGTGTCCAAGGAAGTCCCACCTCAGGAGAACAGTGGGAGTTCCTGAACTCCAGGGGAGGTGGAGCCAGCAAGCATCAGCACCAGGACCCTAGACATGCCTTCGTACAGCCACGGGGAGTGGCAGACACTAGCACAAATACTGAAACCACACATCCTGTAGCACAGCCTTGGGTAAGAGGAGACTTCAAGAAGCCAGACTACCCCTCACCCACACCTCACAACAGAAGCATCAGTGTAATCAGAGAAGCTCAGGAAGACATCACTTAGCATCGACCTTGGCACACTAGCCAGCTCCAGCTCAGCACCAGGTGAGCAGCAGCATTGTATAACCTGTAGCTGACAAAACCAGAGGACGTAGCACACAAAGCCTGTAACCAGGTCTCCAGTTCCCAGCACAAGAAGCTTGGGACAGAGTCCCCTGGGCTCCAGAAGCAGATATCCACTTTAAAAGGCAGGAAAAAGGCAACCACCATGAAAAAAACAATCCAGAAAATCAAGGACTATTGATTCCTATTATGGAGACAGGGAAGATAAAAATACCAATTCAGAAGAGGACAGCATTGACACTGCCCACATCTGAAATCTCAAAAGGGAATGTGAACTCAACCATAAAAAGCATTCCTGGAAGAGCTCAAGCAAAATTTTAGAAAAGCAAATTAGAGAAGTAAAAGAAAAAAATGGAAAAAATTCATTGATGAGAACAAATCTTTAAAAAATAAAATTAAATGGTCAAAGAAGTTCAGAATTTAATTGGAGAGAATAATTCCTTGAAAAGCAAAAATAACCAAGGAGGTACAGAAGCTAAATGAAGAAAACAATTGGTCAAAAAAATAGAATTGGGCAAATAGGTGCTAATGACTCTATGAAGCAACAAGAATAAGTCAAACAAAATCTAAAGAATGAAAAAAATAGAAAAAAACTTGAAGTATCTGAGTGGAAAAATAACTGACCTCTAAAATAGATCTAGGAGAGATAACCTAATAATTATTGGTCTAATGGAAAGCAGAATGGAAAAAAAAGGAAGCTGGACAGCATCTTCCAAGAAATCATGAGGAAAACAAACCCAAGGCCCTAAAACCTGAGGGGGATATAGTCATCAAAAGAATCCACTGATCACCCCTGAAAGAGATCCCAAATAGAAAAATACAAGGGATACAGTAGCCAAATTCAGAATTATCAGGTCAAGGAGAAAATACTGCAAGCAGCCAGAAAGAAAGAAACAATTTAAATATCAAGGAACTACAGTCAGGATCATACAGGACCTCGCAGCTTCTACAATAAAATATGGGATAAATTGTAATATGATATTCCAAAAGGGAAAGGAGCTTGGACTACAACCAAGGATCAATTACTGAGCAAAAGTTAGCATAATATTTCAGGCAACAAGATGGACATTCAATGAAATAAGGTAATTCAAGACCTTCCTGATGAAAAGGCCAGAGCTTAATGAAAAATTTGATCTTCAAGTACAAAATTCAAGAGAGACATAAAAAGGTAAACAGGGGGGAAAAACCAACTTGTTATTCAATAAAGGGAAATTGTTTACTTTCTTATATAGGATTACATTGCTTTTTATATGTCAATTTTAAGAATGCCAGTTATGACAATTAAAAGGGATATACTTAGACAGATGTGATGATAAAAAACATAATTAAGGGGGTCAAAGGGATTGCTCTGGGGGAAGAGTTAAGGAAGAGGAAGAAAAGGGTAAATTACATCACATGAAGAAGCACAAAAACATATAGGGGGGAACAATAGAGGGGAAAAGGGAGGGAGAATTGCAGTGTTTGTGCTTTACTCTCATTTGATTTGGTTCAAGGAGGGAATAACATACTCTGATAAGTTTAGAAATCAAACTTGTCCTACAGGCAGTAGAAGGGCAAAGGGCAAAAAAAGGGGGGGGGTTAGAAGGGAGAGAAGAAGTAGCAAGGGGAAAAGGATAAGATAAGGGAGGAGTGTCAATAGGGAGTGAAAATTGAAGAAGGTGGTGGTCAGAAGCAAAATTCTTTTGAGGAGTGGAAGGGAGAAATAAAAGTATAATCATGGGGGTAAGATGGAGAAAAAGACACAGATATCTCTACATGCTTACATGAATAAAATAGAGAAAAAGAAGACCAATGAAATGAGCATGCAACTGAAAAAGGTAGAAAAAGAACCAATAGAAAATCCCCAATTAAATCCCAAATTAGGAATACTGAAATCCAAAGGAGAGATTAATAAAATTGAAATAAAAAACAAGTAAACTAATAAATAAAACTAAGAGCTAGTTTTATGAAAAAAAAATTGATAAAGCTTTGGTCAATCTGAGTTTAGAAAAAAGAGGAAAACCAAATTACCAGTTTCAACAATGAAACCGGTGAATTCACCTCCAATGAAGAGAAAATTAAAACAATAATTAGGAATTATTTTGCCCACTTGCATGCCCAGAAATTTGAAAATCTTACAAAATGGATATTTTAAAAAACATAAATTGCCCAGGTTAACAGAAGAAGAAGTAAAATATCTAAATAACCCCATCTCGGAAAAAAGAAATTGAGCAAGTCAGCAATGAACCCCCTAGGAAAAAAATCTCCAGGGCCAGATGGATTTACATGGAAATTCTATAAAACATTTAACAATCAGCTAATCCCCATACTTTATAGAGTATTTGGGAAAATAGGCAAAGAAGGAGTCCTGCCAAATTCTTTTTATGACACAAATATTGTACTAATAACTAAAACAGGAAGAGTCAAAACAGAGAAAGAAAATTATAGACCAATTTCCCTAACGAATATTGATGCAAATATTTTAAATAAAATATTAGCAAAAAGATTGCAGTAACATCACTAGAATAATACACACGTAGGATTTATTCTAGGAAATACAAGGCTGGTTCAACATTAGGAAAACTATGGACATAATTGACCATATGAACAACAAAACAACCAGAAACCATATGATCATCTCAATAAATGCAGAAAAAGCTTTTGAGGACATACAACACCCATTCCTATTAAAAACACTAGAAAGCACAGGAATAAATGGAGTTTTCCTTAAAATTATAAGTAGCATCTAAGGCACTATATATAATGGTGATAAGGTAGATGTATTTCGAATAAGATCAAGGGTGAAACAAGGATGTCCATTATCACCCCCATTATTCAATTTGGTACTAGAAATATTAGCATTAGCAGTAAGAGGAGAAAAATAAATTGAAGGTATTAGAATAGGCAAAGAAATAATTACGTTATCACTCTTTGTAGATGATATAATGATTTACTTAGAGAATTTTAGTGATTCAAGTAAAAAACTACTTGAGATAATAAATAACTTTAACAAAGATGCAGGACATAAAATAAACCAAAACACATCTTTGGCATTCCTAAATACTAATAACAAAGCCTATCAGTGAGACATAGAAAGATAAATTCCATTTCAAGTTACTGTAGACACTATAAAAGATCTGGGAGTCTACCTGATAAGACAAACTCAGGACCTGTTTGAACACAGTTATAAAACACTTTTCACATAAATAAGTCACATCTAAATAAATGGAAAAAGAAAAACATCAGTTGCTCATGGTTAGGCCAAGCTAATATAATAAAAATGACATTTGTTTCCTGAAATAATTTACTTATCCAGTGCCATACCAGTCAAATTACCAAAAATATTTTAAGGAGCTGGATAAAATAATAACAAAATTCATCTGGAATAACAAAAGGACCAGAATATCAAGGGGATTAATGAAAAGAAATGCTAGGGAAGGTGGCCTAGCCATACCAGATATTAAACTGTATTATAAAGCAGCAGTCATCAAAACTACTTGGTACTGGCTAAGAAACAGAGTGGTGGATCAATGGAATAGGTTAGGTACACAAGATGCAGAAGTCAATGACTATAACAATCTACTCTTTGATAAACCCAAAGAATCCAGCTTCTGGCTCAAGAATTTACTATTTCACAAAACTGCTGGGAAAACTGGAAAATAGTATTGTAGAAACTAGGCATAGACCAATATCTTACACCAAAATAGTCAAAATGGGTTCATGAGTTAAGAATAAAGGCTGATACTGTAAGCAATTTGGGAGAGAAAGGAATAGTTTACCTGTCAGATGACCCAACAAGAGATAGCGAGCATTACAAAATGCAAAATGGATAATTTTGATTTTGTTAAATAGAAAAATTTTGTACAAACAAAGCCAATGCAACAAATATTAGGAGAGAAAGAGAAAATTGGGAGAAAATCTTTACCACCAGTGTCTCTGTAAAGGCCTCATATCTAAAATATACAAGAAACTGAGTCAAGTTTATAGGAATGCAAGTCATTCCCCAATTGAGAAATGGTCAAAGGACATGAACAGGCAGTTTTCAGAAGAAAAAATTAAAGATTTCTGTAGGCATATGAAAAAATGCTCTAAATCATTATTGATTAGATAAATGCAAATCAAAACAACTCTTAGGTATCACATCTCTCCTGTCATATTGGCTAACGACAAAAAAAGGAAAATGATAAATGCTGGAGAGGATGTGGGAAAGTTGAAAATTGTTACATTGTTGATGGAGTTGTAAACTGATCCCGTCATTCTGGAGAGCAATTTAGAACTATGCCCAAAGGGCTATAAAATGTGCGTACCCTTTGACCCAGCAATACCACTTCTAGGCCTGCATCCCAAAGAGCTCACACAATTGTAAAAGGTAGAAAAAGAACCAATAGAAAATCCCCAATTAAATCCCAAGTTAGGAATACTGAAAACCAAAATGAACCATATGTACAAAAATATTTATAGCAGCTTTTTTTGTTGGGACAAAGAATTAGAAATCAAGGGGATGCCCATCAATTGGGGAATGGTTAAATGAATTGTGGTATATGAATGTAATGGAATACTATTGTGGTATAAGAAATGAGGAGCAGATAGAGTTCCATATAACCTGGAAAGACTTATATGAACTGATGCTAAGGGAGGATAGTAGAACCAGGAGGACACTATAAACAATTATAGACACATGACATCTGTAAGTACTAACTTTGATAGACTTGGCTCTTCTCATCAATGCAAGGTTCAAAGACAGTTCGAAAAGACTCATGATGGAACAAAGCTATGCACATCCAGAGAAAGAATTACGGAGTCTGAATGTAGGTTGAGGCAAACTATTTGCTCCCTTTTCTCCTTTTTTTTTCTTTTGGTTTCATTTCTTCTTTCTCATGATTCATTCTATTGGTTATAATTCTTCTTTACAACTGAACTATTATGTAAATAAATTCAATGAGAAGGTATATGTAAGAACTATATTGAATTGCATGCCATCTTGTGGGGAGAAGGGGGGGAGGAGAGGGAGGGAGATGAAATTTGGAACTAAAAAAAAAACTTGTGGAACTGAGTTTTGTAAACTACAAATAAAAAATAAATTAAAACAAATAAATAAAATATCATCATTATGTTATCCATCCTCAGAGAAAGAACGGGAGGTGACTGAATACAGATTGAAGCCTACTGTTTTTACTTTATTTTTTCTTGGGGTTTTCTGTCTATGTTTTGTTTCACAAAATACCTGATATGGAAATGCTTTGCATGACTATACATGCATTACCCATATCAAACTACTTGCCTTCTCAATTGAGGGGTTGGGAGTGGTTTTGGAACTCAAAGTTTTAAAAGCTAATGTTAAAATACATTTTTACATATAACTAAGGGAAAAAAATGAAATGTTAAAATAAAAAAAATTCCTATGGTGACATCAAAAAATTTAAAAAATGAAAAATCCATTAAATAAATACTGCAGGGTCAGGAGAAGTCCATCATGTAATATTGAAGTTTTTAAAAAGTTCCTATGGATTTTAGACCATATTAAAAATGAGAAGTAGTGAAAAGGATTTGTGAGGCTCATTTTCCAGCTATATTCTTGCTGGATGATACCATTTCCAGAGTTTTGTATTTAATTCAGTTCAATCACATTATCCAGAGGACATTGATAAACTGGAGAGTTCAAAGAGGAGGGCATTCAGGATTCTGAATGGCCTTGATTCCCTCTCAGTTGAGGATCAGGTGAAATAATTGAGAATATTTAATATGACCAAGAGAAAATTAGTGGAGTAGATACTGGTATGTAATTGCAATCTTCAAAAATGTGAGGAGGTTCCTTGTTGAAAATTAACATTTGTTAAACTTGGGCCACAGAAAGAAGGGCCAGGAAAAATGGGTGGAAATTGCCAAGGCAAATTTAGGCCTGTTGACAGAAGACAAAAAGGCAAAAAAAAAAAAAAATTAGCAAGTATAAATGAATTAGAATGGTTTCTTTGAGGAGGTGGTGGTGACTCATTGCCTTTTTCTCCTTAAGCAAGAGGTGCATGCTCATTTGTTAGGAGATTTATTGTAGAAGAAATCCTTTTTTTCAAGAATAGACTCAACTACGTGATCAGCCAGGCCCTCTATAACTTGAAAATTCTTTGAATACATGATTTCTGTTATCAATTTACCTATTAACTATTTCTTCCTCTCTTATAAATTCATAAAAAAAGTTTGGAAGACAATGTAAATGTATAGTATTTCCTTTTTAATAAATGAGATTTGTTCCCATCCACCACACTGTTGATTCTATGATATTAATATAACCAGAAGTGGAAAAGGGAATGAGGCAGAGAGGCACCCCTTCTAAGCCTTTAGCAGCCCTTTCCTTCTTCTTCTGTATTTCTGTCCTTCATCCTTGTATGACTTAGATCAGTTCTAGACTACAGGTAATTGGGCCACAGACAATCATGTAATGGAAGATACTTTATGATTTGCTAAACAGAAATAGCGGCTATGTTTTGAGGTTAATTAGCAGTGTACTCCCTTTCACAGAAAGGAAATATTCACAAATATTCTTACCTAAAATCCAACCAAATTCACTCCCAAATATAATCCACAGATAGCTTTACAAATGCCATTTGTATATGCATTAAAAATAAAGTAAAATATGCTGGAATATGCAACTTAATCAAGGAAATGATACACTATAATCTAGGACCCATCTGATGGTGTCACAAAAACATTCATTAAAAAATCAGTCAATCATAGATAATGACCTCCCTTTTATGTCTTTACCAAGGCAGGGTCTCTGAGGGTAGTTTAATAATGAGTGGTCAGTTTCTCTTCTTAATTCTTACTAATTTCTTTCTCTGATATATGTAATAAACTTTACAATTTTCCAATCATTTGTTATTTCATGTTGGCAGAATTTTCACTTCTCAGATTTGACAGGGAAGAATTAATATAAATGGTGATCTATAAGAAATCAGCATATACAAACAATACATATTCCATATTTTTCTTAAGATAACCTCAAACTTTAAGGATTTGAAAGTCCATCTTTAAATTGTTATAGACTGACCAACTTTTTTTTCATTTTTTTAAAATTTCATTTGCAATTAAATAAAGAATATTTGGAAGACCACAAAGGACTTCTTAGCATTTTTCTTTTTGGGTGAAATAGGTTAGAAATTGGAAAGCTTCATAAAGGAGAGAATGCTTATCTGAATTATTCAAAACCATAGAGGAATGTGTATACTAGGACTTTTCACAACTGATGCAGTTTTGGTTAAAATCTGCTTATTGTTCTATTAGTCTAATAAAAAACAAGTTTTCTAAAAGAATGCTTGTGCCATGATGACTTAATTATTGAATATATTTAATCCTCATTTATTGATGAATCTCTTCTCTTTCTCTGTACTGCCCTTTAGATAAGCTTGATATGTCAAATAGAGTCCCTTAGGTTTAAAATGCATCAAGCTATTTTGGTTACTTTCATTTTCCTGCCAAAACAGTTTCTTCTTAATTCTATTTTGAATTGAATTGAAATTAATTAATTTAAACTCATTTTAACTCAATAAGCAGTTAGGAAGTAACTACTATGCATCAGGGAATGAACCAGAAAGTAGGGATACACAGGTGAAAATTAAAAGAATTATTGGCCTCAAATGTTACCGTTTGCTTGTTCATTCTAAAGGACACATGAAGAAAAATATTATCTACCACTAGAGAGAGACCTATTCAACTTTGGGCACTGATTGAAGACTTCTTTTTTCACTTTATTTTTCTTGACTTTTCTTTGCAACATCGTTAACATGGAAAAATATTTTGCATGATTTCACATGCATATTTGATATCATATGGCTTGCCTTCTCATTCAATAGGGAATGACTGGAGGAAGAAAGGAAAAAATAAAACTCAAGATGTAAAAAAAATAAATGTTACATACAAAATAAATAATAATAAATAAATAAAATATAAACAGAATGCTGGAAATTTCACAGTATGGCAGGTGTAGAGGGGTGTAGAATATGACCAGAAATAACTGTGATGTAAAAACCAAAGCCATAAATAAAGTATTAAAATATTTTTTAAAGGAATCCTACTTTTGTAAGTACAGAACACAGAAGAGAGTAAATGCTTATTCATTTTTATTCATTCATTTGGAATCTGACCTAAATAGCTATATCGCTTGTGGTTAAATACAAACTAAGCTTCATTGCCAGGTACCCTCCCTCGCTTGAAGAAATTTAATAAAATGAAATATGTCTAATTAGATCATTCATGTATAAATTCTAACACCAGAGTGAAGAATTGTAATTGATATGAGGTATTTTCAAAATTAATCACAGAAGTGAATCTCACATTTAGAAAGGACCACAGAAATAATTTAATAAAACCTGTACTTAAACTTCATCCCTTCATCCAATAACCTAAATCTAGTGTACATCCTCTACTTGTAATCCTCCATACAAAGAAACACACTGTTCTTAAGCTAGGCTTTTCTCTCTTTGATTTACTCAAATGATTAGCAACTTTCCCTTCCCTTCCCTTCCCTTCCCTTCAATTCCTTTCCTTTCTCTTCCATTCTCTTTCCTTATTTTCCCTTCCCTTGATGGAAATTCCAAGGAGAGTGACCACTAAGGGCTGGGATAGACTCATGGAAGAAATGAAATTTAAAAGAAATAGAACTTAGATATATGAGAAATTGTGGAGAGGTAGTTAGGCACATATATTTAGAAAATAATCTAGCATAGTAGGATTGGAGCAGATGTATGCACAGAGAAGTAATGGAAGAAAATTTTGAGAAGGTAGGTTGCGGCAATATTATGAAGAGCCTTTCAGATCAGATTTTAAACTTTAAAACTTTAAAATTTTCCAGTGGGCAAAGTGAAAACATTGCAAATTCTGAATGCAAAGGTAACATATGCAAATAATTATTTAAAATATATTTCAGTATATTAAAGGCAACAATTAACATATGGTAGACTAGAGTTAAGATGATTTAGGAAACAATTAGAGTGATATGGAGATAAGCTAAAAATAGAGATTAGTAGTTGACACAAGAATGGAAATTTCTGAGAATTACAAAGAATTGACATGAATTTAATGGAATGCCATTGTGCCATAAGAATTTATTAAAGAGATAATTTCAGAGAAAATGGGAAAGGCTTTAGTGGGCTGAAGTATAATGAAGTAAGTAGAACCAGAACAATTTAAAAAATAAAAACATTGTAAAGACCAGTAACTTTAAAAAGCACTAAAAGCTCATCAAGAAAATGCAAAGAATCCAGAGAACACGTCATGAAATATTCTACCCATCTCTTGACAGAGAATTCTTGGACTCAAGGTACAAAACGAATCCTGTATTTTTTTATGATGGTCAAAACTTGACTGTGTTCTTGCTTGACTATGAATATCACAAGGGTTTTGCTCCTTTAAAAATAGTGGCGTGGATGAACGAATACAAATTTATCAATTAAAAATTTAAATATAATTTTAAAACTTAATGACAAAGAAAATATGAGTCAACACTGATGTGATGATTAAAAACTTAAGGTGAAATTAGGCTTCATTGAAGACATTAACTCTGGGATTATGTTGGCTATGGTTCCAATGTCACTTACCCTGGATGCACTTAATCTGAATGTTGTGTTTGGTTCTAGGAAGGAAATTAATAACCTGGAGAGCAGAGAATGGCAACTAGAACAACAAAGGATTCAATATCATGACACGTGAGGATAATATGAAAGAAATGAGGGCTTTTAGGCCAAAGACAAGAAGCCTTAGGTGGATTGCAGGCATGAAAGATTTGTTCAAGTACTTAAAGGGCTTCAAATTGAAAGAATATCATCCTGTTTTGTCCCAAGTTTAATGAGAACACTGAGAACACTGAACACTGAGATTTTGAGAGGAAGAAATACATATGATGGAAGAAAATTTTCCCCAAATGTAGGGGTGTCCAAAAGCAGAATGAGGAAGATCACTTTTACAAACTTAAAGAAAAGGGAAAAATAATGGGAAGGAACAGAGTTTAAGAAATGTACAAAGTAAAAAAGCAGAGCCAAGATGGTGAATTAAAGGTAGGACTCACTGGAGCTCTCTCCCCATGCCCCTCCGAATACCTTTAAAAATGACTCTAAACAAATTCTAGAGCAGCAGCACCCACAAAAAGATGGAGTGAAACAAATTTCCAGCCCAAGACAACTTGGACAGTCAGCAGGAAAGGTCTGTTGCACTAGGGCAGGCCTGCACATCCTGCAGCCTGACAAAAGATTTCAGGCAGTCTGTGAAAAATGCAGAGGAAAACATCCTTTGTGTGCAGAGAAAAAAATTTTGGTGTGCCACAAGCAGCCAGCGGGCTGTAAGCAGAATGTAGATTGCAGGTTGTGCAGGTCTATACTAAAGTAACAGGATAGCGCAGTCCAGTACAAGCTGCACCGGCATTGCCCCAGACACGGCAACCCAGAGTAGACCTCAGGGCCACTAAATAACTGGCAGCAGTGGTAGTTTCCAGACCCCTCAGCCCATGGATGCCAAAGACAATTTGAAAGTTCAGCAGGAAAGGGCTGTTGCACCTGGGTGAGAATAGAGTGTAGGTCATGCCAGCATGGCCCCAGCCCCGGGAAACCAGAAGCAAGCATTGGGAATGATTGAATCAACATGGGTATTGGCTATTTCTGGAGCTCTCAGCCCACAAACAGTAAGGGGATAGAACGGTCAGAAAGAGAATACAGGGGTCTCTTTGATAGAATTGAGGTAGGACTCTGTTGCTTTGCCCATATTTGGGTACAGATTTAAGTCCTGGGAGGCAGTCCCCAGAGTGAGGAGGAGCACTAGCATAGCAAAGCTTGCAGCAGCAGTGGAGGGGGCACTCTTGTCATAGTTCTAGGGCAGAAAAGAGTGCTTGTGGTTGCTCACAGACCAAAGCATAGGCAAAGAGAGTAGTAAAGACACCTCTCCTTAGATCATGCCACCTTGGAAGAATTGAAAACTTACAGATCCCTAGAAGTTTCTCTGAAAAGAGCTACAGAAAATCCCGGAATTTTGCAACAGTGTGCCCTCCACCCTGGAAGCAGAGCCCTCCTTTAACAAAGAATCAAAAGTCAAGCAATACACTGAGTAAATGAGCAAACAATGGGGAGGAAAAACAAAACAAAATAAAAACAAAGCCAAAAACAAAAGAAAACAACAAAAGAACCTCTGACTAAAAGTCACTATGGTGACAAGGAAGATTAAAAAACACACTCAGAAGAAGACAACAAAGTCAAAGCTCCTACATCCAAAACCTCCAGGAAAAATATGAATTGGCCCTAGATCATGGAATAGCTCATTTTTGTTTTTGAAAATCAAGTAAGAGGGGCAGCTAGGTGGCACAGTGATTAAAGTACTGACCCTGGATTCAAGAGGACCTGAGGTCAAATCCGGCCTCAGACACTTGACACACTTACTTACTAGCTGTCTGACTTTGGGCAAGTCACTTAACCCCAACTGCCCTGCCTTTCCCCCTCAAAAAAAAAAAATATCAAGTAAGAGAGGTAGAGGAAAAATTTGGAAGAGATAGATGAGAGTCAGGCAAAAAATTCATGAAACATGAGTCAACAGCTTGGTAAAGGAGATATACACACATGCACACATATATACACACACACAAATACTGAAGAAAATAACACCTTAAAAACAGACTAGGCCAAATGGTAATAGAGGTCCAAAAAGCCAATGAGGAGGAGAATATTTTAAGAAGCAGAACTGGCCAAATATAAAAGGAAGTCCAAAGGCTCACTGAAGAAAATAATTCTTTAAAAAAATAGAATGGAGGAAGTGGAAGCTAATGACTTCAGCAGAAATCAAGAAACAATAAAACAAAACCAAAATAGTGAAAAAAAGGAAAACAACGTGAAATATCTCATTGGAAAAACAACTGACCTTTAAAATAGAACCCAGAGAGATAATTTGAAAATTGTTGGATTACCTGAAAGCCATGATCAAAAAAGAGCCTAGACATCATCTTTCAAAATATTATCAGTGAAAACAACTCCAATATACTAGAATAAGAAAATAAAATGGAAATTGAAAGAATCCACAGATCCCATCTTTAAAGAGATCCCAAAATGAAAACAGTCGGGAACATTATAGCCAAACTCCAGAGTTTCCAGGTCAAGGAGAAAATATTGCAACCAGTCAGAAAGAAACAATTCAAGTTGGTGGAGCTACAGTCAAGATAACACAAGACTTAGCAGCTTCTATATTAAAAGATCAGGGGTTGGGGATATGACATTCTGGAATGAAAAGGAGATAGGATTACAACCAAGAATTACTGACCCAGAAAAACTGAGTATAATCCTTCAGGGGAAAAATAGACATTCCATGAGATAGAAGACTTTCAAACATTCTTGATGAAAAGACTTGAGATGAATAGAAAATTTGATTGTCAAATAAAAGACTCAAGAGAAGTCCAAAAAGAGAAACAAGAAAGCGGAATCATAAGGTACTTAACGTTAAACTGTTGACATTCCCAAATGGGAAGATGATATTTGTAACTCATAACAACTTTCTCATTATTAGGTAGTTAAAGGAGTATGTATAGACAAAGGGAACAAGTTTGAGTTGAATAAGACAGGATAATATAAAAAATTTAGCCATGACAGAGGAATGCACTGGAAGAAAGAGAAAGGAAGACATAGAATGGGGTAAATTATCTCACATAAAAGAGGCAAGAAAAAAACTTTTTACAATGGAGGGGAAGAGGGAGGAGGTCAGGGGAGGTGAAAGAACCTTCCTCTCATCAAAATTGGCTCAAATAGGCATATTCAATTGGGTATATAAATCTATCTTACCCTAAAAGAAAGTAGGAGGGGTAGGGGAATAGAGAAGGAAAGGTGATAGAAGGGAGGGTAGATTCAGGAAGTGCGTTAGTTAGAAGCAAAACAGTTTTGAGGAAGGACAGAGTAAAAGGAAAACAATAATAGAATAAATGAGGGGGATATAATGGAGGGATATGCAGTTAGCAATAGTAATTGTGAAAAAAAATTGAAGCAAGTTTCTCTCATACATGCTTCATTTTTCAAATGTATAGATAACTAAGTCAAACATATATATGTATATATATATATATATATATATATATATATATATCTCCATTCTACAATTGATAAATGATCAAAAGATATGATCAGTTTTCATTTGAGGTAATCAAAGCTATCTACAGACACATTAAAAATACTTTAACTCACTACTGATGGAGAAATGCAAATTAAAACCATTAAAACCATTCTGGAATACTACCTCAAACTTATTAGATTTGCTAATATGACAGGAAAGGTAAATGACAAAGGTTGGAGGGGATGTGGTAAAAAAATAAGACATTAATGCACCATGGGTGGTGTTGTGAACTGATTCAGCCATTCTTTAGAGCAATTTGGAACTATGTCCAAAGGACTATGAAACCATGCATACCAAACCTAGCAATACTACCACTGGGTCTGTATCCTAAGAGAAATTAAAAAAAAGGAAAAGGACTTATATGTGCAAAAAATATTTATACCAGCTCATTTCTAGGACAAATAATTATAAATTGAAGGGATGCCCATCAATTGGGGAATGGCTGAACACGTCTTACGTGATTATGATGGAATATTGCTATACTATAAGACATGATGAGCAGTATGCTCTCATAAAATCCTGAAAAGACTTGCATGGGCTGATGCAAAGTGAAATATACTGAATACTCTTCCCAGAAATGCAATGATCCAAGAGAACTCTGAAGTATTTAAAATGAGAAAGAGAAAGAGAAAAAACTGATTGTGTCTCCATATAGATTGAAATAGACTTTTGCAGCTTATTTTTCTTGAGGGTTTTTTCTCTGCTTTCTTTCACAATATGACTACTATGGATATTTTTGGCATGGTTTCACATGTATACCCCATATCAAACTGCTTGCCTTCTTCATGGGAGGGGGAATGGAAGGGAGAGAATTTGAGACTGAAAGATTTAAAAACAAATATTAAAAATTAAAAAAATACTGCAATTTTTTTTAAAAAGTTCATTCTCTAAGGAACACTGAGAAAAAAAAAAGAAATTTACCGAGTGAAGGGAAGATATTTTAGGATAAATGAGGCACACAAATATGTAGGAGAAGGAAAAAAAGAGGAACAGTTGAACATGAGTGATAGAAAGACAATTATTAATGCAAATTGAGGACAATAGTAAATAGGAAGACATGGAAACAAAGATAATCATAGAACAGTTACCATGGTCTGGAGTAGAGCCATTTCATCGGCTAAGAAGAAATAAGGGGATAAAGTGTGAGGACCTAAAGAGGTTTTGAAATATGAAGGATATGGGTCGAGAGATATCAAGATTAATAGTCACAATTTTCTTAGGCCCTAAGAATTTGCTGCCCCACCCTCTCTGCTCTGGCTTTCATGAAGATAACAATCCTCACCTTCTACCTTTAGGGATCTTCACTTATCGTTTTGGCTGCAAAGACTCTCATCTTAGCTATTCTATGTTGAGATAAAAAAAACTTGTAAAAATAAGATTAGGCAGTTTTCCATATAAGCTATGTTAACCGAGATCTTACTCTCATTTTAAAACTATAGGCATATCTCATTTTATTGTCATTCTCTTTATTGTATTTTGAAGTTTTTTTTTTAATAAGTTGAAGTTCTGTGTCAAACCTGGAACAAGCAACAATATCAGCACCATTTTTTTTAACAACCTGTGCTCACATTGTGTCTCTGCATCACATTTTGATAGTTCTCTCAACATTTCCAACTTTTTCATTATCATTATGTCTTTTAAGAAGTATTTTATTTTTCCCAATTACATATCAAAACAATTTTTAGGGTTCATTTTTACAAGATGTTCAATTACAAAATGTTCCCCTTCCCTCCTTGCCCTCCCCTCTTCTGAAAATGGTAGGCAATTTGATATAGATTATATATTGCTATCACACAAATCATATTTCCATATTAGTCACAGTTGTGAAAGAAGAAATACATCAGAAGAAAAAACATAAAAACAAATAAAGTATATGAAAAAAGTATTCTTTTCTTTGCATTCAGAGTCCATCATTTCTTTATCTGGATGCGGACAGCATTTCCTCCATGAGTCTTGGAAAACTGTGTCACTGAGAAAAATTGAGTCATTAATAACACAATGTTTTAAATACTGTATACAAAGCTTTCCTGGTATAGCTCATTTCATTTTGTAGTTCAAACAAGTTTTTCCTGATTTTTCTGAAATCTTCCTGTTCATCATTTCTTATTGCACAATAACATTCCATTTATATACCAAAACTTGTTCAGCTATTCTCAAGTTGATGGGCAATCACTCAATTTGCAATATTTTGCCACTACAAATTAAAGGGCTTCTGTGAATATTTTTATACATATGGGTGCTTTCCCCTTTTTCTTTTCTCTTTTGGACATAACCTGTAGCGGCATTGTAGGGATCAAATGATATGCACAATTTGGTTGCCATTTGAGCATAGTTCCAAATTGCTCTACAGAATGGTGTAATGATGATTATGGCTCCCAAATATTTGAATTGTTGCTTTCTGTCCATTTGCAGTATTTTTCTTTCCTTCACCTCATAGTTCTGAAATTTGGCTATAATATTTCTTGGAGTTTTTATTTTTGGATCTCCTTCATTAAGTGATTGGTGGATTCTTTCAATGCCTTATTTGTTCCCTCTGGCTCCAGGATATTAGGACAGTTTTCCTTGATAATTTCTTGAGAGATGCTGTCCTAGTCTTGCTTTGGATTCTGGCTCTCAGGCAGACTAGTGATTCTTATATTGTCTCTCCTGGATCTATTTTCCCAGTCAGTTGTTTTTGCAATGAGCTATTTCACATCATCTTCTATTTTTTCATTCTTTTAATTTTGTTTGATTGATTCTTGATGTGTCATGGAGTCATTAGCTTCCACTTGCCCAATTCTAACTCAGGCAACTTCTTTATTTCCTTTTCTTTTTAGCCAATTGTACTTTTTTAAGGAAGTGTTTCTTCAGTGGATTTTTGTATCTCACTTTCAATCTGGCCAATTAGACTTTTTGAGCATTTGTTTTCTTTTTCCAAGCTGTTGACTCTTTTACTTTCATAATTCTCTTGCATCATTCTCATTTCTTTTCCCATTTTTCCTTCTACTTCTGTTACATGATTTTTAAGCTCATTTTTGAGCTCTTACATGAGTTCCTTCTAGGCTTGAGACCACTTCCTGTTTTTTGTTTGGGGTTTTGCCCATAAGTGATTTGACATTGTTGTCCTCTTCTGAGTTTGTGTCTTGATCTTCCCTTTCACCTTGATAACTTTCTGTGGTTAGATTATTATTATTATTAATTATTTTGCTTATCTTTTGTGACCTTTTTCCTTTATTTTAAATTTGAGGTCTGCACCTTGAGTGGAAGAGGCACTGTTTCAGGCTTCTTGTACTAGGAGCTGCAGTACCTGGGTGTTTACTTGGTGCTGTACTGATGTTGCCCTGTGAGCCACAGGGGACTCTCATGTCTGGTGCTGTCCTGATAGGGTCCAGTGGGGGCTGGCTGTTGCTACTGAAGGCTTTTCTGGTCCTGACCTGGGGTCCTAGGGCTGGTATCTGGCTTGTGCTGAAGCCTATGTGGGTTTTTTTGTATTTCCCTAGGGCTACAGTGAAGCATGTGCAGGGGACTTGAAGCTGGTGGCTGTCTCTTTCCTTAGGGACCCATAGGTTAGGCATCTACCTGTTTGTCCCAGGATATGCTGAAGGAATTGTGGTTCTTGGATCTGGAGTCTACCAGCTCCTCTCATGATGCTCACACACATGGTGGGTCCTAGTTATTGGCATTTTTCTGTTCCATGGCACTCGGGCTCAGGATCTCCTGCTGCTTGGCTGAGGTGGAGCCTTTGGATGGCTTGTTGGGACCCTTACTGTCTTAGACTATGTTTCCTTTGAGGCAAGTGAGATAGACCTTTCTTGCCAATTTTTAAGTTACTTTGGCTAACATTTTCTCACCCCATCTTTTTTGCTGGTCTGCTGTTAGAGGATTTGTTTTGGAGTAGTATTTTACGGTTGTTTGGAGTTGAACATGGGAGAGTTATAGTGATTTACTGCTTACTTTGCCATCTTGGCTCCAAGAAATCTATTATTATATCTTTTATGATCATTTGTGATCAGTGGTCTTTGAAGTTACCACTTTAATTATTGTTTAAAGGTGACACAAACTCCTCTTGATTTTCTATTCACTGAGACACAATAATACTTAAATTAGGCCAATTATTCAACCTACAATGGCCTCTAAGTGTTTAAGTGAAAGGAAAAGTGAATTCATATAGCAGACTTCATTACTGTCTTTTTGTAAGAAATTGTCACAGCTATTCCAACCTTTAACCCACCATGCTGATCTTCCAGTAACCATCAACATTGAGGCAAAATCCTCCATCAGCAAAGATTCCAACTGACCAAAGGCTCATTACTGATGATTAGTATTATATTTTTTAAGATGTAGCACTATTGAATACTTAATAGATTGTGGTATAGTATAAACATAACAGCTATATCCATTGGGATAGCAAAAAAAAAATATGTGACTTGCTTTATTGTAATATTTGTTTTCTTGTTGTGGTCTAGAACCAAACCTGGAATATCTCTGAAGTATGCCTATAGAAGCAGGCTTGGGCCTGGCCAAAGTCTCTCATCCTTATTGTACTCCACCCTCTACATACAATTCTTCGTGTACACCTAGGTCTGGACAATTACTTTATGACTATCATCATATTATCATACATCCTAAAAAACCAAGTATCTGAAATCATTAAGAAATTAACACATATATTATGAGACATTCCAAAATAAATGAATAGACAGACAGACATATAGATAGATAGATAGATAGATAGATAGATAGATAGATAGATAGATAAAAATTAACAAATAAATGAACAAAAACCTTGAATGGGAAAAAAATCAACATCTTTTAAAAAGAGCTCCACAAACTAATAATCAGAAGCGTGCAAATTCAAATAAAAGAAATCTACTGTCTCATAACCATCAAATTGTCAAATCATTTAATCAATTGAAAAACCTTCGTTAGAGTCCTACTTTGTGCCTGACATTTTCCTAGGCAATGGAGATATAGGAAGAAACATTTAAACAATTTTGAGGAGCTAACATGCTAATGACAGAGAGAATAAATATGTTTTATATAGATACAAATTATGTAAAAAGTATATCAAATATGAATAATCTGCATCTGTGTGTAATGTAAGTACGAAATGAATAAATGCTGATTAATACAAAATAATTAAACAATGTAGTTTTGAAGGCAGGACATACTTTGTGATTGTTATGTATGTCAAATTGATAGATTAGGGCTAATGTATTCACCAACAGAAAATCTGTATTAATGGGAATATGAGTGGGGGGGCAGTACATAAAGTTCATGTTGAAAGTTCTGAACCAGTCATCATTTTGAAAATAATTAGAAATTCATTGAGAAACTTCACTTATTATCAATGATAAAGTGATTGCACTATTCTGCTTATATCCCAAAGCTGTTATTTGGCAATGCATAGCTCAAGTATTTGTGATATCCAAAAGCTGGAGACAAGTTATGTGACTATTAATTGGGAAATGCCTGAGCAAATTGTAACATATCAATATAATCAATTACTATTCAATGGAGAATAATTAATATGTGAAACAAAGGAATATTGGAAGAATTAAATACATGAAGCAGTGAGTAAAGTAGAAACACTCAATGCATTTGCACAGTTATTACAATTAATTTCTCTTGATGTTCTCTTAATTATAAATGTGTAAATTAAATCACACTTAAATAGTAACAAAATCCATGTTAGAAACATTAGACAAAAATAAAGGCAGAATGAACACAGAATTAAACAATTCAGAGGGAAAATTCCACTTATAGAAAATTTTGTCCAATTTCTTCATTTTAGAGGTGAGTAAACTAAGTGAAGTGCTTAAGATCCTACTACCAGGAAGTCAGGGATGAGACATGAACAGAAGTCTGACTCCTGTTTTCAGTACACACTGGGGAAAGAATCATGATTGAGTCAGTTAGTCAACGAAGGTGTATGTATGTGTGTGTGTGTGTGTGTGTGTGTGTGTGAGAGAGAGAGAGAGAGAGAGAGAGAGAGAGAAAGAGAGAGAGATTTTGGGTAGAATAGGGGATGTTTACGATTTATAACCCTTTTCCCTTTTGGAGATTTATTTTTTTCACCCTTGGCATGTCTAATGCATATTTCATTTTAGACAAAGATATCCTAGTTCTTTCCCTTTTTTTCTGTTGCTTTCCCATTTTCTCCATTCACTGTAACTCCAAAAACAGAAGAATTAAACAATCCCAGGTATAAGGGACCTTAGAGACCATATAGTTCAACTCATGTCTGAAAAGGAATCCCACCTGACAATATGTCTCACAAATGGTTGTCCAGGATATGTTTAAACAACTATGAAGCTCTAGATAGATTGGAAACAATACAGATAGATGGTGGATACATATAAAAATCAAATTTGCATGTGTGTATGTGTGTATATATATTTCCATTAGATTTGGAATTGTGAACCAATTATTAAAGAAATCAAAAAGGATTTATTGATTATTTTTAAAGGCATTTATTATGTACCAGTTAAAAGGAGGCCCTGACATTAAGTAGTTCACATGTTAATGAAGGAGACTACTTGTATATAACTAGCTGCATTAGTGATACATATAGAACAGACAGGAATTAATCTTAAAATGCAAGTCACTAATAGATATATGATCAGAAAAGTCCTCATAAAGAAGGTAGCATTGCATCATAGATGAAGAATGAAAAGAGAAAATACCATAGTATGGCAACAAGGTCCCATCCTAAGGTCTTCATATTTAAGTTGGTAACTATCATATTGTCCTATTTTTAGGGAGCCAGCCAACAGCTCACAGTGGCTCTGTGAATCTCACCAGCTAAGTTATCTCATTAGTCACTCTGAGAATCTCTGAAATTATCAGTTCACATTGAAGGTCTTTGCTTCCTTCCAAAATTATTCAAGATGTCAGGAAGACCCCTCTTGTAATTGAAAAATGAATCAAAAAGCATCCAATACAGAAAACAGTTATATGTATGATTATGAAATTAAATTTAAAACCTCTTTATTATATTTAGTCTGTCACACATTAAAAAGGAAGTACAAAACATGATCACTAGTTTCAAATCCATACAATCTAATTTCCTGCTGCCTAAATATAGAAACCTAGAACATACTGTACACGTAAGCACACTGTGTTACTTCACTGGAATGGATCATAGAATCATAAATTGAGAATTCAAAGAAATGTTATAAGATATCTGATATAATTTCAATTTCCAGATGATAAATTTTAGTTCTAGTCAGACTTAGAATACCAACTGTCATATAGAAGGCACTTAATGAATTTTTATTTACTAAATGAGTATGTGGATGGACAGTTTTGATCACAAGGATTCAGTTAATAATTTAGAGCAAGAAAAGAATTTAAAAAAATATCTGGTGTAATTATTTCCCCTATACAAATTTTACAGATATGGAACTCAAGGCCAGAAAGTATATGTGACCTGTCTAAGGTCACATAGATAATAATCAGCAAATCTGGTATTCAAGTCCTCCAACTGCAAATTAACAGGGCATCAAAAACATCCAAAAACATCGGATAAGTACCTATTGTATTTATGTGACTAAAATAATAATTACAAGGATATTAAGCTAAAATAATTCATAATGGACAATATTATAAATAACAAAGTTCTATATTTAATTTTTTAATCATCAAGAAAAAGAAATTATATTAATCACACAGTTTCATAAATAACAACTTTCTCTACTGTGATGTAAATTGAACCCTCAGCAGCCACTATCAGGCTTCAATGTTTGTAATCCTTTAGTATAAGTTATATGCATTACTTTAATTATTTCTCTATTAGTAGTCATTTCTAATTTTATACTTTTTTGGTCTTCCCTTTTTTCACTAAGCCTTCCAAAAAGGGGTATGTGTAGAGGGGTAGTAGGGATCTGAAAGATCCCTATTTATTTAGAAACACTGCCAAGTGTCTTTAGGTGGCAATTTCCATGTTCATCACTGTCATCAACTTTAACATTGCACAAATATTATTAACATTTCCAGAGCACTGAAGTTTGCAAAGACCATAGATACATTTACTGCTTGAACCCCACCACAATCCAATAAGATAGGCATTATAGGTATTTATTTTTTATGTAATAGTAGTATCAATAGTAGTACTAGCAGTAGCAGCAGCACCAGCAGTAGCAGCAGCAGCAGAAGCAGTAGCAGTAGTAGCAATAGTAGTAGTATCACCAGTGCTAAGCACAGTTCCTGGCATGTAGAAAATGCTTAGCAAATATTTATTGAATTGAATTGGATTATTCTCAATTTATGTGCATACATATTTAGGCTTATAGAGGTTATATGACTTGTTTGTGGTCATACAGTTAAAATTTGAAATAAAATCTGTTTTCCTGATTCCAAGTATAGTGATCCAAATACTTTGACACTGCGCTTCTCACCCTATTCATATTGATAATGATGATAAACCAACAAATATTTATAAGAGCTTATTATTCAAGAATGCTAAGAGCTGGAAATACAAATGTAAGCAAAAGGAGAGAAATTATGTGCCCTCAGGGACCTTGCATTCTAACGAGAAAATACTGTACATAAAAGGGAGTTGAATAGAAGGAGGAAATGCTGCAAAATAGCATAGAGGCAAAATCAGAGTCAGATGCACAGCTGGGAATGGAATGCCAAATGTCAGGACTAGGCTCAACACCTGGAAAGAATTTACCAACGGGAGGAGGAAGCTGGCATTGCATACAAAGTCTAAGGTGAGAAGGTAGTTGATTTACAGTGGTATTATTATAACAATAACGTAAATCATAGTGGTATTAAAAACAGTAACAACATCAATGACCACCATAACAGCCATTTATATGATGATTTAATATTTTTGCTTTAATCATATTATTTATGCCTCACAACAACCCTGAGAGTTGAAGCCTGATGGTATTATTATGATTTAAAAACAATTATCTCTACCTATCTCACTCAGGCGGTTGTGGTTGTGGTTGTAGTTTGTCCTTCATTCTTAAGGAGAACCATGACATAGGGAGATAATGACATGGCTTGCAATTGACTTCAATTTGAGTGAGGGAGAGCTGTGCCTTACTTTCTCCTCCAGAACCATCTGGGTCCACTGGCCAGATATTGATCAGGTTGACTGGAAATAGCCCAAGATGCAGTGGAAGATCTTGGCTCATTTGAGATAAAGTCTTTCCAGGTTCTTTCTCTGAGTGAGGCAATACCCATTCAGTGAATAGGCCTCTTTAAAGAAGTGAGTCAAGGGATGGCCCCTTTAATAAAAATAAATAAATGAATAAATAAATAAATTAAATAAATAGATGAATAAAACTGGGAGGTGAAGACTCAGCATTGGTGGCCAAAAGAGAAACAGTTACTATTGACATTCACCTTGAGCCAGGAGGGTCTGTGCCAGTAAGGCAAAATGGGCTAAGTTTAACGGGTGCCCTTGAGGAGTTTGGCTTTTGTTTACGGTAAAAGTACTTTCACCTGTTAAATGCTAAGCCCCAGGCCCAAAGCCCTATCAGGTGTGAAACCTGTGTGGGCTTAGATTAATCACTTAAAAGGGGCCAACTGGGGAACCAATGGGTCTCTGGAATCTGGTC
>CM053626.1:18403541-18432848 GCA_028646595.1 Phalanger gymnotis | reverse complement strand
CAACTGCCCCAGGGGCACTTGCCAAACTGCAAACTCAGTCCCGCAGCTTTTCCCACTAACCTTCTCTGTTGTCTTTGCTGTTTGTGGGTTGAGAGGTCTGGTAGAAGCCACAGCTCAGTAATTTAGGATGCTAGGGCACTCTCTGCTTGGCTCCTGGTCTTGTCCGTCCTCGGTCTAGTTGGCCCGCACCGTGCGCACTGGGCTCTGCTTGGCTCAGCTCTGCTCCCCCAGTTGGGAGCTGGGAGCTCCGTGTGGGACAGACCTTACCCAGAGACCATCCAGGCTGTCCTGGGCTGGAACCCTGCTTCCCTCTGCCACTTTGTGGGTTCTGCAGCTCTAGAATTGTTTCAGAGCCATTTTTTATAGGTTTTTGGAGGGTCTTGGTGGGGAGCTCAAGCCAGTCACTGCTTTCCGGCGGCCATCTTCTGGGGTTTTCTTAATAGTGTCTTCTTTGTTCTTCTTCATACCATCATGTTTCTTTGGATTTGCAGCACTATACATATATTCTAAGAGATTATATAACATTTTTTGTTGAACGAATAATTGAATTAAAGAAAATAGGGGTATCATTCTGTGTTCAAGATATGGAAGCTGGATGAAATGGAAATATTTCTACATTATGTGAGAAGACCTGACTTTGAGTTTTAGGTTTTCCTCTAACTAGCTGTAAGATGTTTAACTCTCTATGTAAGGCATTTAACATCTCTGACTTTTACTTGTCCTAATTTTGGGGAAGGAAATGATTAGACTATGACCTCTATATCTCTTTTCATGATTGTTGTGAAAATGAGAACACATAGATGAAGTAACTGGGTAAGTCTTAGCTACACACACACACACACACACACACACACACACACACTATATATACACACATATATATATTTATACACACACACACATATATATATGTATATATATATATATATATATACACACATGTATATGCTCACACGCACATACACACACACACACATACTCCCTAGGCAAGAAAATAAAACAAAGATAAATCCAATGAAATTATACAAACATTTTGAAATGGCTACTATTTATAAGGCACAGTAATGAGGACTATTCATAAAAAAAAAAACAAAAAACAGTCCTACTCCCAAAGAGCTTGAATTCTATTAGGTAGATATATAAAATACACACAAATCATTATTAATAAAGTGCTTTGCAATCTTTAAAGCTCTATGTAATTGTTATCTATTGTTATAATGTAGGAGAAATTTCTAAAGGAATTGTGTGCTAGTCTAATATTTAGGAACTTAGGCTAACCTGGGCCATTTCATGGCATTTCATTCTTTGAGATACCCCTTTGTTCCCCTCCCACAGATATCTTTCAGATACTCTTCAGTCCTGAGTGAGCCTGGCCCTCAGTGAGAGAGGATTTGGTTCCATTCTCTCAAGCTGTTAAATCCCAAACTACCTAAACCAAAAGAAATAATTGCTTTAGGGTTTGATGTTGACTCATATTTAGGGTCTCATCAAAATAGGAAGTGAGCTGCATAAAGGAGGTCAATGCAGACTAAGAGTTAAGTGTCAGGCAAATGTGAATTTCCATACAGAGAAGAGATGCTAAATACAGACAAAAAGAAAACATACAGGAAAACATTGAGAAAGCTTAAGCCAGTGGTGGAGAACCTGTGGCCTCAAAACCACATGTGGTCCTCTAGGTCTTCAAGTGTGGCCCTTTAACCAAGTCCAAACTTCACAGAACAA
This sequence comes from Phalanger gymnotis, assembly GCA_028646595.1. Lineage (NCBI taxonomy): Eukaryota > Metazoa > Chordata > Mammalia > Diprotodontia > Phalangeridae > Phalanger > Phalanger gymnotis. The sequence continues at coordinate 18,431,126 of CM053626.1, read as the reverse complement.
ATCCCCTTGATAAAATGATTTGTTTGGAAAAACTTGGAATCAGTCAAAAGGCCACACCCAAGGACCTAATGTCTCATGTGGCCTTGAAATCATAAGCTCCCTACTCCTCATTAAACATTTAAATTTTATCACTAATAACTACTATTTTCAACTTCTGAGATAATTGAGTTACACATATCAGAACATTAAGCAGTTTGTAGGACTTCTAAAGATGAATTCCATATTTTACCTTGTCTCTATGTTGTGCAAAGAATTTCCAGTTTTCTGTCAATGAAAGTCAGGGCCCAGGACAACTGTTCTGTCTGTGATCATTTTCTCTCCTGAAGAAATTCCCCTTGTGCAAATCTGTTCCACTCATTGGATGGAAGACCTCTGGTTATCTCCAATTCACAAAGTCACTTCCAGGTCTGGGCCAAGTCATCTGAAGGGAAAAAAAAAATGCTTATCTAGCCAGCAAAGGGAAAGCAAAACAGAAAATGTAGCAAAAGGTCTAAGTGAAATGTTACCTGGTTGACCCTCCCTGGGCTTGTTGCCACATGAAGTTTATGGTGGATGACACTGGCCCTTCCCCCATGCCTCCGTGGGGGGGGGGGGGGAACTGAAAGGAAGCCAAGAGATCTGTAGTTAAAAAAAAAAGGAGTGGAATCATTTGCTTTTTCATAAACTGTTTAGTCATAGGCTTCTCATGATTAATGTACTATAAAGCATTTGTTTCATCATTTCAAAGCACATGTCTTTTATCCAACAGTCTCACATGATTGGAAGTAATTAGTGGCTCCTTGAACCCAAAGCTGAGTCACACTGCCAGAAAAATGAAGGGCAAATCTGGACATGATCCATAGGATGGAGACGTCTCTGTAGAATAGAGGGAAAATCTCTTTTGTTTTAGATTGAGCCCAAATTGTGCCATAGGGATTCTATGAGGGGGAGGTGAAAAGGGAGTGTCACACAGTAAACACTCATCTATTTCTTTTTAGCACTTTCATTAACATCACACTACCATCTTTGTCAGTTCTGGATTAATATCAGCAATTATTTAGATAAGCAAGCCTACACATTTAGAATTTAAATATCATGTGTGGCTATTAAATACTTCTATGACATTTTAGTTTGCAAAATTCCTTCCAGTTATTAATACATTCTGTCACCTCTATTTGCATTTGTGGGCAGATTGTTAAATAACAACCACCGCAAATAGTTTGTTCAGAAACTATTTTAGGATGGCTATTTCAAATATTGAGGAATGTATCCATACTTGTCATATTTTTTCTAATAAATAATAAAATATTACAAAGTATTTTAAAAGCATAAATACATGGACCAAAATATTATGTACTATGAGTAATAGCATCGATATTGCTTTCTGTCTTATAAAACTGCACAAAAATGAACACACATATTAAATTGACATTTGCAGCTCACTGAATTGAGTTTATGTACTTTAAGGAAAGATTTTTGTTGGCTTTGAAATCCCCTGAGTTTTATCTTAATCAAATTTAAGTAGGTGCTAACAAAGAAGTCAGTTACTGAATCAAGTTAATGAAGCAAATTTCCTGAAGGCATTCTAGTAGGTGTAGACTTGTTTATCATCAAGTCTATATTTCTGTAGCAGAATCTGTTTGACTAAAATGTCAGGTTGGTAAAGGTCATCATATGAAGTATCATCAGTCATTCAATCAGTCAACAAGCATTTATTTTGAGCTTACTGTGTACCAGACAGTGTGTTAAATTCTGTGGATAAAAGAAAGCAAGAATCAATTCTTGCAAGCCAGGAGTTTACATTCAATGGAAAGGACGCCATGTAAATAAATAAATGCTTATAAGAGTTATAGAGTTCTGTTGGAAGTTGATTTCAGAAGGAATGACTATAAAAGCTGTGGGACCATGAATAAAGCTGTATATTTCCAGGCACATAATGTTACCGAACTTGTAACTTTCATTTTTTTTTCCTATTTTTCATTAAAATCAATCATAAACACATGTAAAAAGGCATCTATGCAAAAATGATGATCTCAACAATATATTTTGTGGAAACATTTTTGTTTATTTTAATAATAATTTCAGGGAACAAAAAAATCTGTTTCCAAATCTATATTTGTAAGTACATAAGTAATGTTTCTATTGAATTATTTGAGACCTGACCAATACCCTTTGGTTTTCTCCATTATATTACTTTCAAGATGCTTTCTTGCCTAGTGCATCCATATCTCATCCTAAATGATATTAACTGATAAAAAAAATGGGAAGAGATCGAAAGGGAAAGGAAGGAAAGGGAATAAATGAGGAGGGAAGGAGAGGGTAGGGAAACAGATTTAATAAGTACTGATGATCCGACACAATTGAAGGCCTATACAAATGCCTGTCCTAATCTGAGCAAGAGACGTTTTTCATATCCTTGGCTTTCCCTTAGTGCTAGGATAATCACTTCGGTAGGTAATAGATCTCCTGAGAAGAGTTTAAATTTTTTTCAGCATTCAAGACTCAATTAATGTTGCTTTATCAACAAATCAGAGCATAGATATTTAGGTAAATGTTCCTGTATTTTGATTTTATTTTAGTTCAAATGAGATAAAATGTCAAGCTCTTGGCAAATTTTAAAGCACTATATAAATTATCTTCATCATCATCATCATGATTATCGTTACTTTCTCTATAACACTAGCAAATGCTGTTGGTGCAGACATCTTCTTTTTATGCTATCTAGTCAATGCTTTTCAAATTTCTTCATGAAGAAAGCATTTATGTTGCACAAGAGTTTGAAATATTTTCAAGCCTTTTCCCTCGTACCTTTCATTATTTAATAATGACCAATATATTTCATACATTTCTCTTTTACATCTTTTACATGCCCAGATAAAAAGGAGTATGTGAACTTGGTTTTATGACACTTATTTTATGTTTTCCATAAGGTTTTGTGGCTTTATCATGTTTGGCAAATGTTGGCACATCAATTGCACATGTCTTCATAGTGTTCTATTTACAATAAACACTGTAGGTCAAGATGAATAACTTTTAAAGCAATAATTTACTTTTTCCTTCAATCAAATGAGGAAGCCACCTTTCTATTTTATCCTTTTAGTCACTTCTCTGACTGTACACGTGTGTGTGTGTGTGTGTGTGTGTGTGTGTGTGTGTAATAGTCATTGTGTTAACTTGATGTTTTTGAGCTCCTTCTTGAGAACAATTCTCAGTCCCCTTTCCTGGATATTAGTTCAGGTCATAACTGCTAACTGTTGGTCCCTTTATTCTTCTTTCCTCTGTAGTGTTTAACTTGGCGGCCTTATCAGCTTCCGTGGATTGAATCATCTCTATGCTGACAATTCTCATATCAAATTATTTAACTTTATCCTCCTTGCTGCCTTTGAGTCTTACATTTCCAACTGGATATTTGACTTCTCAAATTGGGTATACCGAATGAACCGGATGATCTGAAATTCAACATGTCCAAAACTGAAATCATTAACATTTCACCAAATCTCTGCCATTTTCCTAAATTCCCAATTACCATTGAGGACATTATCCTCCTCCCTGTGAACCAGGCTTGCAACTTAGGGATAATACTTGACTTATCACTGTGTCTCAACTCCCATATCTAATCTGTTTCCAAGACTTATTGATTTTACCTCCATACCATTACCTGTATATCCTCCTTTTATATGTCCACCATCCTATGTAGGTCTTTATCATTTCATGATTGGACTACTGGATACTGACTGCTAGCTTGTTGGCCTCCCTGTCCCTAGTCTCTCCCAACTCTAGTTAATCACCTGCTCAGCTATTGAAATGATCTTCTGAAATCTCGTGTCTGACTATATTACCCTCCCATCCTTTACCAAATGGGAAAGAAAAACTCCATTTTCCTCATACCATGTCTAATATCAAATAATAAAAAAAATTCTGTTTGAAGTTCAAAGACCTTCATAATATATCCAAAACCTGTATTTTTCTGTCTTATTATGCCCTAAACATACACTCCCATTTACTCTGAAATATAATGACATTGGTCTCTCCTTGCTGTTCCTTGAAACAGATTTTTCATCTCCCTACTTTGGGCATTCTCTCTACTGTTCTTCATGCTTGGAATGTCATCCCTCCACATTTTTGCCTTTAGACTTCCCAAGCCTCCTGTAAGTCTCAGCTAAAATCATGCTATCTATAGGAAACATTTTTTAATCCTCCTTAATTCTAGTGTTTCCTTTCTATCTATTATTTCCAAAATTATCCTCTATGTGGTTTTTCTGTACATAGATGTTTCCACATTGCCACCTTCATTAGATTGTAAACTTCTTGAGAGTAGGGATTCCTTTTACCTTTTTTTCTATTTTTAGGGCAAGACACACACACTGAGTGACACATAGGAGATGTTTAAAAATGTCTATTGAATATTGGTAATTGGCTCTCAGGTAAATGATTTTAATTTTCTTTCCTCCATACACGGCATTGTGTCCCTTCTCCTTTCCATCTCCTTGTTTCTCTGCTTTATTTCATGTCTCAGATCAACTGTTCCTCAAACAAAAAAAAAAACTTTCTCTGTGAACCTTAATGTGAGTGCCTTCCTTAATGAAATGCCTCATTCACCCTGTTTATGTCTTTGTATATGCCTTATTTGCTCATTATTGTTTGTAAGTTGCCATTCCAATTAGATTGTGAGCTTTTGGGGAGCATGGATTATTTTTTGTTTTAGTTTCTCCATTTCTTTGAATAGGGCCTAACATATGTTCTTAATAAATTTTTGTTGCCTTGATTTCACATATTCCAACATGCCTTCCCTACAAAACTGGCTTCCTTTTCTATTTTTATTTCTATCATTTTCAGCATTACTTTCATAATCACTTAGGTTTGAATGTTTTCATTAATCTTTGACTTATCCGTCTCCTTTTCAATATCTCTAGTCCTTCATTTGCCAAATACATGCAATTTTCTCTTAAAATAAATGTCTGTGATTGATGTAACCGGTTAGATAGAAGACCATATTGTTTTTGTTATCCTTCTGATCTCTCAAACCTCTCCAAAATAAGAATTACATGTAAGAAGTTTTGGTTGTTAGCATTGTATATATCATGAAGATTCCTAGTGAGATAAACAAAACATAATAAAACAAAAACAACAACCTAATGAACCAACATTAGAGTTGTCTCAAAGCATTCTCTCCACAACCATCATTTTCTAGCTGGGCTGCAGGAGCCACATAATAGATTTGAAACAGAACCCACTTCTACCTTTTCCTTGACTAGTGCCTAAGGAAATGGAAAGGCAGAAGTTTCTCTGAATGAGAATACAACATGGCATTCTTTCTGTGCCAATTGTACTCAACCATAGAACTGCAGACCAGATAGTACTGGGACATATTCCAGCATATTTGTGTCTCTACCCAGCTTTACTGAATCAAAAGGCCCAGAATAATGTTGAAGACATTTCTATATTTCACATACATAAACAAGAACAAAGATTGAGGCACATGAAATACAAATTGCCACATCTGAGAAGGGTCTGCAATGGTGCTGGGATCCAAATTTTAAGAAAAATTAAATGAAATGGAAAGAGTCAGAAAATGTGAAATATGGCAGGTGTAATATATATGTATGTGTATATATAAAGACAAATTATTAAAGATGTCATAAGGAAGAAAACTCAGTTAAAGAGTATGAGAATAAGAACATAAACCATCAGGGTAGATGTTGATAACAGAAGAAAATATGGCCTCAAATCAGCTAAATCACTGCAGTAATCTATAAATCAATATCAAAGACGAAGAAAACTGATTCAAAACCTGATGAGACAGATAAGTTTATGAAGTCCCACGAGAGCCTAGAACCCTAGTATGATGTTCCTGAATGGTGTAAAAGATAAATATGAATTGAAAAAGTAGAATATGTTATCTTTACAACATAAGTACTTGGCAGGGGGGACAGAGAGAGAGAGAGAGAGAGAGAGAGAGAGAGAGAGAGATTCTATAAGAGCAAGTCTCACCAAAGAAACTATTAAATGGCTACACAAATATAAAGAGTTTAATGACATGGAAGAAGAGAAGGAAAAAAAAAATCTGTGATCATGGTCCTGCTCTTATCACCTAATTGAATATTTGTAGAAGCCTCCTCCTGATTTCTGTTTCCCTCTCAAACCCCACCTTCTATTCACAGAATACATGTGACCTATTACCCCACAGTAATCATCTTGAAACACCATTATTCAGTTCATTTTTTCCTGCAAAGCTTTAACCCATCCCATATTATATACAGAATAAGGCATTTTTTTTCTAGCATGGCATACAAGGTTCCCCAAAAGTATCCAAAAATTGGTTTCCACTAAATCTCAGTAGGAACATTCTTCTCTATCTTCTTCATATCTTCTCATTAGTCTTTGAGTATCCCATGTTTATTCACCTCATTGAGGCTTGCTCCATCCACTACTCTAATTATTGAAATCTACTATTTTTAGGGAGATGCTAAAATTCTGTGTCTATAGAAGAATGTTTTTGTATTGCCCTATTCCAAAAAACTATAGGTTCCTGAACCTTATTGTGATACTTAGAAAAATTCTGAAATAAATTATTAAGTGGAATAGGCATTTAGAAAAGGAAGAAATAATAAAAATTAACCAGCAATGATTTATTGACAGATGATGCCAGATTAACATAACTTCCTTTCTTGTTGGTGGAATAAGTCCCAGTGTGATGTAGCAGATGGGAAAGGCAGCCATACATTCAATAATATCTGGGTGAAAGTTCTGCCTCTGACACACACTAAATACATTATCCAGGGCAAGATATGAAGTTTCTGAGCAGGTATAGATCTATATTAGTAGATTTTCCCTACAAGGAATTCCCTATATAATCAATGTCTAGTCAAAAAAAATCAAAGTTAGAATAGACAAGGAAAAATATATAGAAAGAATTTACCTAAATTTTAGTGAAGGATTTATTAAAGTTGTTCTTGCTGTATTCATGTCAAAGATGCTAAAATGTGGTCTACATAAACAAAAATACATTTAGTTAGTTTCCTAACTCTTTAAAGGACAGAAAAAAGCAGTCAACAATTTTCTGGTGGGAAATTAGGTGAAGTTCTTTCTAAGGAAAAGCTTTAAGCTTCTTTGTTGTACAGCCCTGTCCTCTTGAATATGTGAGCTACTTCTGTATACATAGTCTTTGTTTTTTACTTTCTTTGAATCTTTAGGACTTAGCACAATGCTAGAAACATGGAAAGCACTGAAAAAGGCTCATTGATTTGTTGTTGGCATTATTCTTAACATTATTGTTCTTGCTTTGCAAAATTATCATGATGAATTATTTGAAATTACAGGAACATGTGAAAAAAGGACATTCTAGGAGATGGGGGAAAGAATTCCCAAAATGATAAAAAGAAAACTGAATTTTAAAATCCCCAAATGAAGGACTTGAGTGAACTCTGTCTTGGGAAGAGAAAAAAGATTATATCTATGAACCAGCTTGAGCTCCCTATGACATGAAAAGTGCCAAAAACCTGGATGGACCAATTGAAAAAAAAGATATTTTGGCCCACTCTCGGTTAACATTCCACAATGCTTTGCATGCTATCTGAGTAAACCCCAAAATTAAGCTGACTGGGAACATTCTTCTGTTTATGACTGATAAGGAGCAGGCACCTTAAACTTGATGGTATCTTGATTAAGAACAGTTATCATCTCATTTTATAGACACTGTCTGGTTATGACATTTCTTTGTTTAAGACTGACACAACCCAGACATCCCAGGGTACCCTCTTGTTCTGTGGAAACTATAACTTTGTCTGACATAGACTGTCTGAGTCAGAAAGACAAGTGTGTGTGGGTGTATGGGCTTCCTTATATAATCTCCTTCAACTAGCCTTTCTTGGAGCTCAGTTTAGTCTGACTCCAATACATGGATGTTTTCACTAGCTTGTAGAGAATGAACAGCTTATATATGACCTAATTTTGTTTGTCTCCTTTTAAACAAAACTCTAAAGATTGACATACTGAAGTATGTTATGAAGTAGAAAAGTGAGGGGGCAGAGCCAAGACTACAGAGTAAAAGTAGGGTCTTGCTTGAGATCTTCCCCACACCCCTCCAAATGCCTGTAAAAATGACTCTAAACAAATTCAAGATCATCAGAATCCACAAAAATGACAGAGTGAAACAAATTTCCAGCCCAAGACAACCTGGAAGGTCAACAGGAAAGGTCTGTTGCACCAGTCTGAGAGAAGAGCTCATTCCAGCATTGGTCACACCAGCATAGACAGGAATGGAACTGGAGGAAACCTGAAGCAGGCCTCAGGGGACTGAATTGGTGCCAGGTGTGTTGGTTTCCAGATTTCTCAATCCACAAGTGTCAAAGACAACTTACAAGGTCAGTAGGAAAGGTCTGTCAGATCTGGCCGAGAGAGGAGTGTGGTCTTGCCCCAGCCCCAGTGTGGTGGCAGAGGCAGTGGCTACTTCCCCTATGTACAGTGGGGGAATTGAGTGGCTGATCAGAGGGGGATTTCAGAGATATCTTTTCTGGAATTGATGCAGTATTCTCTTGCTTTGCCCATGCTTGGATCTGGGTCATAGTCCTGGGTTACAGTGTTGGGGTAAGGAGGAACACTGGTGGTGTGAGTTCATGGTGGCAGTGGGGATGGAATCCTCCTCACGATTGCAAGGCAGAAAACAGAGGTTGTGGTCACAGACTAACAGACAAGAGCATAGACCAGAAGAGGAGCAAACACTTCTTCTTTAAGCACACAACCTTGGAAGAGCTGAAAATTTGCATGTCCCTAGAAATATCTCTGAAAACAGCTGCACAAAGCTTCTGAAGCTTGGGAAAACACACATTTCACATTGGAAGCAGTGTCCTACCTTAAAAAAGAGCTAAAAAGTCAAGGAATTGGCAGGGAATATGAGCAAACAGTGGGGAAGAATCATGTTATAGAATCTTTCTTCAGTGACAGGGAAGATCAAAACATACAACTGGAAGAACACAACAAAGTCAAAACTCTTACATGCAAAGGCTCCAAGACAAATATGAATTGGTTGTAGGCCAGGGAAGAGCTCAAATAGGATATTGAAGAATCAAGTAAGAGAAGCAGAGGAAAAATTGGCAAGTGAAGTGAATTTGTTTTTTTAAGCATTCATTGCCTATTTTTATTTCTTCAATTTATTTTTCCTGTCAATGCGGTAGCTATAATTTCTAGTACAATATTGAATAATAATGATGATAATGGATACATTTGCTTCACCTTGATCTTCACATATATCTTTGCTATGTCTAGTGTTAGCTCTTGTCTTTAGGTAGCTACTATCTATCATTTAAAAAAAAGAGTTCCACTCATTCCTATGCTTTGTAAAGTTTTTTTTTTTTTAAAGAAATGAGCATTGTGTATTGTCAAAGGCTTTTTCTGCATCTATTGATATAATATGGTTTTTGTTATTTATATGGTCAATTATACTTAGAGTTTTCCTTATATCCAACCAGCCCTACATTCCTGGTGTAATTCTCACCCGGTCATTCTTGTGATATGTTGCTTTAAGCCCCTTGTTAGTATTTTGTTTAAAATCTTGCATCAATGTGTATCAAGGAAATTGGTCCATATTTTTCTTTCTCTGTTTTTCTTCTCTGTTTTGGTTTCCATATGATATTTGTGTCATAAAAGAAATTTGGTAGTAGTCCTCTATCTATTGTTTTTTTTTTCAAATAGTTTATAGGGTGTTGGAATTAATTGTTCTTTAAATGTTGGGTAGAATTCATTTGTAAATCCAGCTGGCATGGGGTATTTTTTCTTAGGGATTCATGTATGGATTATTAAATTTCTTTTTCTAAGAAATTTATTTAAATATTCTATTTCTTCTTTGGGTAATCTGGGCATTGTATTTTTTTGTAAATATTCATCCATTTCACCTGGATCATCAGGTTCATTGGCATATAATTGGGGAAAATAAATCCTACTTGTTTTAATTTCATCTTCACTGTCATTGCATTCATCCTTTTCATTTTTGATACCGGTAATATGTTTGTCTTTTTAAAATTTTTAAAATCAAATTAAACAATGTTTCATTTATTTTCATTTTTTAAAATAAAATCAGCACCTATTTTTATTAGTTCAACTTATTTAAACTTTCCATTTTATTCTTCTGTCTCTTAATTTTCTGGATTTTCATTTAGGAGTTTAATTGAGGATTTTATAGTTTGTTTTAGTTACATGTTAATTTATCTCTCTCTCTCTATCTTTCTCTCTCTCTCTCTGTTTAGAGATATAAACTTTCCCTTTACAAACTGCTTTGGCTTCACACCACAAATGTGGAATATTTTATCATTGTTGTCATTTCTATGTAGTGAAATTATGCATTCATTCTATGATTTATTCTTTGAGGGACTGATTCCTTATGAATAGATAATTTAGTTTCCAATTAGTTTTTAATTTGCATTTTCATGGCACATTATTAAAGATAAGTTTTATTGCATTGAGGTCTGAAAAGAGCAAAATTAATATATATGCTTTTCTGAATTTGTTTTTCAGGTTTTTATGCCATAATATGTGGTCAATTTTTGTGAAGGTGCTATATACAGCTGAAAAAAAGAAAAGGATTATCCTAGCTATACCCATTCAATTTTCTCCAGATGTTGATCCTATCTAACTTTTCTAAGATTCTATTCACCTCCTTAATTTCATTTTTATTTATGTTATGGCTAGATATGGTTCTGGGGGGGGCAGATTTTGAGCTACTTTACTAGTATTGTTTTTATTTTCTATTTCCTACTATAATTCATTTAACTTTTTCTTTAACAATTTGATTGCTATTTCATTTGGTATACATATGTTTAGTATTGTTGCTAGTGTATCATGCATGGTGCCTTTTAAGAAGACATTTCCCTGTTTATTCATTTTAATTAGGTCTACTTTTAAACTAATATTTTATTTTTGTAATTATGTGTTAAGACAATTTTTAGCATTCATTTGAAAATTTTGAGTTCTTAATTTTCTCCCTCACCTCCTTTTAATACAGAGTTATATAAGTTATGACTGTGCATATTTTGTTTCTAACTCTTTCTCCATGTCTACCTCACATCTTATCTACAGTGATACAGTCCTTAAATATGTTTTCATGCCGATTCTTATACAAAGTCATCATCAATCTACAGCTCCAAAAGTCCTCAGAAGTAACCTAGTTCACAAGCTTAATTGAGTGAACCTCAGTTCAGAAATGAAGAAAATTATTCTCAGAGAAATTTGGGTATTTACTCAAGGTCATGCAGATCTTAAGAGTGCAGTGGTGCAATTTAAATAATGTGAGCTTTGATTCAGGGAAACCCGATTTCAAATACTGTCTTAATCATTTAGTACCTGTATGACCTTGGGCAATTCACTTAATTGTTTTTCATCTTCTGTTTCTTAATTTGTAAGATATGGAAGTTGCACTTGATGAATTGTAAGGTCCTTTCAAGATCTATGGTGCCATGATCTTTTAAACAGGGTCTTAATACCAGACCTGGAAAAACCTGCATGATATAATGCTGAGTTTACAGAGCAGAACCAGGAGAACATTATACACAACCCAATATATATGGATTCTGTGATGATTAACCCTGATATACTTCACTCTTCTCAGCAATACAAGCTGCGAAGACAACTCCAAAGGACTCATGATGGAGAGAGCTATCTCATCCAGAGAAAGAACTATGGAGTCTGAATGAAGATTGAGGCACACTGTATGTTCTTCTTTTTTTTTTCTCTTACTTTTTTTTTCTCTTTTGTTCTTTGTTTGTTTGTTTTGTTTCTTCTTTCTCATGATTCATTCCATTGGTCATAATTCTTCTTTACAACTTTACTATTGTGTAAATAAGTTCAGTGCGAAGTTATGTGTAGAAGATATATTGGATTCCATGCCATCTTGGAGAGGGAGGGAGAAAATCTGGAACTCAAAATTATGTGGAACTGAGTGTTATAAACTAAAAATAAAAAATCTTAATTATAAAAAATCTGTGCTTTTGCAGCAAGGATCATCTTATCAGTTTGTCAAGCATCTATTCATCATTTAGTATGAACAAAGTGTGGTGCTAAGTACCAATGATGCAAAGAAAAGCAAAACATATTACTTAATCTCAAGAAGCTCATGGTCTAATGGAGAAGACAATATGAGAGCAACTCTGTATACACACGACAATGGAAGAGTAGATGGAAGGTAATCTCAGAAGAAAGATACAAACAGTGGGACTGGTGGGAGGAGAACATGGGCAATTCCACTCTATAAGTGGAGTTTGAGATTAATCTTAAAGGAAGCTAGAGAAACCAGGACATGAAGGAGAGGAGGCAGAGCATTCAAGGCAAGGCAGATAGCCATTGAAACCGTATGCTATGCAACCCCCTTCCCATTGATCCAGCCTGTCATCCTTAATGCAATGTACTATATTCATGTAGTACATTTATAATGTCACTACACTAATGTGTAACTCAATTGATTGCCCATCCAATTGATTACAAATTCAATGTCACAATCTGAGCTTTATTTGTTTATGCATTATGGATATGTCTGGAGTTTTTTATTTGTTTTATGGATTTGATTTATTGCAAATGACTTTATAATACAATTCAATGTTACTCTTGCTTACCATTTCCCTTCCCTTACTGTTATATTAAGTGACTCCCTACAAAGCAGATTTGGGGTGGCTTTGGTCTGTTGGTTGTGGCAAACAATTTTGTATTAGCTCTTCTTTAAGATATGGACATTACCATGGCTGAACGCTTTACTTTTATTTGTTTCCTCTTTGTCAGAGTAAGTAACTTTTTAAGAAACTGGCTTGGTGATATTTTAATCATCTCAAGTTGTTTCTTCTTTATTTGTAATTTTGAAATTATTTTGATCTTTGATAGATCTAGTCAATAGACTGACTACACATAAAGATTTCCTTATGAAAACACTCACTGAATTGGTCCAGGAGATTAGACTTGTTTATGTGTCATTGAAAGAAAATATTTGTCAAATTTCACAAAATTGAGTCAAAAGAAGAGAAATGTTATGAAGCTCTACTTGTTACATTACTACCATTTAGTCCCAGAGTCCTCTGGAGAGCACATTTGTCTCATCTAGGTGAGATAGACTATGGAAAATTGTTACCTTTAGTCAAATGATAAAACTCATGTTGAAAACTTCTTGATTTTTTGGGGGAGGAGGGGTTGAAGAGCCTATGATCTGTCATTCTTTAAGTCAATGATTATTTGTGTTTTGGTTTTGCTTTAACATCACTTCTTATATTGTTCCTTTCTAAAGACCTGTAGCAATCCATTGATCCCAAAACAATTTGATTGTTACAACTCTTACCCTTGTTTCTCTTTCACTCACTGTCACTGCAGTAGGGTAGTATAGACACACTTGATAGAGAATGATTTAGCCTTTTTACAACTGTATGCTGTGCCACTGCGACCAGACTGCTTAATTCAGTAACCAGCTTTCTGATAATGAGTTCCCTTTCTCATGATACTTTATTTTCCAGTAATAGGCGCACTCAACCTCCAAGACATTTCAGCTCATGAGAACCAGTCCAGAGTTTATGTTTCACTAGAATAAGCTAAAAAGAGAAAATTCTAAAGGTATCTTCAACTTTGCTTTGAAGGTCTATCCAGTTCCTATGACTCAAGATGCACTGAGCACGGTGAATAATCGCCAATTGATTCTTTGTCACCTAGGAAATATCGGCTTTCTCAAATCAGACCTGGATTTTCATTCCTGTCAGTTTCCTATTGGGGACCTCAGGCCAATTTGACATACAATAGAAAATGCTTGCCAGTCACATTGTTTGAGGTAGGTAACCTTGAATGTCAGGCACATCACTGCTGTTAACAGCAGTGGCATTAAAGAAAACAAAATATATAATAGAGTTTATTGAAAAACATAATAGAGTTAATTTCTTTGTTATTAAACATAAAACCTCATCTCAAAGTAGTAAGGGACCTCAAGAGCCAAATCCACTGAAACATAGTCAACAGGAATCCCATTTACAACAAACCAATAATTTATCCTCAATTCTTTGCTTATAGACTCTCTCCCAACAAAATAGAACCCACTACCTTAGGAGACAGCCCATTGCATCATTGGTTAACTCTAATTATTAGAAAATTGTTTCTTATTTAATCTTAAAGTTATCTTTCTGTAATTCCTGCCATTTCTCTGACTCTCCATCACATGAAATATCCATCACATGATGTGTGATGTCCATCATCTTCATGGCAGGCCATTAAATATTTGGAGACAGTTATCATACTGTCCAATAAGTCTTCCCTGCTGCTACCTAACCATTTCCAGTTTACTCCAATAATCCTTATAAGGCATGTACTAAAGTCCCTTAACAATAGTAGTCATCCTATTTAAGCTTATCAATGACCCTAAGCAATGAATACACATTTTGCTGTGTGGACTAATAGGGATAAAACTCTACAAAGCTACCATAACCTTAGTCTACTTTATCTCTTGCGGCTTGTTATGCAGTTTGGATTTACATTAGCTTGTTTGTTAATGTTGCAGTCACACTATGGATTCATATTGAGATTAAGGTCCATCTACTAAACTCTGTTTTTTTCCACTGATAAACTTCTTCCTAGCCATGTCTTCCCCCTTCTTCTCTTTGAGTTTATTTTTAATCCAATCTTGAGATTTTACATATATTCTGATTAAATTTAATTTTATTAGAAACTGGCTCAGCTTTAGAACTTGTTAACAAACTCTTGCTTGCAGACTCCACAAAGCCAAAGAGTTAGGCCTCCTTCCTAGCCTTGTCCTTCCTGTAGCTTAGATCAAAGGAGTCAAGATTGGAATTTTGGCCACGAGAGGACCCCAAAACTCCAGGTACTGCTACAGCCAGATCCAAACATAATTGGGAAATGTTTTTCAAAATAAATAAACATACAACACACCACAATAATGTTGATTTGCCATTGTCTAAGCCGGGGTCTGTTTCTATTAGAATTTTATGTTATTAACTTAGACAGCTATTCCAGTCATGTCTTTATGAAAGCCATTGATTAATATACAATCAATCAATCAATCAATAAGCATCCATTAAGTGCTTCCTACATGCCAGAAACTGTGCTAATTTCTGGGGATGCAAAGAAAGGCAAAAGTAGTGTACCCACTAACAAGGAGCTCATATATTACACACAAGACCATGCACAGAAGCTTAGGTCATTTCAAAGAAAATCTATTCAAAATTGACATCAATACAATATCAAACATTTTTTCTGACAATTTTTGGAGCAGTTCTGAATGGATCTAAATGTATAGTTGTGTGTGTAAAACATATTTTACTCTCTTTGTCATGCATAGAGCAAAAATAGTTTTCTCAAATTATTTCCTAAAGAGTAGTTACATTGTTATATACAGGTTTTCTCTGATCAGTAATCTATACTTTACTTTTTAAAATTTCTACAAAATTTCCACTCAATAATATATTTCAGGATTTTTCTAGGAATCATCATAAGACTCAGTGATCTATAGTTTTCTGAATATATCAAAGACACAACAGAGATACATAGATATGTAAACCTCATGTATGGTAACTTTTGCTAGCCAAAATGGTGGATACGGCAAGGCTTGATACTGTGAATAAGCATAACGTGTTCAGAAAATAATGGGGATACTTGATCTGGATGGGATATACTTATCTTGAGGATGAAAAGGAGACAATTATATGTACATAGGGAAATGTGAGTGCATGGAAGACCTTGTAGGATAACCGGATAATTAGACTGATTCCTGTATAGAATAGAGAATGACTGACAGATTTAAAGAAGAGGAATGATAAACTGCATATGGTTCTAGAAGAAGATTAATATGGAAGCAGTGGGCCTAGTATAATCAAAGAAAGGAGACAACAGAGTAGGAGGCAGAAATCAGGAGATTACTGCAAACAATTAGGAGATAATAGACATTTTGCACCTGTAATACACTTGCACCTTTTTATTTCTTTTTTTTTAATTAACAAAATTTATCTTTTCTCCTACTACTCACTCCATCAGGAAAAAATAAACTAAAATAACAGAAAAAAATTATAGACAATTTCTCAGACAAAAGTCTCATATCTCAAATATATAAAGAACTTTGTTAAATCTATAAGAATACAAGTCATTCCCCAATTGACAAATGGTCAAGAGATATGAACAGGAAGTTTTCCAATGAAAAAATAAAAACCATTTGCAGTCACATGAAAAATATGCTCCAAATCATTACTGATTAGAGAAATTCAAATATAAACAAGTTTGAGATCTCATTTTACAACTATCAGATTGGCTAAAATGATTGAGGAGGAAAGTGACAAAATGTTGGAGAGGATGTGGAAAAATTATGAGACTCATTTTTGGTGGAATTATGAACTGATCCAAAAATTTTGGAGAGCAATCTGGAATTAGACACAAAAAGTTATTAAACTGCCTATGCCCTTTGACCCAGAAATTACAATACTAGGTCTACTTTCAACAACAATTAAGGAAAAAGGAAAATAACCTTTATGTACTCAAATGTTTATACCAGGTCTCTTTGTGGTGGCAATGAAATGGAAATGGCAGGGATGCTCATCAGTTGGGGAATAATTGGGGAATGTGGTACACAATTGTGATGGAATACTACTGTGCCATAAGGAATGATAAGTTCATTAGCCTTATAAAAACATGGAGAGACTTGCATGAAATAATGAAGAGCGAAATGAGTATAATGAAGAAAATATTGTTTACTGTAACAACAATATTGTTTTAAGAATGACTGAACTAATAAGTCATTTTGACTATAATAAATGCCCAAATTAACTGTAAAGGACACATGAAGAAATATGCTATCTGCATCCAGAAAAAGACCTGATAAATAGAAGTATGTATAAAATAATTATATATATATATATACATGTATATATATGCATACATGTATACACATGCATGCAGGTGTGTGTGTGTGTGTGTATGTGTGACGGTAGCCATCTCTTGGGCAGAAGGGAGAGAGAGGAAAAAAAATAAATTTACAGGATAATTTTATAATATATTTAAAAGAAATAGCAAGTTGTATACAATAGATGTGCAGCTTCACGTGCAATGATCTTTTTATACTATGTTATGGAATTGCTTATTTTCATCCATAAAATAAAGATAAAATATATCTATTAAAATAGACATAATCGATCAAAACAAATTTCCTCAATTGTTAGCTACAAAAAAATTTCCGTCTCATTCTGCACCCTATCTTTTTCACATCTCTGTAATGGCTAGCATGTTTCAGAACTTGTCGTCTAGAAGAGTTGTGTAAAACTCAAATATAAATGATTCATAAGAATCTTCACTAGTCATATGGGGACTTAGAAAACCACATATGAACATTATCTGTATTTTATTATATTTTTATTGATTTTATTCAATATTTCCCAATTACTTTTAACTGATTCAGACAGCACCAGAATAATGAATGGTCAATGTATTGATTCAAGTTCCAGCTATCAGACTTGTTAATTTTTACATTGTATTTATCAATTCTTCTCCTAGTTCTGTTTATTTTATTCTTCATCAGTTTATACATGTCCCTAGAATAATTAACTTTTGTAATATAAATGTTGTTACAAAATTTGTTCTGATAATGTTTCTTATTTCATTCTGCAGCAGTTCATGTCTTTCCATGCCATGTTGAAATCAGTTATTTTTTTATATTTTTTTTTTCATACAAACACCTGAGTTTTTGTTCTGATAGTACAGACTTAGCATACCCAGGGTCAGATCAATGTTTCGACAAATCTTCGTAATTGTGAGGAGAAAATGTGACAAACTATGACCAAAAAGAGAGATCAAGGCCAGAGAGAAGAGCAGGGAGAATTAACAAGTGTGTGTGTGTGTGTGTGTGCGTGTGTGTTGTGTGTTTAAAGAGTCATTGTTGATCTTGCAAAGAACAGTTTCTGAAGACTGGTAGGGATAGAAATCCATTCATAAATGAGGACTGCAGATAAATCCATCTACTCTGTGCTTATCTTGCGTGTATTAATTTATGTGCATAGCTGGGTAGCATTTATGGAGCTCTTTAAGGTTTGCAAAGCACTTCGCATGCGTTAACTCAGTTTATCTTCACAATAACTGTGAGGTAGTGCTATTTTTATTCCCATTTTATAGATGAGGAAATTGTGGTTATTCAGAGGTTTTGACACTTGTCCAAGGTGTCACATAGAGTAAGTGTCCAAGGCTAAATTTGAACTCATGTGTTCCTGACTTCACATCCAGTGTCTTATGCATGACACTACCTAGTTGTCGTTGGTCTTGACTTCTAGCTTTTCCAAGTTAAAGAATTATCATCAGTGCAGTAGTTGACCTTGATGCCATGTTCATCCTTATTGAAAGCATTTGATAGCATGGCTGAAAACATCATGCTGAAAAGCATGGGAGCAAGCACACAGCCTTTTCACTCCATCAGTGACTGGGAAGGCACTAGAGCGTTGTCCATTCTCTAGAATCCAGGCAAGCATGCCATCTTGAAATTGATGTACAGTGCTAATGAACCAAAGTGGAAGGAATGTTGGTGCATTATTTTCTGTTTGCGGATGATTGTGCACTCAATGCAACCTCTGAAGCTGAGATGAAACAAAGTATGAATCACTTCTCTGCTGCTTGTGCTAATTTTGGCCCAACAAGTATTACCAGGAAAACACGGGTGCTCTACCAGCCACCCCCACCTTATCAGTTACAGTAAATGGAGAAGTTTTGAAGGCTGTAGATAAGTTCACTTACCTTGGTAGTGTACTTTCCAGGGATGTAAACATTGATAAAGAGGTTGATGCACTAGTCACTAGAACTAGCTCAGTGTTTGAGAGGCTGCAAAGGAAAGTATGGGAGAGAAGAGGTATTAGACTGACTACCAAACTGAAGGTCTCCAGAGCCATGGTGCTTACCTCATTATTGTATGCCTGTGAAACCTGGACAGTCTATGAACACCATAAGAAGAAACTGAATCATCTCCATTTGAATTGTATTAGGAAGATTCTGAAGATCACCTGGCAAGATCAGGTACCAGACACTGAGGTCTTTACTCAAACTAAACTGCCAAGTATTCAAATTCTGCTCCAGAGAGTGCGACTCATGGGCTGGCTACATTGTGCAAATGGAAAATGTACTCTTCCAAAAAAGAGTATTTTGTGGAGAACTCACATAGGGCAAACATTCACATGGTGGTCGGAAGAAGCAATACACGGACACTCTCAAGGTCTCTCTCGAGAATTTTAGAATTGATTGTGTGACATGGGAGACACTGGTACAGGATGGGGCAGCATGGCATTCCTACATCAGAGAAAGTGCTGTGCTCTATGAGCGAAGCAGAATTGAAACAGCTCAAAGGAAATTCAGGATGCACAAATTTAGAATAGCCACCTAAAATGTTCACATAGACATTTTGTGCCCGACCTGTGGTAGAGCATTCTGAGCTCATATTCTGATCTGCCATAGTAATACATATTGAAAACTGATCCTAGCTAGTGATGTCATTTTGGTCCTCTTCAAGAATGAAGAACATCAACCAATCAACCAAACTAGTTGTGTAACATATGTAGTCCCCACCATTAGAAAATAAGCTATCTATGGGCAAAGATTGCATTTGCTTTTGCTTTTCGTTCCTATCACTTAGCCCTGTGACTGGATATTTTAGCTCTTAAAATGCTTGTTGATTGAGTGCTGGGCAATTAAGATTTTCTTTTCATAATCTTTGTCCTCAATGCATCATTTTTCTTTACATTTTTAGCCATGTACTCCAAGTGGAAGCATACTATGATACAAAGAACACTGAAGCTGAAGAGAGGGAGAGGATATGTTCTGCTTCTATTTCAGCTTCTTATTCTCCTTTAGATTTTGGACAATCACTTGACTATACTAAGCCTCAGTTTTCATATATGTAAAATAAGAGATTGGATTAAATATGTCCTAATATTTCTCGCTTCTGAATCCACCAACTCATCAATACTCCACTTTCCTGGCCCAGTCTCAAGCATACGCTATAATTTGATGGGTCATTTGTTCTAGTATGCTCAAATAATTTCACTCTTTACTTAACTCTAGCATCTCCCCCTTTTTCACCCCATTAAAAATCTCATTTATGTTTTTGCTAAAATATTACATTGCTTGTAAAGGTTAATATAGCCTTTATGAAAGCAAATTCTTAAAAGAACTGCCTGAGGCCATTGTCCCAAGACTGGGCTACAAGCCATTGTTGGAAGAACCAAGCTTTTTAAGAAGCTGTCTGATTTATGCAAATTTAAGGCTATGGTGCCTGAGCCTGAAAGAGTATATTACAAGGGAAAAACCAAAATGCATAAATAAATAAATTCACAATGGGCAATATTTGATCCATTTGTTCTAATATTCATCAAGGCATTCTCTGATTGAAGCATTATGCTTTTCCCTCCTTTCTGTTGTGTCATAGTCATGAAAACAATGGTTTACTAAATGTCTTAAGCTTTACAAAGCAAATCATTTGCAATATGTTGTCTGAGCCTCAAAACAAACCCTTGAATTATATCCTACAAATTTTTGTTTCACCCATTTTGCAGAGGAGAAAAATGAGGCTCACAGAGTCTCTTGTGTTCTTGTCTATGTCCTGATTGTCCCCCACCCCCAGAATCCACTACCTTCTCCACAAGTCCTCACTGAGAATCCCTCATGCGCTTCAGAGCTCAGCTTGAGCATGGGTCCTACATGGATCCTTTACTCATCCTCCACTAGTGCATCTCCCCACCCAAATTTCTTTTTGTGTCTTCTGCGCATATATTTAGGTAACAGTGGTGATGGGCCCTGGCCTCTTCCTGTGGACCTCACACTCAAGCCCTTTGTTAAAAAACATGAGCTAAGAGCAGTTCTTGGTGAATCCACAGAGAAACTACTTTCTCTGAGAATTTCTCGATTCTTTGAATGTTGAGTATAAACAGCACCTCGAAGCTGAAAACTTTACTGATCCCAAATCTTGTTAAATATTTCTCTGCCTACTCAGATTATCATATATATATGAAATATATATGTATACATATACAAATGTAAATACCTACACATATATGTGTGTATATACATACATATATACATACACATACATATACATAAACACGCACATGTATATATTTGCACTTGTGATTCAAGGACCTAAGACAATATCTTCAACCACATAGTTGACATTTAATAAATGCTTATAAGAATGGATTTTTTTTCCACCATGCATAATAAAATGTTCTGATTTTTGGCTACCTGTTTATAGGTACCATTCAGATCCTCTTATTCCTCAGTGGAAGGTTGCCTGAAGCCTCAAGGTTATAAATTTTCATTTGCCTATGACAATACACATGCCTTATAGGCCCAGTAGTAGGTTATGATTTGCTTGTTTTCAGGTATCCCTTCTGGCAACTAAGGAAGGAAATAAGACAGTCCTTCTTGGACTGACCACAGGTCGTTTTTCATAGGATGTTGGAAACATTATTCCTCCACACTAGAGCATGAAGCTTCATAGCTACAATGATAATTTATTTGTCTTTCACAGGTGAATGAGTGGCTGATTCAGGCTCCACATACTCAGCCTCCTTGAAAAGAATACTATGAGGCCACATGCAAAATAGCCTGGTGACAATTAGAATGTTAGTCTCACTTGGTATAAATTGTACTTTCAGTGTCTCAATAAATTGAGCAAAGAATAGCTTTGTGACATCCTACTAGGAATGATCTTACTTTGAGTGGGAATAAGAGTATTATGATAGCCTAAAAATGAGAAAATAATAATGCATGCTCATGTGCATACATGTACATATGCATGAATATCTGTAAAACATATAAATACACATATAACTTAATTTCTGTGCACATATGAATATATAGCATAGTGATATCAGCTATGACACTATCTCACAGAATAATAGACAATCATATATTATATAAATCATATATATTATATGTATATATATTATATACATAACATAATACACTATACTAATTGATTCTATTCTTGCCCAGTATTACATTTTTTTTGTTTCATTGTTATGTTGTGTTAAGTCATATTATATCATATTGCATTATCTAGCATCATATCACATTATATGATATCACATATTTTATTATAACCTATCCAACCCTGTCCTGTTGTATCATGTCATACTGTCATATCCTGCCACGTTATATTGTTAAATCATATCGTATATATATATATACACATATATATATGTACATATATATATGTGTATATATATATATTATGATAGGGAGAAAGCAGGGATCATAGAACAAAGGAGAATCTGATGATTATATAGTAATAATACCTTGCCTTTATATAACAGTTTAAAGTCGGCCAAGTGTTCTAAAAAATGTTACCTCATTTCATACTCACAAAAAACCTGGCTGCTAGTTGACATTAGAATCCTTAGTTTATAGATAAGTAAACTGAAGAAGATTGCGGTTTAATGATTTGCCTATGGTTATACAATTACTAAATGTCTGAAACCTGATTTCAACTCAGGGCTTCCTGATTTCTAGTGAAGTGTTCCATTGAGCGCATCACCTAAGCAGTTAGAATATTCTGAAACATTGCTAAATGAATACTAAGCTGTTTGAGCTTCAAAACTAAATAGGTCCTACAAATTTTGTTAATTTCATTTTCAAAACTGAGGTTCAAACAATGTCCTTTCTTGAACCTTGCCTATGCCCTGGCTCTCCTCTGTGGCTGAAATCTAATACCTTCTCTAGTTTGCTTCAAACCTGAGCCAGAGCACCACTTAAGTGCTTTCCCCTCCTCCCCATGCAGCTACTACTGCATGCACCTCTCTTCCAAGGTACCTTGTGTTTCTTCTGTATCACTGTTGCATATGCCCAGCTAACAGTGGTGATGAATCTGAACATTTTTCCCAACCACTTTCTTTTGGTCTCATGCTTTGTTCCTGGCACTGTGCTAATCGATAAAGATGAACCGGAAGTCTGGGAGTGAGAATTGCACTGGCAGAATATAAAGTTTTCTGCTGAGGGGGAGAAAATTGCCCAAAAGTCAGTCTAATAGGGCTGGACAGAAGCATGGCTGGGCCCCTCAAGAAATAATACTCTGGGGAGCCAAGATGGCTGTGTGAAAATAACGTCTTACCGGAGCTCTCTCACAAGATCTGTCAGATTCCTGTAAAAAAGTGAATCTGAGCAGATTTGAGAGAGTTAAAAACCATGAGCAGTCAGAGTGGGGCAAATTTCCAAGCCAAGAGAGTACAAAAGACCAAGGGGATGAATCTTTAGTCTGGGAGAGTGCTTGCTCCAGACAGCACCAAAGCAGAAGCACCTGCGGAAAGCAACCTGCGAGACAGGCTGGGAGAAAGCTGGGCACTGGAAACTGGGGGAGATCCTCAGGCCTCCCAACACAGGACACTATTCTGTGGAAATGACTAGAGGCAGCAGTGCAACACCACTGGCTGTGACACATCAACTCCTGAGGCTTGCAGCCCAAAGGTATGAAACCCGTCTTCTTGAAATTCCGGGAGACATAATGGTCAGGTAAATGGCTCTAATCCCTTGCCCCGGACCCAGAGAATTCCTCAGGAAAAAATGCTGGAATAAAGGATACAGAAGTGGGCCTTCAGTGGCCTAGCAGTGGGAGTTCCTGAATCCCAGAGGGGCACAGCCAGCAGTGATCAACACCAGGAGCCCAGACATACTCTTGCAAATGCAGTGGAAGTGGCAGACACCAGCACCAACAACAAACAGCTGAGACCATTGTTGAAGAATAACAGTGCTGGAGAGCAGCCCCAGGGGAAGAGAAGACTTCAGGCAGCCGGCTTCCCCCACACCTCAGAAAACTGAAGGATATAATACACAAAGCCAGTAACTAGGCTCACAATCCCCAGAATAAGAAACCTGAGACAGAGCCCTGAGCCCCGAAAGCAGAAATTCACTGTAAAGCCAGGAAAAGGCTAGCCAACATGAAGAAGAACACAAAAAACTGAGGCCCATTGATTCTTTTTATGGAGACAGCCATGATCGAAATACCAATTTGGAAGAGGATAGCAATGACACTATACTCACATCTGATACCTCAAAAGAGAATGTGAACTGGTCTCAAGCCCAAAAAGCATTGCTGGAAGAGCTAAAAGAGGATTTTAAAAATCAAATTAGGGAGGTAAAAGAAAAAATGGAAAAAAAAAACACTGATGAAATCAAGTCCTTAAAAAATAAGATTGGTGAAATGGCTATGGAGATTCAGAATCTCAATAGAGAAAATGAAACCCTGAGAGATAAAATCAACCAATTGGCAAAGGACACTCAAAAGCAAAATGAAGACAGCAAATCATTAAAAATTAGAATTGAGCAAGTGGAAGCTAATGACTCTATGAGGCATCAAGAAGTAATCAAACAAAATGTAAAGAATGAAAAAATAGAAAAAAACAATGTGCAATATCTGACTGGAAAAACAACTGACCTGGAAAATAGATCCAGGAAAGACAATTTAAGAATTATTGGTCTACCGGAAATCCACAATGAAAAAAAAAGCCTTGACAGTATCTCCGAAGAAATTGTCAAAGACAACTGCCCAGAGGTCCTACAACCAGAGGGTAAAATATTCACTGAAAGAATCCACCAATCACCCCATGAAAGAGATACCAAATAGAAAACACCAAGAAATATTATAGCCAAATTTCAGAATTATAAAATCAAGGAGAAAATACTCCAAGCAGCCAAAAAGAAACAATCCAAATATTGTGGAACTACAGTCAGGATCATGTAGGATCTCTCAGCTTCTACATTAAATGACAGGAGAAATGGGAATATAATATTCTGAAGGACAAAGGAGCTGGGACTACAACCCAGCAAAATTAAGCATATTTTTTCAGGCAAGGAGATGGACATGCAACAAAGTAAGGGAACTCTAGTCCTTCCTGATGAAAAGACCAGAACTCAATGGAAAATTTGATCCTCAAATACAAAACTCAAGAGAGACATAAAAAGGTAAACAGGGGGAAAACCCCCCACAAACCTTATTAATCAATAAGGGCAAATTATTAGCATCTTTATATAGGATGATATCATCTTATGTATGTTGTACATACATATATATATATACACACACATACACACATACATACATATGTCAATCTTGAGAATAGTATAACTATTATGACAATTGAAAGGGATACACATAGACTGTGAATATCTGTATAAAGTAACTGATATAAGGATAAAAACCTAATTAAGAGATGTAAAGGGAGGGTTATGGGAGAAGAGGTGAGGAGGTAGTAGAAAAGGGTAAATTACATCACTGAAGAGGCACAAAAACACATTATAGTAGAGTGAAAGAAGGGAAGGAGAAGAGCAATATTTGAGCTTTACTGTCATTGGATCTGGTTCAAGAAGTGAATAACATACCCTGATAAGTATAGAAATCTAACTTGTCCTACAGACAGTAGGAGGGGAAAGGGGGAAAAAAGGGAGGGGGTGGTCAGAATGTGAGCAAGAAGTAGCAAGTGGAAAATGGTAAGATAAGGGACGGGAGTGAAGAGGGAGGGTAAACTGAGGAAGGCAGTGGTCAAAACAAAATTTTGTTGAAGAGTAGAAGGGGAAAAGGAGAAATAAAAGCATAAATGGGGGAGGAAATAGGATGGAGAAAAAGACACAGATAGAAATCATAACTGTGAATGTGAATGAGATGAACTCTCCCATAAAATGGAAGCAGATAGCAGAATGGATTAAAAACCATAATCCTACAATATGCTGTTTACAAGAAACACATTCGAAACAGGGGGATACACATAGGGTAAAGGAAAAAGGCTGAAGTAAAATATATTGTGCCTCAGCTAAAGTAAAAAAAAAAGCAGGTGTAGCAATCCTAATCCCAAAGCAAAGGTAAAGACAGATTTAATTAAGAGAGATAAGGAAGGGCGCTACATCCTGCTAAAAGGCACTACAAACAATGAAGCAATATCATTGTTTAACATATATGCATCAAGTGGTATGGCATGCAAATTCTTAGAGAGATTAAGGGAGATACAGGAAGAAATAGACAGCAAAACTATAATAATGGGAGACCTCAACCTCCCCCTCTCTGAACTTGATAAATGTAACCTCAAAATGAATAAGAAAGAAGTCAAGGAGGCGAACAGAATTTTAGGAAAGGCAGATATGATAGACCACTGGAGAAAACTGAATGGGGATAAAAAGGAATATACTTTCTTCTCAGTGGTACATGGCACATACTCAAAAATCGACAATGTACTAGGGCATAAAAACCTCACAATCCAGTGCAGAAAGGCAGAAATACTCAAAGAATACTTTTCAGATCATGATGCAATAACAATTATTTGTAATAAAGAACCATGGGAAAATAAGCTAAAAATTAATTGGAAACTAAATAATCTAATTCTAAGGAATGACTGGGCCAAAGGAAAAATCAGATAAATAATTAATAACTTCATTCAAGAGAATCTCAATGATGAGACAACATACCAAATCTTATGGGATGCAGCAAAAGCAGTTCTTAGGGGAAGTTTTATATCTCTAAATGCTTACATGAGTAAAATAGAGGAAAAAGAGATCAATGAATTGGGCATGCAACTGAAAAAGCTAGAAAAAGAACAAATTGAAAATCCTCAATTAAATACCAAATTAGAAATACTGAATATCAAAGGAGAGTTTAATAAAATTGAAATCAAGAAAACTATTGAATTAATAAATAAAATAAAGAGCTTATTTATGAAAAAACAATAAAATTAATAAACTTTTGGTCAATTTGATTAAAAAAAGGAAAGAAGAAAATCAAATTACCAGTATCAAAAATGAAAAGGGTGACTTCACCTCTAACGAAGAAGAAATCAAAACAATAATTGGGAATTATTTTGCCTAATTGTATGCCCATAAATTTGACAACCTTAGGAATGTGGATGAATATCTACAAAAACATAAATTGACAAGGTTGACAGAAGAGGAAGTAAAATTTCTAAATAACCCCATCTCAGAAAAAGAAATTGAGTAAGTCATCAATGATCTCCCTAGGAAAAATTCTACAGGGCCAGATGTTTTTACATGTGAATTTTATCAAACATTTAAAGAACAATTAATTCCTATACTTTGTAGACTATTTGGGAAAATAGGTGAAGAAGGAGTCCCACAAAATTTGTTTTATGACACAAATGTGGTACTAATTCCCAAACCAAGTAGAGTCAACACAGAGAAAGAAAATTATTGACCAATTTCCCTAATGAATATTGATGCAAAAATTTTACATAAAATATTAACAAAAGGTTTGCAGCAACTTATAATGAGAATAATACACTATGGCAGGCAGGATTTATTCCAGGAACGCAAGACTGGTTCAATATTAGGAAAACTATTAGCATAATTGACCATATCACCAACAAAACTAGCAGAAACCATATGATCATCTCAATAGATTCAGAAAAGGCCTTTGCCAAAATACAACACCCATTCCTATTAAAAACACTAGAAAGCATAGGAATAAATGGAGAATTCACTAAAATTATAAATAGCATCTACCTAAAACCATCGACAAGCATTATTTGTAATGGGGATAAGCTAGAAGCATTCTCAATAAGATCAGGGGTGAAATAAGGATGTCCATTATCACCCCTACTATTCAATTTGGTACTAGAAATGTTA
>CM053626.1:18384282-18403041 GCA_028646595.1 Phalanger gymnotis | reverse complement strand
TTTTTTTTTAATTTTTCTAGCTCTATAAAATAAGTTTTTGCTACTTTGGTTTCTATAGCACCGAATAATTAAATTAGTTTTGGTAGAATTTTTATTTTTATGGCATTGTATTAGCTTGGCCTACACATGAGCATTTGATATTTTTTTACAATTGTTTAGATATAATTTTATTTGTTTTAAACATGTTTTCTAATGGTGTTCATATGATTCCTAGGTTTTTCTTTGCATGTAGACTCCCAAATTGTTTATATTGAATACAATTATTTTAGATGGAATTTCTCTGTCTCTTGCTGCTGAGCTTTGTTGGTAATATATAGAAATGCTGAAGATTTCTTGGGTTTATTTTATCTTCTCTGACTTTGCTAAAGTGGTTAATTATTACAAGAAGTTTTCTTTTGTTATTGTTGATTCTCTAGGATTCTCTAAATATACCCTCATATTATCCACAAAGAGTGACAATTTTGTCTCCTCATTACCTTTCTAATTAGTTCAATTGCTTTTTCTTGTCATATTGGTAAAGTCACTATTTCTAGTACAATGTTGAATAATAGTGGTGACGAGGGGCATCCTTGTTTTACCCCTGATCCTACTGTCCCTTCCTCTTTCTACCCTGGTGTCCAGACATTTGGCTGTGAGATGGCTTAAAGGATAGAGTGCAGGATCCAAAATCAGGAAGACTCCAACTCCAAAGTCCACCTTACACTCTTAATAACTGTGTAATTAAAGCAAGTCACTTAACCTAAGTGCTCCTTGGTTACCTCACTTGTAAATGGGCATAAAAAAATCCCTGCTTTACAAAGTTGTTGTGAAGATCCAATGAGATAATATTTAGAAAAACACTTAGCATAGTGCCTACTGTGTTGTAGGCACTTGTTCCTTTTCAATTGTAAGTTTTTTTTTTTAAAAGGAAAAAGACAAAGCAGCAGAACTAAGTAAAACTTTAACCAGGTTTGATAGGGTATAAAGGGTTCCACGCAGGTAGCTCATTTACCCTGATGTCCTGTATTTAGGAAAAGAAAGAAAGGATATGTTATATGTTTCCCTCTGTCTCGCTCTCTGTCTTGCTCTCTGTCTCGCTCTCTGTCACTCTCTCTCTCTCTGTCTCTCTCTGTCTCTCTCTCTCTCTGTCTCTGTGTGTGTGTGTGTGTCTCCCTTCCTACCTCCTTCCCACCTCTTTCTCTCAAAGTTATACTTGGTTAATATAATTAATTAGGTTTGATTTGATTTTTTTGTCCTTTAAATTTGCATAGTCATCATTGTACATATTACATTCATATTTCTGCTTAGTTTGCCTTGGTTCATATAAGGCATCCCATATTTCTCTGAATTCTTCATAGTCATCATTTATACATACATACATTTAAGAAGCAAAATTTGTTTAGGCATTCCCTAAATTACAGGCATCTACCTTGCTTTTAGGCACAGTGGATAGAATGCCAGGAATGGAGTCAGGAGAACCTGAGTTCAAATCCTGCCTCAGACACTTGCTATCTGTGTGATCCTGGGCAAGACACTTAACCCTGTTTGTCTCAGTTTCCTCATTTGTAAAATGAGCTGGAGAAAGAAATGGCAAAACCATTGTGGTGTCTTTGCCAAGAAAATCTTAAATGGTGTCATGAAGAATCTGACATGACTGAAACCATACAAATTCTTTTAAGATTTCTGTTGTTATTGGACTAAACTCCCTTGGGGTTTCTAGCTAACAGTGGTATCTCTAAGCAGAAGATTTTTTTTTTTGATGGGGGAAGGCAGGGCAATTGGGATTAAGGTCACACAACTAGTAAGTGTGTCAAGTGTCTGATGTCAGATTTGAACTCAGGTCCTCCTGACTCCAGAGCCAGTGCTCTACTTACTACACCACCTAGCTGCCCCATAAGCAGACAATTTTTTAAAAAATAAATATTTAGAGAATCGTTGAAATTGCTTCCTCCTTCTTCCATTTTTCAAAAAGAATTCAGGCAATATATGGGTTATGTTTGTTTCTTTGTTAACATCACTTTTTTAGAACATTAAACCTTCCACAAAGTTCTTACGATGTCTTACCATTGCAAGCAAGTGACCTCTCGAATTTAAATAAGTTCTTATTGTTCATGTGAAGAGGAAAAAAAAAGCTTCAAGAAGATATCTGTAGATGAATACAATCCATGGGTATATTAGTTCTAGCTTGACCTGGCTCAAGATAATTCAATGTTAAGTTTTCAGTGTGAGCATTTACACCTTAGAAATATATGTATGCTCCAAATTAGGGCTGGATTTATTGCCAAATGTATAGTTTTTTTCTTGTTAAATACATATTATTTAATATTTAAGCTTAAGAAAATAATGGAGAAAAATATTAATAGTTTAGACTGAAACAAATCTATTGAGTATAACCCTCCCCTCCTCTGTTCAGAGAGCTGGTTGTTAAATATTTACTAGTTTATCACTGATTTATTTATGCCTTTCAAGGCCCTTTCTAGACATGTGCTAAAAATGCTTGTCATCAGAACACTGGCTACAACATTCAACCAATAAGAAATTATTAACCACCTACTATGTTCCAGGCAATGCAATTAGCACTGATCACAGGAAATTAACAAAAAGAGACAATTCTCACATTGGTGAAAAATAATGAATCCTAATTTTTTTAAAATAATCACAATGCTGACTTCTGCTTGTAATGACCATTGAAATCTCAAACAAGATAATTCTAAATACTTAAATTGCTTCATGTTTTCTGCATTAAGATACTAATAATAGAAATTTATTCTTAGCAAATGAGGTTTTTGTCATCAGAAACATTTTGCTTTTTCATCAAGGGATTATATTTACTTTCAATGTAGATATCAACAATGATTGAGATGAGAAACTCTCCAAGTAAATATTAACTTTCTAACATTGTGTTAACAAGTCAATATGTTACATTATTGAAATCATTTGCTCTGCAGACTAAAATAAGTATCTATCTCTAAAAGGACACTTTGAAATCAGAAAAGCAATGGCAAATTCTCATAAATTTCTTTTAGAAAATTTTATACCTCTCATTTTTCTTTAGGTCATTATGTTTTTGAATGAAAAAAAATAGGATTTAAAATAAAAATATCTTGGGAATTTTAATCATCAATTATTTGGAATTTTGATATTTCATAACAATGACACCTGATTCACATGAGGAATTTAGTCATTTTCAGTGTAGGGAATAAGAAGCACTTTTATCTTTTCCTTTGGAATATATATATATATGTATATATATATATACATATATATATATACATGCATTAAAGATGACAATTAAGGTAAACCAATGATGGATTTCTAATTCACAATCACCCACGAAAAAAGTATTCAAAGTTGGAAGGACCATTTTTATAAAACATGTCTTGAGGAAAGTACTCTTCAACATTCATATCTAGTGAAGGAGAAACCCCTATTTGCAGAATAATTGAATTTCATTTCTGTATGGCTTTAACTATTAGGAATTTTTTCCTTGTATTATGCCAAAATTATTTTTAACTTTTTATATATTATTCCCAATTTTTGTACATTGTGACAAGCATAAATCAAATCCCTCTTTCAAAATCCTCATCTTCCTCCACTTGAACCACAAATAACCTTCCACGTCCAAGCAGGTATAATGGCATACAAAATGGGACTTTTCATTGTTCTTTGTTTGAAAGGGGCAGATACAGTGGGATCTTTTTTTTTTTTTTTGTCTTGGAGTGTTTCTCAGAACTAAGACAATCAAGAGTCATTGAATTGTATATGATGTGCTTGGTGCTGGTGGTTGGAGCTTTCTCACACTGATTTCCCACAGTCTAAATGGTGAGCCTCAAATGCCCCAGTTCCCTGAGACAGGTATGTAAGTCCCCAGGTTGACATTTCTCTTTTAGGGTATACTCACTGAAAGAATGTGGGTGATGAGACTTTGGGCAAGCCGCTGAACCCGAACCCCGTCCCCCAGGATTTCTAACCCAGATAGATATTGGTGCTTCTCTGATAACTATGAATTGTGATTTGAATCAGACAAGGTCTGTCTGTTGATGTTTGTAATTTCTGTTTCTATTTGCCTTGAAGTTCAGGGGCCTGATCTTTTCCCCTTGAACTAAGCGAATGATATATGAACATTTAATTAAACTGAGATTGCTAACCCTTTAAAGTTGCTTTCCTTAGAAAAGCAGATCAAAGAACCTATGTTAGCAGCCTTCTTGTTGTTGGTCTTGTATTGGTCTTACACAGCCACAGTAGCTGCTAGCCACATTGTTGTTACAGCAGGTAAAGCATAAGTTCTTAGAAGATATTCCAACCAAAATACACTTTAATATTGACTTGTCGGAGGACTATATATCTAATGACTGAGAACAAACTTTTGTTTGTAATGGCTAAAAACATGCTTTTTTTCCCCCGTAGTAACTTGCAGTCCTCTTAGTAAATGAATTAAGGTTGTTATCTATATCAGTAATAGAGATTGTGCCCATAGGCCCTAGAAGTACTAAAATGTTTATAAAGAACAGAATTCAAACTACTAATGGTCGCACAAGAGGGAAAGTCAAGGAGAATGAAAGGAATGAAAGAATCCAGAGAGTGCAACTAAGTAATGAAAACATTTTATATGTAGAAATTATATGGAGGGGGCATTAGGTGTAGATAACATACTTGTTGAAGGGACTGATGGTGTGATTAACAAATTATCTGAAAGAGGAGAAAGATACAAAAGACATGCAAAAGATTTTAGATCTTATTAAAATTTTGTTCCTCTTACCTTTAAAAAAAATCCCTCACTAAAACAGATAAGGGAATGTCAAGAATTCCTGGACTACATAACATTTCTAAATACATGCACACACATATATGTGTATAAAACTATATGTGTATGAAAAATACATATACATACATACATGAATGATCTATCCCCCAATAAATTAGTAAGCAGTAAGCATGGTTTTGCAAGCTGTATTGAGATGTAAAACACATTTTTAAATTCACAGATGTTTGTAATATTTAGAGAATATAAGATAACAATTTGCTGATTATTTCTTGTTTGGAAAAAAGATATTGAACACAGAAAAACCATAATCATAGATGTTTTCTTTGAACAATTATCATGCATACATCAAAATTTTTCTATGTTGCCAGAGTAAGAGAATAATAAAGATAATCTTGTTGGTGACTGTCCAGTCAGTAATATCTAGTAAGGTGTATGCTAGGGAAAGTGATATGTCACTGCCATGAAAGGGAGCCAGTCTGTAGTTAAAGTTGAAGGGATTATTATCATAGCTGGCAAAAGCTTCTAGATCCTCCTGTTTGAGAGAAATATTGTGTTGACTGCATCAAGTCCCAGAAAATTTCATAGCTTCATAGATGCAGTATTTAATTACTCTAGAGACTTTATTCTAACCTTGAACATGGGGAAAACTGTGTGTATGTGATTTGTTTAAATCTCCTAGTTATTATTTATCCTATCTCCTTTTCTGAATTTGTGTGATGAATCTTATGCCTTAATGCATGGCCAATGTTTGTTAAGATGCCACACATAGCTAAACAAACCAACAAATAATGGTACAAACATATAAATGAGTAAATGGAGCTCTATTCTTTTCCCATTTAGTATTTACCAGAGAGCTATCATTCTTTCCCCACCACCACCTTGATTAGCTCAATTTGATGCTTTGTATTATTTTTTTCTTTATACTATTTGAATTTGTGTTGGTCTGAAAAGGTTATATTGAAGCATTCTGTTTTGTTGTTGTTGTTGCAATGATATGCTTTAGGCCCTATTTTTTCTTATATATTAATTTTTGTTATTAAGTGGCTATGTATAAGTGCATAATGCAATTTTTTTCTGTAAAGCATTTTATCTTGATTGTGTGAATTGTAAAATTGTCTGAAATAATAATTGCTATTCCATTTTAAGTGAATATAAAAAGTAAAAGATCACGTTGCAGTTCTCATTTTACCTAAGAATGAATTTTGTTTCAAGTTTTTGCTGTGTTTTGGGAATAAGACACTACTTTTCTACTATTTTGTCATATTTATCATCTCTTTGCCTTCCCATAATAAAAAGCTTTTTTTTTCTTTTTCTTCTTTCTTTTCTTCCTTTGTTTCTCATTCTTCCTTCTTTTTTTTTCTTCTTTTCGTTCTTCATTTGTGATATACCTTATGCATAAAGCATATAATAATCCCACATTTTACTTTCAAAATTGTCTTTTATCTGTACTTCCTTCCTTCGTTTTTGGCATCCTCTTACCCCTCCATTTCCTTCTTATTTTTCAGTTAAGTTTTTTTGTATTTCTAAACTGTATTCTCTGTGTGTGTGTTCTATCTTCATTTGTTCATTTAAATAAAACCAAAGGTCATGAGATGCCCATTTCTCAAAATATTCTCTCAATGTTTGTACAAACTTATTCATCCCTATTATGTGAGATCATGATTTTCATGTATCCTTTTATTCCTCTTTTCCTCTGTAGCATAGTCTCCTATCCCTTCAATTTGTCTCTTTTTTAAAGAACAAAAAACTGAAGAAAATCACTGTGAAACCCACTGCCTGGGTAATTTATTGTCTCAATGAACCTTGAATTTATTAGAATTTTTAGAAGATACCTGTTTCTTTTCACTCTGTTAAGATTTGTCAAACAGATAGAAGTGGCCTCTAGCCTATGAGAGGCTGGAGCCAAACAGAGCGGGCTAGAGATAGGAGGGTCAGAAACTTAACCTAAGTAGAAGCTCAGAGATTGGAAAAGGAACAGGGGCAGAAGATTCACCAGATTGGGAGAGAGGTGTCAGACTCCAGAAATATAATTCTCTGGTGGCTCCTAATCCATTTCCACTGGTACAGGAGAGTTCAATGACCCAGTTCCATGTCAAATCTCACTTTTAACACCAATTAATGTCTATTAGACTGAACCAACCTCTAAACTGTGGGTAGCCAAAGCCAAACAGAGTAGGCCAGAGAAAGGGAGTCAGGAATCAAAAGAGGATTAATTTTGAAGTGAGGTAAATGGCTTACAAGAAGGACACATGTACCACAGCCCCACCCCAGTGAAAGGACATGTTGCAGTGTGCGGAGATCTCAATACTTACTCAAATGGCTGTACAGTGAATTGTAGCCCTAACAATGAAGGATAACAGCAACAATAAGACAAGTTTGATTCATATCAGAGACTTATGACCAGAACATGGGTACTTGACCAGTGTTTTTCTGAGCTCAGAGAACTCCTGGTCCTGGTCAAAGTATGTGATTTTACCAGAAAGTGAGATTATCCAGAGGATGGGCACAAAGGATTGTTGTTATGGCAAGCTAAGGGCACAGCGTGCTTGCTTTGCTTTAGCTCTGGAAAACACAGTGTCTCCTAAGATTTTCAAAAATGTAAACAATTAACCATTATGTGTGAAGTTCTATGATTTTGCTTTTGACTTTAAATTTTCATCTTTTTTTTAAAATTTTCTTTTTATTCAGCTTTTGTTGTACATACATACATATATACACATATATATCTACATATACACATACATATATGTACACGTACACGCACTTAATTTGATCTAATGTCTTTATTTTGTCTATTACGTACCCATTTATTTATTTGAAATTTTCTCTGAGGACACTGTGGATTATATTTTTATTTTATCCTCTTTTACTAAGAGGTCATTTATGATTTCCTGAAATGTAGTATTTAAGCTGCCTTTTTTTATGACTTTGATCATTCTTAGATTATATACTTTTACATCTATTTCAGATTGGTTACTTTCAATAATAATTATTAAGCTTTTTTCTTTCACTTAAAAACATATTTTCCTATTTCTTCCTGCTTTATGGATGCTTTATGTTCTTTTTGACCCTGACTAATATTCAAGTAATTAAAATTCTGCATAGGGTTTACCACCATATATTCTAAATATAAGGCCTCCTTGACTTCTTTTTTTCTTCCTTAGTAATACCATTTTGTATCTCTTGTTTCATTTATTCCAAAATTCTTGTAGATCTTATAGTAAGGAAATTATTTTCCCTGAGTCACTCCTTAAGCTTGAGTAGTTCTCCCCTTCTTATTTTATTCCTGAGCTTCTCTCAGTCCATGGTATTTCTGCACTGTGGTTAGCATTTTCTTCTGTTAATTCATATCTCTAGCTTCAATTTATGTATTGTTCTTATGTCACAAACCACTCCCACATTTCTGGATGATGTTTCATAAGGATGCATAGCCTTGGATGTTGCACATAAGACTAAGTTCCACCTTCTGCAGGAATTATGTGGTTTTGTTTCCTGTTGTCATTTGATATCACACGCTAGACCTTATGTCAGTCTAGAGATGCCTTGACACTGACTTGCTCCTTTCCATTTCTGTTTCTGGTGTTCCCTAGCTTCACTCCCAATATTGATATCACTCTAAATCTCCCTCCTTCTATGAGACTGGGTTGCTTTGCTCTTCATTTTCTATCTACTCTGCTTTGTCTCTGCTAAGGGATTCCCCAACATTCTAAGAGTCATTGTGTTTAATTTTGGACTTGATGGAAGATTCTCTACGGGTTTTGTTTCTATCATTTCTTTTAGGGTGTTTTGTAACTTCACTGGTGCATTTGTGGAGAATCTGGGCTCATGAGAATGTCTCTTATCAAATTTGCCATCTAATTTTCCACAGTTACTCACATATGATATAATGTATGCACACTTTGAAGCTCTATGATGTGGTAATTGGGGAGGGGAAGGTCAAATATTAATCACATATGTGTTTTGTTTTTTCACCTACTCTATAGATGATCATTAGAATAAAATGGATAGGCAACAGCTTTACAAAATTTCCCACATCAGTTCAAAACTCTGAAGATATGCACTCTGAAGCTAAGTCAAGTTGGGTCATCAAGTCATCAAGTTAAAAAATTTACATTTAAAATTTAAATACTTTAATAAAGAAACTAGTTTCATGCAAGTGCACTAAAACTTAAATACAGTAAACTATCCTTTTTTTGACTTAACATCAAGACCCAAATGGAAAGATGGTCATTAAAAGCTAATGTTAGACCTAGACTCTCATCTCTCATGCCAGTAATATATATAATTGAAGATATGTGTGAAAGAGAACCTGGCAAGAAAAAATAGAGTATACTTCTGGCACAAGACGCAGTGACAAATTATGATTGAATCAGTTCATATCTATATTGTCTCAGGTATTTGAACAAAACTTGACTCATGCTCTATGGGAAATGGAACGGAAAGATCAGGGTGGCCTTTTGTGTCAATGTCATTCGAAAGTGCCATTTCTATTTACAAAATAGAGGGATATTAAATGTTTTAAAAAATGAGTCTGGAGGGCGGGAGGGAGAGAGAGAGGAGAGAGAGAGAGAGAGAGAGAGAGAGAGAGAGAGAGAGAGAGAGAGAGAATAAGACAGAGATAGCCAGAGGGAAGGATTTATTCAAGAAGAACATTACTTATGAACATCAAAGAAAATATTGACAAATAAAACACATTGAAACAGATAGTTTTCCATAACTTTTAAAATATTCTATTACATATTTAGTGGTTAAAGAAATATTTGCCATAAGTTAATAATAATAATGCAGGCCTTTACAGGTGGCTTTAAGGCATTCAAAAATTTTTACATGATTTCTTGTATGGGATTGTCATGGTAGCTCTTGAAATCAAGTATTATAAGTGAATATTATATTTATTCTATGGATAAGAAAACCGAAGAATAAAGGAATGAAATAGTTTGCTCATAGTCACCCAGCAGGCAAGTGACATCAGAAAGATCAGAACCTGAATATTCTTAAATAGCCTTTTATTGGCACTTTTGTTTTCATGAAACCTAGCTTTCTCCTAGAAAGGAAGACAGAGACAGAAACAGACAGAGAATCACAGAGAGACAAAGTGACAGAATCAGAGACTGACTGAAATAGAGATACAGAGAGAAGAAAGGAAGGAACCAAGAAAGTGATGTGGATACAAACAGTGCCCTGAGAGTCAAAAATAATATTAAGGGTTGGCTTTGTGAAGCCTCTATTCTCTAGCTTGAAGAAGTCTCTTCCCCTTATCTTGAACTATCATAAAATTTACCCCTTATCCTGGACCATAAAATACTTTGTCTCCACCCATTCTGGGTCATAAAGTTTCCCATCTCTTCTCTTGTGTCATCCATCTTCCTCGTCCTGTCCCTAAATCTCCAACCCCCATTAGAAACCCTAAAAATTACATCACCATCCCAAGGCTGTATAGCTTTCTGTCTATTTAAGTCTGCTTCTTTTCCCGTATAAGAGCCTTTGTTTAGCTCCTTGTTAAATCTCAGGCCTGCCGCTTTTGTGTCAATAAAGCTCCCAATGGCTACAGAGAAGGTCTAAGTGAATTCTTTCTTGTTTGAACCAGCTCTCCCAACTCTTCCCTCATCAAAAGGAAAGGAAATATAGAAGATTAAAAAGAGTAGCCAAATTGATTAATTGTAATGGCAAGGAAATTTGGTCTTTTTGTCGTTTTTGGTTTTGGAGTGCTTCTCAGCACTAAGGCAATTAAGTGCCTTTAATGACTCTTCGTTTGAATCAAGAGTCACCTTTTGGAAACAATATATGTGATGTGGTACTAGTGATTAAAGATCATCCCCCACCTTTTGCTAAATAGGTGCTAAGCCCCAGGGCCCTAAACAGGATGTATATGCTCTGAGGTTGGCGTTTTGCTTTTGGAGCACACTCATTGGAAGAGTGTTGGTGATTTGACCAGGCAAGACTCTGGTTAGCCATTGGAGCCCCACCCCCTCCCTGTTTTTGAAAACTCATACGTTGGTTCTTCTGCCTCTGGTAATTATGTATGTATTGCTGTTGTCAGACAGAAAACTGTCTGTTGATCTATTTATATTTTCTCTGTAATTTCTGTTTACGTTTGCTCTGAAATTCAGGGTGCTGACTTTTTTCCATGAACTAAGTGTGTTTAATTAAAGTAAGATTGTTAACCCATTAAAGTTGCTTTCTTTAGAGAAGCAGATCGAAGAATATGTGCTAGCAGCCTTCCAGTGTACAAGTGTTTACACAGCCACAGTAGCTACAAGTAACATTGTTGTTACGTTAATACATGGAAACATCTCATGTTCAACTCAAGCTTCTACATTCATGGACATTGCTCTCTGCAAAGGAATGGTGAGAAAGTAGGCCCCAAATCTCTTTGTGAAGTATTCCAAATGCTAGTTCCAACCCATCATGTACTGCCTAATTCTATCTCTCTAAGGGTTAGCAGTGGTCCTTTTTTGTTTCTAACTTTGTTGAAAATATTCCTGAAGTATAGTAGTTCACTTTTCTTCCTTTGTAGCATACTAAATATAATCAAATCCTTCTGTGATGTTCAACAATCTTGCAATGCCTCAGGCTCATCATTATAAAGATAAAATCTCATTACATCAATAATTTAGGTATGCGTATGTAAAATATAGGAGATTGTGCTGAATTCATTTTCACACCAAAGTCTACCCTAGAAAGCTGCTTTTTGAGGGGAGAAAAAAAAGAAATGTCTATCAGCTATTCTAGGTGTGATTGGTATCTTTCTTTTAAAATCAGAGGATAAAAGCACTTTATTCAGTATTTTTTCTTTAGATTGGTTCTGGTAAATTAGTCATGTAATTAGCATCTATTAAGCATCTATTATGTGCCAGGCACTGTTAAACACTAGCGATACAAAGACAAACAACGGACAGTCTCTACTCTCATGGAGATCACAGTCTAATTGAGGAAACAATACCATAACAACCATGTACAAACAAGACCTTTTTTCCTTCTTAAATGACTAGGTAAAGAAACTGTTGAGTCAGAATTATGCAATTTCAGAATTTAACGATACCTCAACATCCACCAATCCAAACCAGAGCTCAAAAAATCCCTTCTAAGATCAAATTTGACAAGTGATTACCAGGCTTTGGTTGAGAACCTCCAGAGAGTTAAAACCTATGTCATGAGGTAATTGATTTCACTTTTGCATACTTCCACTTTTTTTCCAACATGACTTTATTTATCTTTTAATCAGTTCTACCCATGATTCCTACTACTGCCTTTTAGAGATCATCTAAACCAAGCCTAATGCTTTTTTTCCTATCAGGTCCTCTGAGTCTTCTCTTGTGCTGGCAAATCATCTCTCATTCTTTTATCGGATCCAAATTTCACTGGAATTTGAGACATAGACTAAATTTATAACCCTAAGCACCCTTCGTTGTCAGGTCCCTTTTTTTCTGGACACTTTAGATTACCAAATCTTTCCTAAAATCTCACTCTCTCTATGTCTCTCTGTCTCTCTCTCCCTGTCTCTCTCTCTTCCATTGTCTTGCCATTTATTTACTTTAGTACCTAATATGTATTCCTTTACAATGCAAGGTCATTGAGGTCAGAGATATATTCTTTTATGAAAATAATGATAATACCAATAACATATATCGATATATCACCTTTATGTAATGCTTACTATGTACCAGGCATTGCATCACATTTATTATCTCATATGTCTCATATACATACACAGGGTCTTCCACACAGTAGATTTTGGGGATTTTTTTAACTGAGTGTGACCCATGGAATTATTGAGGCCAGGGAAGGTAGGTTCAAAGCCTGGCTCAGGTACTTACTTGGCTTGTTAGTTCTATGACCTTCCTTGACCTCAGTTCCTCATGTGCGAAATGAAGAGGTTGGCCAAGCTGGCCTGCAAAGTCCCTTTCTTCTTTCATTCTTGGACTTCAATTAGAACATCTTGTCTTTTAAATCTGTCAGTCATTTAACTAACATTCATTAAGCATCGACTGTGTGCAAGCCACAGTGCTAAATGGTAGGGGGAAAAGATAAAAAGATAGTTTCTGCTTTCAAGGTGCTCGCTGTCCAATTTAAGGGACAACATAACAACAGTTGTGTGTGAACAAGATATAGACAGAACAAATTGATGTTGGTCTCTGAGGGAAAGGAACTAAGATTAAAGAGCAAAATTACCAACAATATGTTTGCTACACATATTCTTATGTGCATTCACTTTCTTTAATGCACATTCATGCACATGATACAGTAGAAAGAATATTCTCTATGAAGTCAGAGACCTAAATTCATATCATTCCTCTGGTGTTTATTCTCTATGTAGACTTAGGCAAGGAATTTAAACTTCCAGGGTCTCAGTTTCCTCTGTAAAATGTGATCCCTTCTGACTCTAGAGCCATGATTCTTTGAAACAACTATCCTCCATATTTATTGACTGGCCAACATTTTAATCTCACTCAAGTATCTTTCTGCATACTCTCACCTGTTTGATTTAGGAAAAAATCAACTCTGCATTACAGGGCAAAGTCTAACCCTTTATTTAGTCATGGACTCAAGTTAACCCCAGAAACAATGTAGAATAACCAGACATTCTTGTATTACCTTGGGTGAGTCTCTTTACCTCTACAGATACCAATTTCCCCATGTATTAAGTGAAACTAATATGATCTCTAAGGACTCTTCAAAATTAAAACGTACTAACACAGAATCATGTAGCTACTATCTACCCCTGCTTATTTTGCCTTACTGCTGTGAAGTTATTTCAAGTTTTACTAAAGTACAGTTAGAGATTTCCAGGGATCCTCATTGCTGCTGAAAACATGCTAAGAAACCTAGAATAAATTAATTTTTAATACTAAGTCAAAATTCTCTTTTGTTAATGTTTCCTTTTAGCCACATTCACCGTAAATATGGAGTCAAATGGGAAATGAATTTGTATGTGAATGTGCAAGCTACATTACGTTGAAAATATAAT
This sequence comes from Phalanger gymnotis, assembly GCA_028646595.1. Classification (NCBI taxonomy): domain Eukaryota; kingdom Metazoa; phylum Chordata; class Mammalia; order Diprotodontia; family Phalangeridae; genus Phalanger; species Phalanger gymnotis. The sequence continues at coordinate 18,389,329 of CM053626.1, read as the reverse complement.
TTTTAAGATGTAGATAAAAGATTTTGAAATCTCTGTATGCCTATTGAGTGATTTCTTTCAGGCCAACATAGGCTTTATTTTCATAACCATTCTGAGTCTCAGTTCCTTCATGTGTAAAATGAGGCAACTGGCCTAGATGCCTCTAGAGGTTCCTTCTAGTTAATTTCAGTATTTGCTAGGATAGAGTTTCCTTAGTATTATTATACACATGTAGAAATATTTCAACAGAATATGTATTCAAGACCTTGAATGAGAAAAAATAGACATGCTATGCTGGTGTCAGATTACCTACGTTTGAATCTCCAGTCACATGGGGCTACTCTGATTTTAAATGGTTCTCTGATTAAAGCATTGTAGTCACTCTAAATACTTGATTTATATGATATGAATTAATTTAACTTGAAATTATCAGTCACTCTTCCCTGCTACAGATTCTGGAACAGTCAAGTGCCTTGTTCCTTAAGAATATATATCAAACAGATTATGCTTTGTGTAAATACTTAAACCCTGAGCTATTTTAGCATAAATAATTTCTCTTTTTGATAGCACTCTGTGAATAGTAAGATTTTTAATACTGAGGAATATTCTTGGCACATTCACAAAATACTTAATGCCATTAGCAAACGCTGACCTGTACCTTCATTTCTGTAACAATCTCACATGGCCATATTTTGAACTGAATATTTTTTTTTTAAAAAGAGGGAACACATATTGACTTTAGAGCCTAAAAGAAAATTTGGTGCTCATAAATAAGCTAATGATAAAATTTCTGGCTTTGTAAATGACATTTTGTGATCTTTTGTCTATTTTTTTAATCTATGTATAGTAATTTTTATTTCTTTTTGACAGAATTATCTTCAGCTTCTTGTTGATATTGTATTCCAATTACAGTGCTGTGGTCTTGTGACAGTCCTCTGGCATAAGGGAAACCCTCTTGGGAGGGCAGAGGCTCCCCCATGGACCCTTGCTTTCTAGAACTAGGTTCATACTGTTCAAGTCTGTACTGGAGGTACAGTTGCCAAAAAAGCAGAGTCTTCACTGGAACCAGGTTTATGTCTATGCCATTGAGAAACATTTGGGAAAATAAGTCCCTTAATGAGCTCGATTGGAGCAAATATGTCATAACAATAGGTGCTGGTTCACTATTCAAGTTTTGTTGACAAATAATAGAGAAGAGTGAGAGAGGAGAGTGAAGAGAAGAAGGAGAGGAGACCTGATATACAAGTTAGATATACAAGTATTAGTACTGCACTGGAGATTGCGGGCGCATAGGTCTATTCAAGTGGTCCTTTCAGGTGAAAAGACTTTGGTTCCTTTTGGTACATTGAGGATGAAAGTCTTTTGTGAGTCTACTCAAGGCCTCTATTTGTGATCCTCTTCTCTATGTTCGGTGAATAGATCAGTTCTCATGAGTTAAGTTATCACCACTATGAAGATGACTTCCATATATACATGTGTAGCCCTCACATCTCTCCTGAGCTATAATCCAGGCTCACCAAATACCTAACATATCCCTGTGAACATTGCACACTCATCTAGAATTAAACAAACTCTCAGACAGAACCAATTATCATCCCCCTCAAAATATTTCCTTAACCTCCCTAGAGGGATTTTCCCTATACCTTTCCATCCATTCAAGGAATTCTCTATTCATTATTTTCTCTAACCACCTGCCAAGACCTGTTCATTATGCTTCCACAAAAACCCTTCGAATTATCATTACTGTAATTTAGCCCTCATCTCTTGGATTATAGTAGTTGTCTTCTGGTCGATTTCCTGCCCCAGCTTCTTCCCTCTGTGAGTAATGCATAATTAATATCCCTGTAGTTAGGTGCTCCCCATTTCACTGTCCTCTCAAGAAGTTTCAAATTGCCTCTAAAATACAAATTAAAAAAATAAAATACAAAATACTCTGTCCTATATCTATGTTTTAGTATTTAAAGGTCTTTACAATCTGGCTCCAACCAGTCCTTCTAGGATAATCAAACAGTATTCCACTTCTTCTTCTCTATGATCCAACCAATTTGCTGTCTTGATACTCTCTGTATGCTGCCTCTATATGTTTTTCCCTAAGCACGCACAATGGCCAATTCTCACATGAGGACTTTTCTCTGATATCCATGTATTCTAGTGCTTCCTATCTCCTATTATATTTGCTTCCCCCTCCTACCATATAACATGTATACACTTATGTACAGAATATTTTTTGCCAATGGAATTACTGCCTTTGAGTGGAGAAAATTTTTTTTTTTTATTCTGCTTCCAATATCTATCAGAGTTCCTGGTTCATAGTAGATGCTTGATAAATGATTTTTCAATTGCAGTCGATCTTCAGCTCACAAGGTTTGATAACCTGATAAAGCATATGGCTCCAGGCTTCCTTGCTACTTGGTTTTCTATTACTTGGAGATTTGGTCTGACTAGGCAGGTCCTAATTTCAGAAAATCATCTTGTCCCTAGGCCTTCCCTAATGGTTACTAATGATGTTTCTAACTACAAATAATTTTCATTTAGCAGAAAATGGATTATTCATTAGTTTCTAAAAATTTCTTACAAATGCTGATGGCATGGGATATATTTAGATATATTTTCACTGCTTCAAAGTATTTAGGTTAATATTCAAAATATTTTAAGGCTCTTTAGCTCTGTAGTTGTCTCACAGGAATCTCAGATCTAGACTTTATTATCCATTAACAATTAAAATCTAATTCATGAGATTATACCACAGTGTTCTGCCATGCTGAAAAGCCAACTTAGTTTTCTTATGACAATTACATGACAGAAAACCAATCAGAAAAAAAAAACAACAAGTACTGTTGTAGGTCAGAGGCATGTATCAAATCATGTCAAGCCATTCAGATAATTTCATTAAAACATTAGTCAAACTTATTTTTGGAATAATATAGGACTCAAATATGTAGATGTTTAAGTGGAAGTTAATATGACACAATTAAAAAAATAAGCAATAGTCTTGTTCCAGAGAACCCAAATTGGAGTCACAGATTTGAAACAGTAGCTATTTGATGCTTGATAATTCATTTATTCTTCTTGGGCATACCTTGTAATGTTTTTATGAGGTTCAAATGATTAAAAAATGTAAAGTCTAACATACATTAGGCATTTAGCAAATATCTGTTTCCTTCTCTACTACCCAGCCCCAGGTCCTGTGCCTTAATTTTCTCAATTGTGAAATGGGGATAATAATACTTGTTCTGTCTATATGTCATTCAAAATGCTTGCTTGAGAGCTACACCTCCATAGCTAACCAGGCTATCATACTCATTGTATTCAATACCGAAATCACGCCCCCCCCAACAAGATTATCTACCTTCTAATGTTGTTACTTATGTTGTTAAGGCCACCATCTTTCTAATTAATAAGGCAAAAAAGGCACACAAACTAGGAGTCATCTTTAACTCTTTAGCTCCTAATATATCTATAACAATATCTCACTATCTGTCTGTTTAACTATCTAGGGATTCAAGAAGTTTTTAAAGGAAAAAAAGAAATCAACTACGGTCACATCGTCATCATCATCGTCATCATCATAATAGTATACACATATACACATATAAGCACATATATGAGTGTCTGTATACGTATATGCATACATGTTGTCTTCCTCCTTAATTGATTAAATATTTGGGAGCAGAGAGAGTTTTATTTTATCTTTGTTTCTTGAGCACCAAGCAGAGCTAGTGGTATATAGTAAGTTCTTAACAAATGTTTTCTGAGCCTCATAAAAGCTCTTTCGATTGTTACTATCAATGTAAAACTGAATTTCACCTGCATTTGTAATGAGCCAAGAATCTTCCTTCTCTGTAGAACTTCACTTTTGAGGGAGTTAAAGATTACTTTCTTGGAGAGGAAATTACCATCTTGCTGGTAATCCTTGTGGAGTTCCCGTTTTTCATTTAGAAGCCACCGAATTTCTCCATCATTTTCTTAAAACCAGTCTTGATTTTTGTGAGTATTCCAACCCAGATAAGTAAATACAGTCCTGTACAGCAAATCTCAGAAAGCTACCAAATCCTTTTCTACTTCACCTGTTGCTAACCTTGTGTTGGCTCAGCTTTCCTTGGGGCTGTGATTTTTGTTTAATGAGAATATGTAGTTTGAAGAAGATAGGTCTATGATCAGGCCAGTACTCAGTGCCATAATCATCTTTATCATTTTTGCCTCTTGTCTGTCTCTTCTCCTTATAATTACAAAGTCTATTAAATGCCAATTTTTAATGCATGGGCACATCCACAATGTTTTATTGTGTTTAGGTAAATAGAAGACAGTGTTGGTGATGAGGTCATGACATGCACAAGTCTTTAATAGTAAGTGATCATTGCTGTTGCTGTTTCTGATTCCATTCCTTCAAAGGATTGCCTGCCATGTCTGATAGTCTGTGTTTACTCTTGTGTTAAAGTCACCCAGGATTATAAGCTTGTCTTCTTTTGGCACATTGATGATGAGAGTATCTAGGTTTTCTTAACTGTTTTTTTTTCTTTGACCTCATCAGGGCTCATTGTGGGAGCATTTGTACTGATGATGGTGGCATGGGCAAGTGGAAATCACTGTCATGAATTTGATGTTTACTCCTTTTGGTAGCCATACTAATTTGATGAGTTTAGTTTTGATTGCAAAACCTATGCCAGCTTCATGGCACGCTTCATTCCTGTGGCCACTCTGTAAATAAAACATGTATCCAGTTCTGACTTCATTAAGCTCGGCTTCATTTGCCAACCTTGTTTCACTCAAGTTTGCTATTTGGATGCAATGCCTACTGAGTTCTCTAGCAACAAGATCTGTTCAACTTTAAGATCTACTGGAATTTGTGTTTTCCATATGTGTGTGTTCAAGTTTCATGTGAGAAGTTGTTTTTTTTGTACATTGTGTGTGTGTATGTGTGTGTGTATTTTGATTTCAAAGTAGGATCCCTACCTGCCATAGGAAGCAAGGCAGGATTGGGTGAAACAGACAGTTTTTAAGTCACCTTTCTAGCCCCTCTCTCATGCCAGGAGTTGAACAGCGTGGTCCTCAAAGAAGGCTGCCTAGA
>CM053626.1:18359846-18378772 GCA_028646595.1 Phalanger gymnotis | reverse complement strand
GTATTTAATTGGGGATTTTCAATTTGTTCTTTTCCTAGCTTTTTCAGATGTATGCCCAATTCATTGATCTCCTTTCTTCTCTGTTTTATTCATATAAGCATTTACAGACATAAAAATTAACCTAAGCACTGCTTTTCCTGCATCCCATAAGTTTTGGTATGTTGTCTTATTATTGTCCTTCTATTTAATGAAGTTATTAATTGTTTCTATGATTTCTTCTTTGGCCCACTCATTCTTTAGAATTAGACTATTTAGTTTTCAATTAATTTTTAGCTTATTTTTCCATGTTCTTTGTTACAAATAATTTTTTATTGTGTCATGATCTGAAAAGGATTCTTTGACTACTTTTGCCTTTCTGCACTGGATTGTGAGGTTTTTATATCCTAGCACATGGTCAATTTTTGAGTATGTGCCACGTACCACTGAGAAAAAAATATATTCCTTTTTATCTCCATTCAGGTTTCTCCAAATGTCTATCATGTCTGCCGTTTCTAAAGTTCTATTCACCTCCTTAACTTCTTTCTTGTATATTTTGAGGTTAGATTTATCAAGTTCGAAGAGGGGAATGTTGAGGTCCCCTACCAGTATGGTTTCGCTGTCTATTTCTTCCTGTAACTCCCTTAACTACTCCTCTAAGTATTTGCCTGCTACACCACTTGGTGCATATCTTCGTTGTTCATGTTGCCTTTTAGCACGATATAGTGTCCTTCCTTATCTCTTTTAATTAGATCTATCTTTGCTTTTGCTTTGTCTGAGATTAGGATTGCTGCCCCTGATTTTTTTTTTTTTTTTTACTTTACCTGAAGCACAATATATTCTACTACAGCCTTTTACCTTTACCCTATGTGTATCTGCCTGTTTCAAATATGTTTCTTGTAAGCAACTTATTGTAGGATTATGGTTTTTAATCCATTCTGCCGTCTGCTTCCCTTTTATGGAAGAGTTCATCCCATTCACATTCATACTTGTGATTACTATCTGTGTCTTTTTCTCCATCCTATTTCCCCCTGTTTATGTTTTTGTTTCTCCCTTTCTCCTTCCACTCCCCAACAGAGTTCTGCTTTTCATTGCCATCTTCTTAAATTTACCCTCCGTTTTGATTCCCCTCCCTTATCTTACCATTTTCCCCTTGCTACTTCTTCCCTCCCTTCTGACCACCCCTCCCTTTTGTTTACCTTTCCCCTCCTACTGCTTGCAGGACAAATTAGATTTCTATATATATCAAGGTTTGTTATTCCCTTCTTGAACCAAATCCTAGGAGAGTAAAGCTCAAATACTGCTCTTCTCCCTCCCTTCTTTCCCTCTACTACAATATAATTTTGTGCCTCTTCATGTGATGTAATTTACACTTTTCTACTTTCTCCTTACCTCTTCTCTCAAAACCATCCTTTTATATCACTTAATTATAGTTTTATCATTATATAGGTTATTTTATATTTACCCACATTCTATGAATATCCCTTTCAATTGTCATAATAAGTATACAATTCTCAAGATTGACATATATATATATATATATATATATATATAAAACAAAATAATCCTATATCAAGATGTAATTAATTAGCCTTATTGATTAACTAGGGTTTTTTCCCCATTTACCTTCTTATGTATTTCTTGAATTTTGTATTTGGAGATCAAATTTTCTATTGAGCTCTGGCCTTTTCATCAGGAAGGTCTGGAATTCTCTTATTTCATTGAATGTCCATTTCCTTGCATGGAAAATTATGCTCAGTTTTTCTGGGTCGTTGATCCTTGGTTGTAGTCCAAGCTCCTTTGCCTTTGAGAATATCAAAGTCCACCTTGAGTTCTTCCAGAAATGCTTTTTGGTCTGGGGACCAGTTCACTTTCCCTTTTGAGGTTTTTGTTGTGGGTATAGTGTCTATGCTATTCTCTTCTCAATTGGTATTTTGGTCTTTCCTGTCTCCATAATATGAATCCATCATCTTTAGCTTCTTAATGTGTTTTTTCATGGTGGTTCTTTTCCTCCTGGCTTATAAAGTGGATCTCTGTTTCTGAGGTTCAGGGGGTTCTTTCTCAAGTTTCTTGTGTTAGAATCTATGGGTCTGCTCTCTGGCTTTATGTTCTATGGCCTCTGGTTTTGTGAGGTGTGGGAAAGGGGTGAACTGGCTGCTGGGGGGGGGGGGGTCTCTTCATCCCCAGGACTGTTCTACAGAATAGGAGATCTCAGCTCTCATCTGTGCTGGTGTCTGCCACTTCCCCTGGCTGCGCAAAGCCCAGTCTAGGTTCCTGGTGTCGATGTCTGTTAGCTCCATCCCCTGGGGCTCAGTTACTCTCATTTTTCTGCTGAAGTGAGGGCTGCTGGGACACTTCTCTTCCTGCACTAGTCTCCTTCCTCCACCACAGGAAGGGCCCTCTCCCCAACTTCTTTCCCTGCTGAAGCCCCTCTTCTGGCTCCTCTGTTTCTCCTGAGGTATTATTCTTTGGGTTTATTCAAGGGAGGGATATCAGCTGTTTTACCTGCACATCATGGCTCCTGGAAGTTCAAGAAGGTGTGTTTCAAACCTTTAGACTGTGGGTTGGGGGCCTTTGGGCTAGCTGCTCCTGTGGCAGCAGGCACTGTGCTCTGACAGACTCCTGTTCTGGGCTGAATCCTGGGTCTCGATCATGGCCATTGCTGGTACTTCTGCCCTGGGCCTGTTCCTACTCTGGCTTTTCACTCACCAAGCACTCTCCAAGACCCACGTGCTGGCTGGATTCCTCTATTGTTCCCAGTTGGTTTGGTCTGGTGCCACTCCGCATGCCTGGCACTCCTACCCTTCTCAGTATACCAGTGGCTTCTAACCCTCTCTAATCTGCTCAGATTCACTTTTTTAGAAGTATCTGACTGAATTTGTGAGAGAGCTCCAGTAGTTCCTTCCTTTCACAGTGTCATCTTGGCTCCACCCCTAGCATAGTTCTTATGAAGAGTAACTGTTTAATGATGCTTTTTCTTTCCATTCTCCTTCCTTTAAACCTTACCACAACACTGAAACGTAAATAGCATGTTTTCATTCCTGTTTTATAGATGAAGAAACTGGCTCAGAGATTAAATGACAAATGGCCATAAAACTGATAAAATAAGCAGTTTCAACACCGATACTGCCTGTGAACCTAATTTTTAAATGCTGTTTATCAGAATAAAACCCAACTTATGATTCTTGGAATTTTGATCCTGAGTGCGCAATTTAGAATGACAATAACATAAGGTCTAAAATGGATTTTGTGACTGAAAGTATGTATAAATTCCGACCATCGAGAAACAATCACTTGTCTAGTGGTGTTCTAAATTTTAGATGTTTGTGAAATGAAAGTATTACCAGGAAGTGAGCTTTCCTTTGGAAAGTGACATTTTGTGGCAGTACATCTTTATTATCACATGATGCCTGGATGCTCTAAGGAATGCAACTTCCTACTCTGATTACTGGATGACAAAGGAGAAGGAAGAGTAGAGGGAGGATGAGGAGGAGCAAGAGGAATATATCAGCAACAGCAACAACAACAACAATAATAATAATAATAAATAGTAATTGATACTGCTGCTGCTGCTACTATTACTACTACTACTATTTGCTTTGAATAAGAAACATGTGTAACTTTCTTTCACCCCTTATTTTGTGGGGATTAAGCACAAATTCCAAGGAAGTTAATCATGTGGATGGTGCAGGCATCCAGATGCCTTGATTACAGATGGAATCACATTGGCTACAACCATTCTTACAATATTGCAAACTCCGGAACCACACAAAAGAATGTGGTAACATTATGAAAAAGACAAGCAGTGAATGAAGAGTGTTTTTTGTTCAAATTGCAACATTCAATTGGATGGACAATGAACCAAGCTATCCCATCACTGTGTATACCTGAGAAAGATAATATAAATGTATACTAGCTTGGACTCAGAATTAAGAAGGAGGGTATATGATGAGAAAGCTTGGTACATTGTCTCTCAGAATTTAAGAAGCAGCAATCTTTACAGGGGATGAAGTTCCCTAGCAACTCTTGTTTGTGGATTATGAATTGCTAATCTCATTGTTCCCTAGACTATTATAGTATTTTACTAAAATATCATAAATTCATGCATGTATTTCAGGTAGAAATTATGCAGTTTAGGGTTACAGGGACCCCAGAACACCAAGGTTCAAGGCAGAGTTGTCTGGAAAGAATTTGCAGACTCATGCAGTCTTCCAGCAAAACGGCAAAAAAGTTTATTGTTATGCTAATGTGGCAGGGAGTGCTCCTTAGGGAACTTGCAACCTAACAGGATTGATGCTAAAGTTTATATAGGAAAAAAGAAAAAACAACAATGCATTATGTGTGTATGCAGTATGTTAATTAAGTGGTGACACACCGTTTTTGTATTTTGGGTGCAAGCATCATTAATTACTAGCATGCCTTGGGGGGAGAGGAGGGTTCTAAGGGGTCTGTATGTCTGTATATCAATGTCTGTAACAATATAGCCTTGAGAGTTGACTTCTATAGCTTGACCTCTGGATTCTACATTATAGCTATGGGAATAGTTACATGAAAGTTCTGATGGTCCTCTTTGTACAAGGGAAATTCTACAGTGGTCAAATTGTTCTTGTAACAGAAAGAGATAGTTTGTCTCACTGGGTTCCACTCATGAGTTATTGCCAGAGATAAGATCTTTGGTCTGGAGAGAATTGTGGCCATAAGGCTGGGATCCAAGCACCTTATCAGAAATAATTGTTCACTTTTACATTAGTATGGCCATATTTGTTCCCTCTGTGCTTTCCCAATTCAACTAATCTATTTCCTATCAGTCTCCCGCTGAGTGCCGGGCTGTAGCCAGTCATTCTGACCCATGTCTCTTGAGGAGAGAGAGGGTCTAATGATTATGAACATTTCTGTCTCACTCAAATCCAATAATCTGCAAGTCAAGATGTCATTCTCTTGATGTCATTGGTTCTCTTCAATAATGAAGGACAAACAAAATCAAGCAGTCCTGCCTAACTCTTCATAACTTGATTTGGGATTTTCTTGGCAAAGATATTGAACTGATTTCCTTTCTCTAGCTCATTTGACACATAAGGAAACTAAGGCAATTATGGTTAAATGACTTGCTCAGGGTCACACAGTTACTAAGTATCTGAGGCCAGATTTGAACTCAGGAAGATGAGTCTTCCTCACTCCTCTCCTGGCACTCTCCACTCTGCCCTGCTCTACTAAAATACTACAAGAATTTATATCAGAAATGTTGTATTCTGGGACTAATGATTATATTAAGAAAGCTGTAAGTAAATGTCATTGAACCCTTGGGAAAAAAAATCTTGAAATGGTTTAATGTTTCTTGTACTAGTCTTCCTCATAGTTATGAAAGTTATTCCATTGATGTTAAACAAAAATCCCCAATCATCAAGACAACTTCAATGGAAGCAATCAGTAGATCCATTACTTTTCAACAACTCTGTGCCAGGTATTATGTTTGATCATTATCAAAGACTATACAGAAATATCTTCACACCTCAGTGGATGGCAAAGAGTAGGCATTAGATAAATGCTTGTTGGAATTTTTGGATTGTGTGTCAAACTTCTGTAGGGTTGAAATTAGCCTAGGCCTTGAATAGCTACTGCTGTCTTATGTTAGTTCAGTTCTGGTACAAATATTGGAGACAGTAAAGGACTTATTTATAGTACGTTCTTCTGTTTCCATATAGGCATGGTATCTTCAATGCCATTGTCACTTTGTTTTTCAAGCACTAAAGAGCTAAGATAGAACTAACTATAACCTACTTAGACATGAATCTGGAAAACTCCCAGTTTGTACATCTGCTCTCTCAAGTTGCTCTATATAGGGTTTAGCTAAATGTGATTGCTGTGGGTAGACCAGTCTCTGGACATCATATGTCAGTGATCTATTCTCCTCTCCTCTCCTCTCCTCTCCTTTCCTCTCCTCTCCTCTCCTCTCCTCTCCTCTCCTCTCCTCTCCTCTTCTCTCCTCTCGTTTCCTCCCCTCTCCTTTCCTCCCCTTCCCTCTTCCCCCACCCTCCCCTCCCTTTCCCTTCCCTCTCTTCTCTCCTCTCTCTGTCTGTCTCTGTCTGTCTGTCTCTCTGTCTCTGTCTCTCTCTCCCTTCTCCACTATGTTTCTTTCTGTCACTCCCTCTCTATCTCTACCCCCTCTCTCTCACCCTCTTTCCTTCCTCCCTCCTTCCCACCCTTTCTCCTTTCCCTCTCTTCTTTCATACATACTTTTATACTATACACATATGCACATACATACATATAAATACACACAAAAACAACCACATATATAAAAGGCTGTTGAATACTTTGCACAATTGGGTGTAAAATTTGCTTATTTCTTAAAAATGTATCAGAAAATGACATGTGTCAACTGTTAGCTTTTATGGAAAACTTCAGGCTAAGGAGTTAAGAAAAAAAGAGAAAGTTAAAATTTGAACTTCACTATGTTGCATTTCTTCCTTTCTTCATGTCCCATTGGGAAAATAACAACAACAACAACAAGAAACAAACAAACCACATTTGCTTAGTAGTTATTTATTTTTAAATTATTCTTTCAACATTTTATGTCATAACAGTATTTCAGATTGTTCCACACCTCATTAAAATTCATTGTCACTTCATTCATAGTTATTTGTTCTCTTATATTTATAGTTAGTGTGTTCTTCTGATTTTATTTTTTTCAGGGAGAATGTTTTTCTTAAAATTGTTTCTAGATTTCTTTGTATTTGTCTTACTTCTCAATTTCAAACCATAATATTACTCTCAAAATATTAATTCAGCACTATTTATTAAACCATTCATTTATTGTTAGATATTTAGAATTTTTCTATTTCCACCACTTATTTAATGTGATATATTAATAATTTACCCTGCTTTACTACTAGTACTACTTCTACTACTGATGCTACTACTACTACTACTGCTACTACTACTATTACTATTACTATTTCTACTACCTTTTCACAGGTGGTTTGGTATGTACGTCTGTGTATAAAAGGAACAATATTTCTCCAGTCAAGTCAAAGTAATAAAAATATATGAGTATCTTCCCAATTATTACTGAAAATGCTCTGTGAAATTCTTTTCAGATTTGATGGTAAGGTGTGGTAATACCAAATTACATGTAAGTAGGATTTACATTGATGCCTTCCCATGTGAACTGAATGTTTGAAAAGGAGCATGTTGAGCAGAGTAAGTCCTCTTTAACTGAGAATAAACCACAGCACATACTATCATAAGTGTAAATTCATGAGAATTTCAATTTAGAATTTCTAAAGATGAAAGGCATTTAAAAAAAAATAGAACCAACCGTAGGAGCATAGGTCAAGCTTGCCAGTGCTATGATTTTGTTTTCTGGCATGTACACAAAAGAATCAGGGAAAAGCTATTTCAATCTAAATCTATTCATTCCAATTTAGTGCCTGAAATATGACTTAAATGTATGTTCTGTACAAAACACAGAGCTAGGTTCTGAGGTTGATGCAAAATTCAGATAACCCAAGCTCCCTGACTCATGCAACTTCTATTCTGGTTGACAGATATAGCCTACAAACAAATAGCAAATAATGTTTGTCAACATTTTTTAAAGTCAATAAATCATACACAGACACAGACACATGCACACACACATACACACACATATGAACTGCATGAAGTTGGAGAAAGGAAAAATAATTACTGATTGTGAGGATCAGTGGCAGTTTTCTGGAGGAGTTGACATTGGAGTTGAGGATTAAATGAATGAAAACAGAAGGGCAGAGTTCTATAGTAAGGAGAGAGCTGAATTCAGAGTCTGGAAGGTAGGTTCAAGTCATGCCTCAGACACATATTCGCTGTGTGACCCTGGGCAAATCACTTAGGCTCTCTGTGTCCCCAGTCAAATTCTTTAAAGTGTGAGCTAATTTTCCTTGGTAAAGCCATTTTCCCCCTACCATTATGTTCCTTTGACTAATGAAACTACAAATGGACATACAGATCCAAATAAATTAAAAATAAAGAGATGGGCAGGAGTGTAACAGATCAAGGGAGAAGACAACCAAAGGAGAGTGAACAACATAAAAAAAAAAGGCACTGGATGATCAGATATAGGGTGTGGTCCAGTTTATTTGAATGGAATTCTTCATGCAAAGGTTAGATGGTGATTTTGATGAATGTCTTCTGGAAGTGATTTTTGTAGGACTTCATTGTTTCTGACATTCTATTATTCCAAGCTATCATTGACTACACATGCACATTCACTACCTGGGCTCTGACTCCTTGCTCTACCTCTGACTTGTGACTCTTGTGTGATCCTTGAATCTTCCACTGGTTCTAATTTTGTGTCTTTTTCTGACTGTCTCTTGCACTGTGACCTCAGGACTATCAAACTCTCTATCCTTCTTCTTTGAGCTTTTTTCTCATGCATCAGGTTTCAGTGACCTAGATTTATGACCTTTGCCATCTATGACTCATGCTTATAGTCTTGATATAATAATAATTCACATATATATAATATATTAAGTCCCACAAAATCATTTTTGTTACGAGTCTGTTCAGAACATAGTAGAAGTGTGTTTTTGTTTGGGTGTGTTCTTTCAGCTCAGAAGGATGGTTTATTGGTGTAGGCAACTACCAGTGGCAGGGAAGGGAAATGATATTTCTACCAATGATAAATCATAAATCTTAGAAAGTTGTGGTGGGGGCATTGAGACTCTAAGTCACCAATCCTGCTTTATTCAGCCAGTATGTTTCTCAAGTGAGATTTGAACTTAGTCTTCCTGACTAACACCTAGCTATCCACTCCTTCATGCTGTAAGTAGAATAATTGACAATATACAGAGAAGTGTAGTGACTTGCCTAAGATGATTGTAGCCAATGTCAGGTCTAGAACTCAAACCTAACTCTTTTGACTCTACTGTTAGGTCTGGATACGTTACACTGTTCTCAATGACTGAGTGAATCTATATTGGAGTCTGGGATTGTAGCTCAAATTCAAAGCCCCATATAGACACAACTTATGTGTTCTAGGATGGAAATCAACAAATTAAACACATATTTATTGAGTACCATTAACTGTGAAATTAAATGTAAAAGTGAAACGTGGGGGCCAGATATGTGGCGCAGTGAGTAGAGCACCAGCCCTGGAGTCAGAAGAACCTGAATTCAAATCCAACCTCAGACACTTGACACATGTACTAGCTGTGTGACTTTGGGCAAGTCATTTAACCCCAATTGCCCTGCCAAAAAACAAAACAGAAAACAAGTGAAATGTGCACTGAGCTTACTTAGAATAGGGTAAGTAGGTGGAAAGTGGCGAAATCACTGGACTTACTGTCAGGGAGACATCACTTTGAATCCTGTCTCAATTGCTTATGAGCTGTTTGACCCAGAAAAAAAAAAAATCATTTTACCTCTATTGATTCCAGTTTCCCATCTGTAAAAATGCAGATATTAATAGTATTTATTGTTTTGAGATTCTAATGAGATAAGATATGTAAAATACTTCACCATCCTTATAGAGCTATCTAATTAGCTATTTTTAGAAGGGAAGATTTATTTGCATAGAAATGCAGAATTGATAGAAAAATAAAATGGGATCATGTAAAAAGAGAAGGGAGTATCAGGTCAAGTGTGTGGTGAGGAGACATGAATGTTAGGTAAAGCTTCAAGGAAAAGGTGACATTTGAGAACAAAAGGTCCCTGCCCATCACTCTCTCTGCCTGCTCTCTCTGTCTGTGTTTAGCTGGTCCATTCCTTAAAGATACATCAGCCTTCTTACTTGGAATCGAATGGAAAACACCTGGTCTATAAGAGGTAGCAGTTCTGAGGTTTAAGAATACCAGAATTTGCAAGGAATTATTCATTAAATGAACGCGTATTTGTGATTCTTAGATTCACTTGCCAAGGAGCATTTTAAATTCCTGCTTATATATCAGGAGTCTTTGTATCCAATGGATATACTAATTTTGAATTTACATGCAAATAGAAAAAGTAACTCAGGTCATCACTGAAGTTACTTCTAGCAATTCTGCAGATAATGCATTCCAAAGACATTTCCAGTATAGTAAGCTTTTTGACACCAAATGCCAGATCTTTAGTCATGCACCTCCTTTGAAAGAACACTTTAATGAGGTGCACATATTATCTTTTGCTTTTCATTTTAATTTGATGGCAAAATCAGGGATTTAGCCACATCAAACAGGCATTCATGGCCATACTGATAACATTAAATTAATTTTAAAAGCAACACCAAGATTACAGTGGAAGATTACAGTAGCTCAGACAAGCTACTCACAGGTCATTTTTCTTGGATGATTTGTATATGCAACCCTTAATTTGTGCAAATTGCTGGTAATTTTATAAACCATTCTGATGTTTCATTATCTGATTCAAATATGAAAACCATATGCCAGTGTGCAGATTCAAAAATAATTCTCAGAGGCTCCAAACAGGAAATATCTGAGGATGTAATCAAGTTGAATTTCCAATAGAGAAGCCTGAGATAAGTGAAAAATCCTTGAGGTAGCTGGGAGCTGGCATCAATGAAGTATTGTCCATTTGAAAGGAGTACTTCCTAGAATACTGACAGAACTAGCAGCAACACAACCACTGAGTCACTTTCAGGGATCTTGGGAAATTCTTAATGAATAAAAGGAAGAAAACAGTCTCCAAAGCATTAGCTAGGAAACTTGACACCTAGGAATGGAAAATGATAGAAGACCTGGTTTTTATGTCTTAAAATTTTATTGAAGTTAGCCACCCCCCTCCCCACTGCAGTCATTTGTAGATATACTCATCTCTTGCTCTCCCTCTTCGCACCCCCCCCTCTCTCTCTACTGAGAATTCCTGTTTTAGCTCAGCTGTAAGTGAAATGGCCATATCTGAATTCAACCCCATTGCTAATCAGCATGGAAGCTTTGACCTACTCCATTTTTGTTAGAAACTGGTTTACTCCTTGCAATAACAATGCTGCTTGTCACTACTGTGGAGGGTTAAGGCCAACAAGACCAACAACACCAACACAAGGAAGGCTGCTAGCATGGGTTCTTTGATCCGTTTTTCTCAGGAAAGCAATTTTAAGGGGTTTACAAGCTCACTTTAATTAAACATACATTTACCATTCGCTTAGTTCAGGGGAAAAAATCAGCACCCTGAACTTCAGAGAAAATACAAACAGAAATTACAAGCAGAAATTATATAAACAGAGCAAACAGCACAAATCAGCAGACAGTATTTTTAACTGTCTGTCCACAGCAATACATACATAGTTACTAGAGAGGGAAGCACCAACATCTGGGTTTTCTAAGCTGGGGGGAGGGAGGAGGCTCCTTAACTACTACCCAGAGTCTCATCTGTCCAAGTCACAGGAACACTCTTCCAATGACTGAGCTCCCAAGGCAAAATGCTGACCTCAGAGTATATGTACACTTCCTCAAGGTCAGCCTACAGAGGGTGTCACAACCACGTGACTCAAACTCATATGACTTAGTCTTTCTTGTGTCTTAAGCAAGTCATCAAAGACTCTTGATTAATCAAAGACTCCATTCAAACAAAGGCAAGTTTCAATTAAAGGTACTTCATTACCTTAGTGCCAAAAAGAACTAGAACCCCAAAAGAAAAAAAAAAGAGCAAACCGAAAAGTCCCATTTTGCTTGGCATTACACTCCTCCTTAGGAATCTTATCTCCCACCCCTGGCCACATACACACTTCTAAATCTCTATGGCTTAGCATATTATTTCAGGATTTACAATTCCCAGTTAACTTTAGCCCTACTCCTCAGAAGTAGAAAGTTCAGTCAATCCACCAGCCCCAGGCTCCCCTAATCCCAGAACACTTAAGATAGATCTCTATGGGATTTAAAATCTATGATTTACGTTCCATATGCTATATGTAAAATTGTGGTTAATAGTAGCACTTACCTGCTATGATGGCCACAAGGATCAAAGGAAATAATATTAAAGTACTTAGCACAGTGCTTGGCACAAAGTTTTTGTTATTTGGTATTATTAAGTAAAACTGACCCCCTCCCCCCACAGAAACCTTGCCCAACAAAATAATGCAACAGTAGATCACTAGACTCCAGGCATTCCCACCAAATGCATGAGTTCATTCCCTCATCTATTCTCCAGTGTAAGTACCATTCAAAATAACCCTTTGTTAGTTCTTTTTACTTTATATTATAACCGTCATTGTGCTGGTTGTTTTCATGGTTCTGTTTTCATCTTTTGTTATAGTTCCTATAGGCCTTCCCATGTTTCCTTGAATTCCTCGTCATTTTTTTTTTTCTATTTCATAGTAGATTGTGTTATTCAGGGCTTGACTTTTTAAAATTTAGGAACTCAAGCTTCAACTACTAAAAGTCAGTATGGTGAGGGGCGGAGCCAAGATGGAGCTGTGAAAGAAAGGAACTACGAGAGCTCTCTCACAAATTCCGTCGGATATATCTAAAAAAGTGAATCTGAGCAGATTTGAGAGAGTTAGAAGGCACTAGTAGACTGAGAGGGGTAGAAGTGCCAGGCAGGCAGAACAGCACCAGACCAAACCAACTGGGAACAACAGAGCAATACAGCCAGTGTGCAGGTCTTGGAGAGCACTTGGTGAGTGAAACACCTGAGCAGGAACAGGCCCAGGGCAGAAGTACTGGCTACAGCAGCAATAGAACTCCAGGCCTCTCGGCCCAAGACAGGAGTCTGTCAGCACAGAGCCTATGGCCACTGAAGCAACTACCCTGGAAGCCTCCAACCCCAGGCAAATGCAAGGGGACCAGACCAAACCAGTCACGAACAGCAGAGAAATCCAGCCAGCACACTGGTCTGGGAGGTCGCTGGGTGAGCAAAACCCTGGGCAGGAAGAGGCCCAGGGCAGAAGTACAGGCTATGGCTGCGATCGAGCCCCAGGCCTCTCAGCAAAGGACAGGAGTCTGTCAGAGCACAGAGGCTGCCGCCACAGGAGCAGCTAGCCCAGAGGCTTCCAAACCACATTCTAAAGGTTTGAAACTCACCTTCTTGAACTTACAAGAGCCATGATGTGCAGGTAACATGGCTTTTATCCCTCCTTTAAATAAACCAAGAGAATAATACTTCAGGGGAAACAGAGGAGCCAGAAGGGGAGGCTTCGGTAGGGAGAGAAGTAGGAGAGAAGGCCCTTCCTGTGGTGGAAGAAGGAGACTAGTGCAGGAAGAGAGGCGTTCCAGCAGCCCTCACCTCAGCACAAGAACGAGAGTAACCTAGCCCCAGGGGATGGAGCTAACAGACATCAACACCACAAGCCCAGACTGGGCTTTGTACAACCAGGGGAAGTGGCAAACACCAGCAGAGATGAGAGCTGAGACCATCCATTCTGTAGAACAGACCTGGGAAAGAGGAGACCCCCCAGCAACCAGATCACCCCTCTCCCACACCTCACAAAACCAGAGGCCATAGAACATAAAGCCAGTGAGCAGACCCACAGATTCCAACACAAGAAATTTGGGACAGAGCCCCCTGAGCTTCAGAAACAGAGATCCACTTTATAAGCCAGGAGGAAAAAAAACCACCATGAAAAAACACGTTAAGAAGCTAAAGATGATTGATTCATAATATGGAGACAGGAAAGACCAACATACCAATTCAGAAGAGGACAGCATGGACACTACACCCACATTTGAAACCTCAAAATGGAAAGTGATCTGGTCTCCAGACCAAAAAGCATTCCTGGAAGAACTCAAGTAGGTCAAAATGCTCTAAATCACTACTGATTAGAGAAATGCAAATCAAAACAACTCTTAGGTATCACATCTCTCCTGTCAGATTGGCTAAAATGAAGAAACAGGAAAATGATAAATGCTGGAGAGGATGAGGCAAAATTGGAACACTGTTACGCTGCTGGTGGAGTTGTGAACTGTTCCAGCTATTCTGGAGAGTAATTTGGAATTATGCCCAAAGGGCTATACAAATGTTCATACCCTTTGACCCAGCAATACCACTTCTAGGGATGTATCACCAAGAGATCACACAAGTGGGAAAAGGACCCATATGTACAAAAATATTTATAGTGACTCTTTTTTGTAGTAGCAAAGGATTAGAAATCAAGGGGATGCCCAGCAATTGGAGAATGGCTAAATGAGTTGTGGTATATGAATATAATGGAGTACTATTGTGCTATAAGAAATGGGTAAGATATGGGCTTCATAATAACTTGGAAAAACCTACACAGTATAATGCTGAGTGAGCAGAGCAGAACTAGGAGAACATTATACACAACCACAGATACATGGATTCTTGGATGACTAACCTTGATATACTTAGTTCTTCTCAGTAATACAAGTTTCAAAGACAACTCCAAAAGTCTCATGAGGGAGAGAGATATCTACATCCAGAGGAAGAGCTATGGAGACTGAATGCAGATTGGAGCAAACTGTTTGCTCCCTTTTTTTCTTTTGTTTTATTTTTTCTCTCTTTGTTTTGGTTTTCAGTTTATTTTGGTTGTGTTTCTTCTTTCTCATAATTTATTCCATTGGTAATAATTCTTCTTTACAACTTGACTATTGTGTAAATAATTTCAATGTTAAATTATTTGTAGAAGATATATTAGATTTCACGCCATCTTGTGAGGGGGTGTGGGGGAAGAAAATCTGGACCTCAGGCTCATGGGGAACTGAGTGTTGTAAACTAAAAATAAAAAAAAAATCTTAATAAAAAAATAAAAGTCAGTACAGCTTTATCAAGGACAGTGACTGACAATTATTTTTACAAGGTAGCTACATTGGTAAATACTTTTAATCATGAAAAAGTAAAAGTGTTTTGCTTTATATTTAAAATTAACCCTAATATGGATTGAAGGATTAAATAGAAAAGAACTCCTAATAAGATTTGGGGGCTGGTTATGGTAGTTGGAGGAGCTATTAATAAAGTACATTAATAAGCTATTTAGTATAAGCATAGCTTCCCGGAATAAGGAGGTGATCATCACCCTGTCCTTTACATTGATCAAATTATATCTTGAGTATTATTTTCATTTTATGACCTATATAATAGCCAAGACATAGTCAAGCTGGAAAAATGGATTGAAGATACTCCAAGGTCAATGAAATGATTGGGGAAAAGCAAACAAAAAGAAAGCAAGTAAGAAAAATATATTTATCCCGAAAGAGGATATTTAGAAAACACAGTGCTTGTCTTCTAGTACTTGAAGGGCTGCCACAAAAGAGAGATTTAATTCATTCTACTTGGCTACAAATGACTAAACTAGGTGCTATATTGTTAAGCAAGAGGGACAAATTTAGGCAAACTAGGTTTGATGCAAGGAAAGCCTTTTGAATAATTTGAGAGATCTCAAAATGGAGTTGCGTACTGATGGTGTTCACCTCTCTTTCATAGGATATTTTCAAGTGGCTTGTTCAGAATATTATAAGAGGAGAGGATGACATTTCTTGGTAAAGATGCCTTCCAAAACTTGATCTCTTAGATTTTCTTTTAATGTCATATGATGGGGAGGTTTTATTTTTCTTAAATGATTGTCTATTCGTGCTGATTTTGAAGGTTAAATGGAGTTGAGACAATGAAATTCTGCTGCCTTTTGATTCACTTTTGTGGACGCCCTGCCTCTCCTGAATCTTTGAATTTAGAAAACATATTTGGGTGGGAAAATAGGTCATTGTTTTTGTTTTCCATGAAGTGATTCATTATTTCCTCTGTTTATGCTGTCATTTGTTCACTAGAATCTTATTTCAAATATATCACCAATCAATCAATAAGCAATTATTAAAGACCTATTTTATGTCAAGGTTATTTGAGACCAAGCCATTGGAGTACCATCCCTGTCAGTTTATAATAAGCTAGAAAAGAGCATCCATTATGGGCCTAAAACAGATGATGTTTCTCTCCTCTGAAAAGCAGACTAACTTCAGAATAATTCCTAAAAAACATGGTTTCCAGGCATAATCCTAATTGCTAACTTTCATATAGCTTTTTAAGTCCGTCAGCTGTGAGATAAGGATCTCATTTTCTTTACAACATCATTGGAAAATAGATGCTATTACTATATCTATTTTTTTTCAAATGAGGAAATTGAGACAAACAGAGATTATGTCACTTATCAGAGCCAGACATCTAGTAAATGTCTGAGGCAGAATTCAAACTCAGGTCTCCCTAATTTCAGGTCCAGGACTCTATTCACTATACAACTTAACTGTCAATACAAGAAATCTATTTTTATTTTCTTTCAATCACAATCACTTATGAAGGCTGACCACACAGGCATAGATGGCTTGGGAAATCTATTGGTTTAGACCCAAGGAAGAAATCATGGATCCTTGATGCATAAGTCTCCAGAGAATTATTCATCTCTCCATTTCGCTTAAGCAGCTATGTGCTAAATCTGTGCAATGAAAGGACCGTAAGACTAACTCTGTCTCAAACCAAAAGAATGCCTTCCCAGCAATGTGGCTCAGTATTATGCAGTGGAAAGAAACAATGTATTTAATGAGTGAAGAAACCTCTGCTCTACTCTTCTCTGTATTTGACCTTGAATAAACCTCTTAGCATGAGTTACTAAATATCAGGAAACATTTATTAAATGCATATTGTTTCAGAAACTTTGCTACTACAGTTTCCTCATCTGTAGAGAGGAGTAGGCTAGAATACTTTGAATGTCAATGTCCCTTTCAACTGGACATCTATGAATATAATGAAGCTGTCTCAGGTAAAGATTAGCTATCATCTCTCTCTCTCTCTCTCTCTCTCTCTCTCTCTCTCTCTCTCTCTCTCTCTCTCTCTCTCTCTCCCGTATTTTATTGTTGGATCTCTATTGATCTCAATTATCTATTAGTGGATACCACAACAGAAAGTTGGCTAATGGGCCCTCCTTTCTGACAACCTTCTCATCAACTGAAACAAGAGAATTGCAGGTAACCTTAGAAAGCAGAAGTGCAATAAGCTGGTTGAACTCAGCTATATATTGAACTTGGAGGAATACTCCTAGGGAAAGCATAATGCATCAGTCCTTTTTTATCAAAATCATGAGAAATGAAGGAGGCTGTGCATATGTTTGTCCAGAGCCTAAATCATTCAATGTGTTATGTGTAGGAAGCTCTCTGGGTAAGGGAGTAAAGGAGAGGAGAGGGATGGAGGAAAAGCCTTGCAAAGTTAGAAAATTGTCTAATAATGTCAGTCCTTCTTAGGTATGTCCTATGAATCCATTATTCATCAATGATATTTCATCATGCACAGCTAATAAAAGAGAAAATGTATCTTGCCATGAATTTTTGAACAGAATACCTGAAATAAGTGAAGCTGTGATATGATTAACATAAAATACTATCAGAGATAACATTCTTGCTTACAGTGTTTGATATTATTAAAGTTGGAAGGCAAAGCAATTTGGGGGGAAATGCCATTGAAAATAGAATATCTTATTTACTTGCACATACCTTAAAAAACAACTGTCTATTCTTTCCTGACTTTTAATGTTTGCACATTGTTATGAGTTCATGTGTAACTGGGTGGTCCAAAGGACCCTAAAGGGCTGAGCCCTTTTTGTAATCTCTCATTTTTTCATCTTACTACAAATCCCATCAACTATGCATTTAAGAACCTGGCCATATTTTTAAAAATATACATGATACATATTTTAATTCACATTTTAGATGTTTAAGAATAAGAATTTATGTCTATATGGTTTGAAAACAATGCTTGTAATCTAATCACTTGGTTATTCTTTTATTGTTGTTGCATCCAACAACCAGCTTGACTGATCTTTCTCCAATAACTTGACATATTTTATGCATTTATTTGTTGATTTTCAGGTTGGATACTATAACTTAAAATATGAAATAATTGCCAGAATTTTAGAATACCTATAAGTCAACAAAATAACATCAATTTAGTCATTATGTTTTAAAAGTCCTAGTATGGGAAAAGATGAATTTACTCTTCTTTCAGAAAATTCATGTTTCATCAAATTGACATGTTCTTTCGACTAAAATAGTCAAAGGATTGACAAATCAGACAATTGCAAGGGACCACAGAATCCATCTAGTTCAAACTGTATTAGAAGAAAGATTCACACAGCCAGCAATTGCTCATTTGACCTTTGTTTAAAGACTCTATTAAGTGAAATTCATTGCCTCTTTCCTTTGAAGCTTCTCCTCCATTTTGGGGATAGCTCTAATCCTTAAAAATCCCATAACCCCATGAAAATCAAACAGAAGGTGGATTTCTTGAAGTGTTTGACAATTAGGGAGCAACTTTCTCAACTTGACATTGTAGTTTTATTACTGAGCATCTGTAGGAGGTGTTTTTTGTTTGTTTGTTTGTTTGTTTGTTTTTTTTACCAGACCAGTTTATTAGGATAGTAGTTAGCCAAAAGCTATTGAAGCAATAGAAACAAATCTGAGTCACAGAAAAAAAGGCTTCTTTCTGAACCAGCAAAAACCCTTGTGGTTTGAACACAAACCAGCCAGGCAGCAAATCGAACCCATGAGACAACTTATCTATGAAAAGTAAGTAACTCAGCAAATTATATTCCCAACCATCAATAAATTGAAAATTTCCATTGGGACCCATATTATTTTTAAAGTATTGTAACTTTCCCCCCTATAAACTTAGGCACTACATTAACCTTCCTACCCATTCAATAACCTGCTACTTAATCCCACATCTCTGGCCTTGCACAGAGTGAGAAGACAGCCATTTGAATGAGCTCCAAGTCTTTCTGCACTGAATTTGAAGTCTCTGAATGAGTTTGCACTTGCCTGATTCATTTACACCATAGCAATAACACTTGGCACAGATCAATCTCCATAGCAATAAACAAAATGAAAAATTCCAAGTTGAAAAGCGTAAAAATAGCACAGTTCACACCCTTGCTAAATCATTTCCCCTATTAGAAATGTATTTCAATGATTTGGTTGGGCTGTTACATTAAACTGCTTTCTTGTGTCTCCTAAAATAGGGAAATAGTTTGTGAATTATTTAACTGCATC
>CM053626.1:18344997-18359346 GCA_028646595.1 Phalanger gymnotis | reverse complement strand
TTAGCCTAGAAATTGAGGTAGATTTCAGACAGACAGAGAAAAGCATAATGACTAGAAAAATGGAAAACAAAGAGAGGAGGTTTTGTTGGCTTTTTAAACTTTAATTAAAAAAACCCCTTTAATCCAATATACAAGGCAAAATAATAAGCTATCCAGAGGAAACCTCATCAGTTTTCATAAAGCAAAGGTGGAAAACAAAGAAATGCCAATTTTATGTTTTTGATTTAAAGAAATCATGACTAACCCATTTAAATAAATTGAATTTTGCATTTTATAGTAAGGATAAGGGTTTTTTTTAGCAGAAAATAGATTTTGACTTCTAGTAGTTAGATATTATTTTCCTTCTGAATGGGGGTAAACAAAACAAATACAAAGAAGAAACAGCAAAGCTTGTTTTGGAATAAAAAGGCATAGATATGAATGCTTGGGTTATCACTCATGACCAATGTGAAATTGGGTAAATAATTTCCATTTTCTGGTCGTCAGTTTCCTCATCTTCAAAATCAGGAGATTATTCTAGCCTTTAATCTACAAATCTAGAGCACTTTTCAGAATTTTGTTTTGTTTTGTTTTTGCCTGCAAGTCTTCTATTCTTAAAATGTGTTCGGGGGCCAAGTCCTACAGGAAATTCTTAAGTTGGTAGCTTAAACTTTCTTTTCATGTTTTACTGTATAACTGTTTAGACCTCTCTTCATCAACAGTAAACAAATTGCTTAAGATAACCACCCTTCCCTCCTATTACTTGCCTTCTGCCCTCTAATGATTCCTTACCTATTCCCTCATTCTCCCCTCTAAAAATCCCTGCCTTGTCCTATTCCATCCATTGTCCTTTCCCCCCTTACTATACCCCTACCATTTTATTTCTTCTAATTTTGGAAGACTTTTATACTCTTCTAAATATACATGTATTATTCCCTCAGGTTTATCCCCCTCTTTCTTATGAGCTTGACAATTAATAAGAATGTTAGACATACATTTTACATTTCATGGTATATAAAAGGTAAGCAATCTGTTCTTATAAATCCCTTATAGTCAGTCTTTGGTACGTACCTTATGTTTCTCTTGGTTCATGTTTGTCAAATCTTCTATTGAGTTGAGGATTCTTTTAAGAAAGTCTTGAAAGTCTGAGGGTTTGTTGAATGTCCGTTTCTTTCCATTCAAGATAATACTGAACTTTGAAGGGTATGATATTTTCAGATGGAGCTCCAGGTTTTTTGTTCTTCAATATATTGTGTTCCAAGACCTATGGTCCTCTAATGTCTCTGCTGCTTGGTCTTTTGTAATTCTAATTGAGGTACCATCATATTTAAATTGTTTTAATGTTGATGCTGGGGGTTCTGGAATTTGACCATGCTATTCCTATGAATTTTCCTCATGGAATCTCTTTTAAGTGATGTATGATGGATTTTTTTTTCTATTTCTACTTCCCTGCCTTGTTCTCATGCTTCAGGACAATTTTCTTTAATTATTTCATTTATTATTGTATCAAGATTCTTTTTTTGATCATTTCTTTCAGTTACTCCAATTATTTTCATATTTTCTCTTCTTGACCTATCCTATTCTCCAAATCTGTTGTTTTTGTTATAAGGTGTTTCACTTTCCCTTCTATTTTTCCATTATTCATGTTTTGTTTAATTATTTCTTGATCTCTTATAATTTCACTGGTTTCACTTCACCCAGTTCTCATTTTCAAGGTGTAATTTTCCTCCTTGAGACTCTGGATCTCCTTTTCTAATTGGTTGATTTTCCTTTCATAACCTTCTTGTTTTTCTTGGATTATTATTATTTTTTTTTTAGTTTTTTCTCCATCTCTGTCATTTGATTTTTAAAGTCTTTTTTAAGATCTTCTATAAATTCTTTTGGGGCAAGTGATTATTTGACATTGCTCTTTAGGGGTTTCTTTTCTTCAATATGCTCCTCTGAAGATAAACCTCAGTCATCTCTATTCCTGCAATAGGTTTCTATGGTTGGATTCTTTCTCCTTTGCCTGCGCATTTTTTTTTGGTAGTTATAACTTGATTTTTGTAATCGCCTCTAGCCCTGGTGCTTCTTGCCTGAGATCTTTGTTTGTCTCCTCTAGCCTGGAATCATAGCCAAAACTCCAACCTTCTGTAAGTGCCCATGGCCAAAGGCTTTCTACCCCACTGCCTCTGCACTCACCAGGTGTGTGCTGGTTCTTTCTCTCCCCCACTACTCCTTGCAACACAGCTGAGTCTGGTGTTCCTCATCAGCAGAGGTTCCTTTAGTCTTCCTGGGCTCAAACGCACAACTCTGCTCACTATCCTAAGGTGAAAAGTTCCAGTGGCTGGGGCTGAGGCAACTAACCAACTAACCAACTAACCCTGGGGCTTGCTGCTAGTTGTTTAAATGGCTTCCTGACTTGTTGTTAAAACACAGTCTAGCCTGGAGGTGTTTACTACTCACCAGGGACCAAACCTAGTCCTGGGGTTTCTCTTCAGATGTTCTCAAACTGTCTGAGGAAAACCCTAGTTGTGACCCTATTTTTCTTTGTCACCACCCACACTTTCTTGGCCCTAAGGTGCTATTTCAACTCTTTTGTGGGGGCAAATCTTGAGAGCTTGGAATGTTCTGACCTACTCCACCATCTTCCCAGAATTCTCTCACCTGCAGTGATTAAATTTTACAGAAATACATGATTAAATATGAGTGAGACTTCGTTAAGTTCAGAGATATTCTATGAAAATAGTGATGGTCCAAGGTTTAAATCAACAGAGCCCAAGGTTGGAAGAAAGAGAAAGGATATTGAAGACACTGATTATAGAACCTTAGGCTTTCTTTTTAAATTACTGAATAGATATGGTCATGGGAATACCTAATTCAAATTCCCTGGGACATAGTGATTCCCCTCCCTTTCCCCCCAATTCACACATTCTTAAGGCTTTTTTCGTTTTGTTTTGGATTGGGGGACAACTCTAAAAAACATTTTTTTTGTACAATATACAGAAAACCTCAAAGCTAATTGATTTTCTGATTAGCCAAATGCCTGAACTTCTATTAATATTTTATTCTTATGCTAGGAACTTTTGGGATTTTCTATATGTATTTTTATCCACAAATTATTGAAAGAAATCCTGGTTGTAAAACTGGAAGTCATGAGCGAGTGAGATATCCTCCTGGGAAGTCATAAATCATAATTTTGTTGTGATAACTGTTCTCAGAAAAGATTTTAGTAATATTTCCTATAGCAAAAATAAATTCTGGATTCAAAATGTTCTGTTTAGTAAGTTTTATGTTTTTTTTTTCTTTTTAGAACAAAGGTATATTGGTAATAAATAAATGGAACATTGTTATTGAAAGCAGTTTGTCTGATTTGATAATTTGTTGCATGTAATAATGTTTGGTGAACTGGATTGAACATGTATTTAGCAATACAGAATGCCTTCCATCAAATATGTGTGATTAATCCAGAATTCATTTTATTTAAATTAACTGATATTCAATTTAATGCAACTCAAGAAACATGGTATTAGATACCTACTCCATGTTTGGCCCAGGTAAGAAAAAGAAAAAAGCCAAACTCAGACTTGCCATCTTACATTTAATTGAATGTTGGATGGTGACGTTTAGTTGTTAAAGAGGCTTTCACTTTTGTTTTCTCTTAACAGCATGGTGAGAAAACAGAGGCAGGAACATATTTAATTTTTGCATATCAGGACCTATGATTTCATTATAGTAATGAACTCCCCTGGGAGGAAATTTTTTCTACCAATTAAAATCAGCAAATGGTCTACAACTTATAGTCTTAGAGAATTATCTGCCTCCCTGGAAAATCAAGGGAGCCATCCAGGGCTAGATAGCCAGTATTTATCAGAAATGAGGCTTGAACTGAGATTTTGTTAATCCTAAAGCCAGCTCACTCTCCCCTACAGCATACTATGTCACAAGTCAAAGCTTATGATCCACATTTTATTTGTTAGGAGACAGAGGTACAATTAAGTCTATATGGAAGATAATATATTTAATAACAACATATGCTCTTTGGGAGGCAGAAGGATATAGAGGATGGAGAACTAACCTAGAAGACTTAGATTCAAGTCCTTCCTCTATTATATACTGGCTAGAATGGTCATATGTGTCTTATCTTCTTACTGTTCCTTCTGTAATGACCCTATTCTCCCACCATGTTAAATGAAGAAGGCCCAATGGAAACACAAACTCCTTACTCACCTTGACAATTACAGATCAGTAGTAAGGAAAAAAGACCCTTTCCCCTTTGGCCAAGAGTTTAATTATCAACTAGCAATCAATTCCCTAAAATTCCCCTTTCCTTTCACTGTCATGAATTGGCATGATCCAGGAACTTCAAACCTTCCCCCACCCCAGTACTTGGTATGCTTGATCCATATACAAATGATATAGAAAATCTACCAGACTATTTATTTGATGGAAGGTCCCCATTCTCTGGGGCAGCTAGCTTGTACGGTATATACATTGCTGGGCCTGTAGTCAGGAGAAGTCATTTTCCTGAGTTCAAATTTGGTCTCAGAAACTTACTAGACTTGTGACACTAGGCGAGTCATTTATCCCTGTTTGCCTCAGTTTCTTCATACGTAAAACAAGCTTATTGAAGGCAATGACAATCCACCTTGCCAAGAAAACCCCAAATGGGCTCACAAAGGGCTGGACCTGAATGAAATGACTGAACAATAACAACAACTCCATGCTCCTGGTGTCCCAGCAAGGATTCTGATTTGATGCAGGGCTCTGGTTGACCATCCTGTATCCATCTATCTTCTTTGACTACCCCTTTATTTTGTAAGTGCCTGCCCTTAATAAAGCTGACTTTCTCTATTTTCTGGTTATGTGCTCCAGGTTTCCTTTTATGTGACTTTGCTTAAATGTAAAATCTTGAAGTTATAGATAAATTGCTTAATTGTACTAGATGAGACTTATCAGACCAGTAATTTTCTACAACAATGAAATCACAAGTTCAGAACTAACATACTTTCCTTACATTGTGATATATTTAGTATTTTAAGAATTTTTGATATTTTGAAAAATAAGATTAGTGACATTTTTCCTAACAAGACAAGTGAAATCTTAAATATATTCTGATAAGTTTATTTTTTTTTCTCAACAAGCAGATGGTCAATACTCATCATGTGTCATGCACTGTGCCAGGGGTCCAAAAACAAATAATGTATAACCTCTGCCTTCAAAGATCATACAATCTTTTTGGGCAGAAAATGCGGAGTAGTATCATGAAGACAGATAAGTACAAATGTACGAAAAGAAACAGAAATCAATTTGGGAGGGACAAATGTGGCACTAACAAATGAAAGGGTTAAATTAGGCCTCATGTAGGGGCTGCCACCTGATGTGACCCTTGAAGGAAACTAAGGATTCTATCAAGTGGAGGTGAATAGAGAGTATATTTCAGGTCCTGTGTAAAACTGAAATATTGTGTTTGGGGAATAGCAAATATACCTACTTGACTGGAATATAAGAGTGCTCCAAGGACAATAATGGGCAATGTATCTGGAAAAGAAGGCAGAAGGCATATTCTGAAGGATATTAAAAGCCAAACAAAGACATTTATATTTTATCCTGCAGAGAATTGGGAGCCACTGAGGTTAACAAATACACTTTGCTCTTTTATAATCATAGTCCATAAGGTCCCTTATGGCTTGGTTCAATTAGTGTTCTAATCACAGTAGTAACATTGTAGAAGAGCCAATTTCCTCTGAAAGAAGTACAATTACCTGGTGAGTTAGTCAAGTAGAAATATAATGATTCAGCAGAGTATAAAGGGTTGAATAATTCACCATCAGTGCAAAGTCCCTTCAAACTATTTCCTTTGAATATAACTTCTGAGAAATTCACCAAAAACTATTGACATTGTCCCAAGACCACACAATATTATATCCTTAGAATTGGAAAGTACCTTAAAATCCATTTAGTTCAAGTCCTTCATTTTATAGATGAATAAACAGACTCTAGAGAGAAGTCAGTTGCTAAGGTCATTGAGGTGTTGAATGTTAGAGCAAGAATTTTCTCCAGTGTCTTCTATTACCAAATCTAGCAATCACTGAAACATAATTTGAGTTTGCCCATTTATGCATATACATGTGTGTCAATAGACATGGGCACATATATTCACATGTGTTCACATATGCATACATGTATGCATTGTGCAATATATGTATTGTGTATTTATATACGTATACATGTATACATCTATATCTATCTTTATCTCAAATTCTATTGATTTTATTTTATCTACTCTTTACTGTTACAACTCTGACTATAATATTAATACATATATACAGTTGTATGGATAGACACACATATATGTGCACACATATACACACAGACTTAAATACACATCTGTCATTGGATCCAATTCCTGGTACCTTATCTTGTGCTTTGTATGGGCTCAACAAAATATTTCTGTTCAAATGAACTGAAGAGTATAAAATTCTTTCTTTAATAAATGTGGCAGAGAGAAAGAAAAATAATTTAAAAGAATCGCAGAATTGTGGCTTGTTAGAAGGACTATCTATGGCTACCTACTCCAACCTGTGCATGAAAAACACACTCAGAAATTGGAAATTTATGTTTTTTTGTGATGATATCCACTTTAGTGGAACCTACTGCCTGCAAAAGAGTTCATTCCACTGTTGGAAAACTCTCAGTGTTCCAAACATGTTACATACAACCCAAAGTTATGTCTTTTGATTTCCATGCATTGCTTTGATACCAATTTTGACTTCTTGATCCAGAGATAATACATCAAATCCATCTACAAAGTGGCCATCATGTGGTGTGTATATATATATATATGTGTGTGTGTGTGCAATATGTGTATATATGTGCATATATGCATATATGTGCACATACATGTTTACATATGTACATACATATGTGTATTTGTGGAGAGAAAATAGAGAAGAAGAGAGAAAGAGAGAGAAATCATATACTCTCACCCCCAATTTTCTCACCTCCAAAAAGAATATCTCCCAGTACTTTCAAACAATTCTACTTTTGTATGCATTCTTGATCTTTCATTACATGGTCCTCTTAACTTGGACATTGTCCAGTTTGTCCATGGACTTTTGTAAATATATTGTCACCTCACTGTCCTTTTGATATTTTCAATACATTGTGATGATGATAATCGATGTAAAATTGTAATTGAGAACTAAAGGCAGCCCCAATTCAAAATTAAATAAATAGTTCTTTTGAAGAGGGCAAGGTTTGCTACAGAGAGTTGGCTTTAGATAATTTCTGATTTGATTTTTGAAAGTCATGTTAATGAACACATTAATTTTTCTGTTTTTTTGTTTATCTAACTTTTCTTCTAAGGTTAGAGTTTACTATTACTTTTGTCTTCTAGGTTATAACTACATGATTAGAACAAACTATTTTGAATATGCTACAGTTATGGGGAATCTGGACCTGTTCTGTAAAACCAAGATTAAATGAGAAACAAAGCCTTAAAATTCCATACAGTTAGACTAAGATTCAATGAAAAATATATATCCTTTGCCCCTTCCTTTCATAAGGAACATTTTGTTTGACTTCCTTCTCTTTAGCTGCTTACAAGTATTATTCTCAATGCCAGAAGCATTCTGGCTACAAAGAATCTGCTGACTTTCTAGGGAAAAAGACCTTTAGGCTCTACCTTTATTCATTTAAACCTAGTGCATGATAATTAGCTCCAGAAGATTCTCTCCTGGCCATTCTTATGGACACATGGAAAAATAATGATTTTAATTTCCATAAAGCAGAAGACTCAAAACTTATATTTGAATCAAAATTAGTCAGCATAAAGCAGTTCCAAACATCAAAACAACAATCAAAATCATCAACTAAATGATATTCAATTAAATCAATTAAATTAAATTACATCCCTATATTAAATATATGTTATTGGCTAGTGCTATTAAATATCATGCAAGATATGAAAGGACAGAATAATATCTACCCCTATCAGCTATCATGGCTCTTTTCATATTTCCAGAATATGAGTACAACCCTCAGATTGTACAATTGTTATCTTGCTACATGACAAGGCAATTTCCTTTTCTGGTCAAACATTTTTCCACTGGCTTTTATAATATTTCTTTCGTACATTCTTATTGACAATACACAACAACCTTTTTACACCCACCAGATGTTTTACCATTGCCCTTTTGGTTCACATGCAAATTTTCTTTTTTTCAAAAACTATGAGGTTCCTTTATTCATAATTTACACAACCACCTAAAAAACATCAGTGTATAATATGAACTTTTATGATAGAGCAGAAGGGAGAATCATAGAAAGCCACCTATATAATATTCCTAATATATCCTGACCTCATTATAGTTAGTAGATAGTTGGGAGATAGATGGATAAATAGGAAGACACATAAATGATAGCAAAAAACATAGGTAGCTGAATAGATAGATAGTAGATAGAATTTTCCAAGAATGAAGTATACATTAAATTATTTTAGAGAATCTTGTCATTTTAAACATATTATTACCTAATTTCTTAATACCCTGAAGCTGATGGTGCCTAATTTGCACATATATTCAAAGTAGACTGAAGAATAGAACATTGAGCTTGAAGTCAAGAGGATACAGTTTAAGATCTCCAGACCCTTATCATCCATGTGAACTTGGGCCAGTCACAGCTTCTTCTTAACTCAAATTTATAAAATGAGAAAATTAGATTTAATGACCTTCAAGTTGCTGGGTCTTCATATATTTATCAAATCACAAGAATCATATAAGGTGATCTGAATATCTGGATATTGATTCAGTTCTGCACTAAGATATTTGGGACTATATATATATATCATAACAACACACTGAGACATGATTAATGTCTATAACAACACAACGTGATATAGTATAGATTATATAACACATACTAAAGGAACATACTAACTATAGTGACATAGCATATATAAAGCTAAATAGTTCATCAGAATATAATATTGAATCATTATATACTGCATAAGGTAATATAATACAAAATGCAACATATGATATAATGAAATAAAATATAACATATGATACTACACAAAAGAAAAAGAAATTAAAAAATAATAATATACATACCACATCCACAAAGTAATTTAAACTCCCCCACCACAGCAATTCTCTTACTTGGGCCAAATACTCATAAATATCCCTTATTAAAAATAAGGACAAAGAGTATCAGTGAGGTTAAATGATTTTACCATTTGTCATACCTTATTTAAATGCTGTAACAAGCCCAAATGTATTAGAAACAGGAGATAACAAGTGATAAGAATTATTCGATAAAACAACTACATTACAAATATGGATGTCTTTCTTTCCTTTTTTTTTATTTTTCAGAGCTTGTTTGCTCTGACACATGGCTATAGAAAATACTCTCTTTCCTTCAGCCTATTGATTATGGAATTAGTATAAGGTGAGAGGAAAAGAGAAGTAACAGCCTTGGTAAATGTGAATGAAAAGAAGTAAAATTTCATAGGCCTAATGATTTCCCAAAAAACATGTACCAAACTGTCATAATGATGATTTTTGCTTTTTTGAAGTCCAAGACTCAGTCTTGTGGAAGACTCTTTCCCATTCAAATTTTCAATACTAATTTCACACACATGCTGTGTGTGTATTTATCTGTGTTAGGACAACTTAAAATGATATGTCAAGACTCTCTCAAACCACTCTATATATTAAATTGTGTTATGTATATTAAACATATAAATACCTATGCCATACCTAAATACTATCAATTAGGGTTTATTTAATCCCTAAAGGGACTATGCTAAACACATATGTTTTCTATATAAATATATACATATATGTGTTATATATTTGTACATATATATATATGTTTATATGTGTATATATGGAGAGAAAGAGGCAGAGAGAAAGACAGAGACAGACACACA
The DNA here is from genome assembly GCA_028646595.1 of Phalanger gymnotis. Lineage (NCBI taxonomy): Eukaryota > Metazoa > Chordata > Mammalia > Diprotodontia > Phalangeridae > Phalanger > Phalanger gymnotis. The sequence goes on along the minus strand of CM053626.1, from coordinate 18,349,454 downwards.
CACACACAGGGAGAGAGGGAGGGAGAGAGAGAGAGAGAGAGAGAGAGAGAGAGAGAGAGAGAGAGAGAGAGCAAGCATTTTTTTTGGAATGGAGAATGTTTACTGTAATGACACGGTAAAAAAAAAATAGACAATAGATGTTTAGGAAGAGAGAGAAGGACAACTTGACTGAATCTCCCTGTGTAGAATGGGGAGTAATGGCCAATCAGGCTAGAAAGATATCTTCGGCAAAGCTTGGTTAGGATTTTTAAAGCTAAAGAGGTTTATAGTTTATAGTAGAGAAAATAAGAATCTTTTTGCAGTTGGCTGACTTGGTAAGTCAATGGTCAGTTCTGTGCTTGAGGAAATTAATTTTGTCAGTAGTGGGTAGTATGGACTTGAGTGGTGAGAGATGACCCAGGGAAACCTATCTGAGCATTTTTGAATGTGGCTTCCTATGGCCAGAATTCCATTGCTCTTCATCTCCAGCTCCAGACTTTCCTGGATACTTTCAAGTCACAGTTAAAGTCCTATGTACTGAAAGAAGTCTTTACAGTAGTCCTTAATCTTAATGTGTTTTTATAAAATGGTATCCCTAATTTATCTTAAATATACCTTGATTGTTATATAATAGTTTGCATGTTGTCTATACATTTGGATGGTGAATTCTATTGTTGTTACTGTTATTTTGAGTTTCTTTTCTTGTTTTATTGTGTTGTTTGCTATGCCTTTCTTTGAATCCTTAGACTATTTAATCATAAATTGATAGATAAACAGGTAGACAGATAGAACCTCCCAAGAAAATAGGTAAACATACAATTATTTTAGAAAATCTTCTCGTGTTCTACACATAGTTTTTCAATATCTTCATTCTCTGAACCTGATGGTGTCTGAGTTGCATTTATGTTCAAGGCAGACAGCTTTGGGGATAGGAGATTGAACAGAGTCAAGAGAACTTGTGTCCAAATATCCAGACGCTTACCATCCATGGGAACTTGAGCCAGTCACAACTTCTCTTCACATCTAATTCCTCATTTATAAAATGGGCAAATTAGCCACAGTGGTTCAAAAAAGTGCTCAAAATTGCTTTTCATTCACTTGCACATGATAGATTTAAATTAAGTGTAATATGCAGACAAATTAACAAAAGGGATGTGAAAACAAACCATAAAGAGGATTGTATAATATTTGGAATATTGAATTATAGCTAGTGGGCTTGTGTGTCACCCTGATTCCAGCAGGAATTTTGTTTTCTTGAATCTTCTTATTTGAAACATTTTATATCTATGAGTTAGTAGTAAAGGAGTCTTCTTAGAGTTTCATTTCAAAATCATGGTAAAAAGCAAAACAGATGAATGTGTCCTATACAAAAAGAATTGGACAAGGCATAAAAACTTTGCCAAATTTAGAAGATACTGGGTCCCTGACTAGGTGATTCCTGGCCACAATGACCCTCTTGTTACTATTCACTTGCTAGGTAAAATTGCTTGCTAAAAGGCTTTTTTAAAAATGTGTGAGACACAATGTAGATTAAAAAGGTAATGTATTTATTCAGTACATGTTCTGAAAGTAATCTTCCAACCCCACTGTCACTAAAAAGGCTGAGTCCCCAGTTTGTGGATGTTAGGTCTCTCCTCAGTATTCTAGGGCCATTCTTTAAGAGTTGGGGTTGTCTTTCTGATGGTGTGTCTCTGAAGTCTCATCAGTTTGCTTCCCAAAAAGTTCATTAGTTTATGCCAGTCAATCAGTCTTAATTAGCTTGAATAAAGGAGTATTTAGTAACATGATATAGTAAAATGCTGATGTTCATCCTTCATTTTTGAAGAGGAGCAATGACATTATACGGTAATGTCTTGACTTGTAGGTAAATTGGATTAAGTGAGGCAGAGTTGCACAAGGTCATCAGCCTCACTATCTTTTCCCGAGTTTTTGAAGTCCAGAGGCAAAACAAAAATAAAGATCACTGGAGATGGCACAGAATGAAGTGGATGAAGTTGGTATCTTTGATGTCTGACCAAGCTTTGAGGACTCAACTATCACTGCTTCAATTGCCTTCATGGTTGTTGGACCAGATTGTTCTCATCTGTACATTATGCTGGGGGAAGTCTTCAAATACTTGGAGTAGACATTCCCCTAACTCCCCAACAGGTTTGAGACCTGTGAGTTACCATCAACCTGATTTATCCCATCTGCTGAGATGGTTTTACCATGTTATGTCTACTGCACATGATTCTTGCAGTCATATCCTAACCCCACAAAAAGTCTGTGACCAAGGCTTCCACAAGTACCTGAAAATAAAAACAGAAGAAAGTAGGATCACTCTTAAAGCATATGTGTAAAAGATGGTAGTACCCAAATCCTGGATAATGGAAGTCTTCCAACCTACCCATTAAGTCTCATGGTATTCCCTCAGGCATGGTATAGCCTTCTAATGGGCTCATTTTAGCATCCTACATTTGCCTTCATCATCGTGCAGTTTACATGTGACTTCTGATGCAAGCATTGCCACTGGATGCTATTTTTGTAAGAATGCAATTAGGGTACCAATAAGTTGTCCAAATCTTCTGATTTTCTGAGGGTTCTCCTCTGATCAAGTTGGGGTGTATATGCTTTCTCCCTCCTAACAGTCTATCTTCTCAGGGGCTTGGCTAAATACTCTACTCAATGTTTCCAAATCTTGGACACCTGGGATCCAAACCAGTTTACTCTTTTATAGAAGCTCCAAAGAGTAGGTCTGAGTTGATATCAACACACCTTCTATGAAGGATTAATCCAATCCAACCAATGACTTTCAAGGCCTTCTTGCATATAGTCTAATGTCCTTACTTGATTGATTGATTTATTCAGTAGAAGTGTTTAGACCTTACTGATTAATAACCTTTAGTAGAAGTAGAGTGACTCGACTTACCCCTACCCTTTCATTTCTATCAAATAATCTATCAAAAAACTTTTATTAAAACCTGATACATTGGAGGAACTGGGCTGATAAATCACATTAGTGCTTATGGGTAAAAGACCAACACGTACAACTTAAGTATGAAGACTTATTGAGGATGTGAGAGACACAGTTTTACTACATCCCTTGCTCAAATGGTCATTAAAACCTCATCTCTAATACTGGAATAATCAATAAGTCAACAAGAAATAATTAAACAAGTATTATTTGATAGACAGTGTGATATACATACAATGAAGAACACAATCTGTACTCCCAAGGAGCTTACATGATGCATCTGTGATTTCTTTGGTGAATACTCTCCTTCCAATGATAAAGGTAACAGGTGATGCATACCTTCCTGGCTTGTGTGAATTTAGCAAAAATCTTCTCATAAATTTGTCAGAGAATGTGTAGAGGACATGCTAATGTTATGAGTTTTTCATGATTATATTAATGTCTGCATATAATTTTTCCTCAAATTATTACTATTTAGATAGCAATTGGGGCTGCAACTATCCTCTCTTTAGCTATGTGACCAGACCATCTTTTTTTCCTAATGATACATATCTCTGATGGCAACTAATGTATAGGAGAATGATTTAATGAACTCCAGACAAATGTCTATGAATTTCTGTATTTAAAGAGTTAGGTCTCCAGAGAAATCTTGGAAAAGAAAAACAAACCACAAAACCTTCCCTCAAACACTAAATTTTTAAAGTGTTTTTAAGGAAATGCTGTCACCAGTATTTCAAGATGAGGGTTGTGAGAGATTACAGACACTTTCTGATTCAAACTGTGACAGAAATGTTACTGTGTGAATGGCCTTTGTGTGGCATTTCAGGACTTCACCATCTAATCCCACCTACAACTCAAAGACATCAAAACGAAGTGATAAAGTATTTTATGTAATTCTCTGAAACCAGATGGTAGATCTCCTTTTCACTCTCTCCCTGAAAAGCAAAGCCTAGACTCTGAGAATTAAAATGAATGAATTGAGAAAAAAAATGGACTTTGTTCTAAACCATAGTATTTGAAAATAATATGGCAATTTAGCTTTTGATGGGATTCAATTTAACACACATTATTTATGTACCTAGACTAGAGGATATTTTTAGCCATCATATGCAAATGTAATACATATGAAAAAAATAAGGAAATAGGCTCCTTGTAAATGATCTCAGCACTGTAGTCATCACATAGTGAAGAAACTTCTGGACTTTGTGTTAGAAGACATTATTATCTCTGCCACTCATTAGCTAGGTGACCCCATGTAAAACTTTCTGTGCTCCAGTTCCTTCTTCTGTAAAAAAGTAAGGATAATAGCAATATTGCTTAAAATCTGATATAAAATAGAGGATAATGAGTTGGCCTTAAAACCAGGAAAACCTAGGCTTGGGCCCACCTGTGACACATGCTGGTTGTGTGACTTTTTGGAAGTCATTAAGTCTCTCAGTGCTTTAGACAGCTCTCTAAGACTCTTAGTTGTCGAGAAGGTACTGCTCTTCTTTAGCACAGAAAGATTGCTCAGCTGGGATTTTCC
>CM053626.1:18321005-18336459 GCA_028646595.1 Phalanger gymnotis | reverse complement strand
AAACCAGGACCAGACCAATTAATGACACAGTGAAATTATCAAGTCAAAACAGGGGCAGGGGAAAGGACACGCATTCTAGAAAAGAAAATAATGCAATGAATAAATTATACATAATTGAGTATAGTTACTTGAAAATCTGAAAACTTCTATATGAAAAAATATCAAACCCTCCCAAACACATAATACAAAAGCAACAGAAGTATCCAAATTGGTTTAAAAGTTAGTTAGTCAACAGACTTTTATTAAGTCAATAGTATGTGCCAGACGGGGGAAAAAAACACTAAAATCATTAAATAATGGATTGATTTAAGGCAGACATCAGAAAAATAAGAAATTTCAAAATAAAGTATACATGATTGAATGATTTTAAAATAATCAATTATTTGATAAAGGCATTGATAGCAAAATAATCAAATTAGGAGAGGAAAAAAATTGAGATGTCTTGCAAAAATATTGAATGACAGTGTCAGGATTCAAAGTGATTGGAGCAAGTCAAAATATTGGGCTATACTTAAAAAGCAAGATTTTAAGAGGGATAAATATGAGTTCTTACACTTGGACTAAAATGTAAATCAACTTCAGAAGAATAAGATCTGGTAGGCATGATTCAACAGATATAATTTTTACATCTTGAAATTTTAGTGCCCTTCATATTCAAGAATATGAAGTTACAGCCATGAAAGTTAATCTCATCTTATATTATGTTACATAATATTATCTAGGGGTATGTAAAGGCGACCACACTGACATACCCAAGATGGCTGCTAGCAGAAGTTCTTAGATTTACTATACTATGAAAGACAGCTGTTTAAGGGGTCAATAATCATTAATTACAATAACACACACACATTCAGTGGAAAAGTCAGCAGCCTGAACTTCAGAGAAAATTCAAATAAAGAAAATACAGAGAAATAACAAAGCAGAGAAATAAATATTAAGAGACAGGGCTCTATTGCCTGAATCAAAGCAATATTGCTATACACTTTATATACATCCCTGGATCAAGAGAGCCTTTGCTTCTGAACAGATGGGGAGTTCTCAGCACATGGCCATTCAGAGTCCTGACCAGGGAATCAGAAGATCTTTCTCATAAGTGACCTCCAAAGCAAAAACTCACCTCCCAGAATACATACTATTTTAGCTAATAGGCTCAGAGCCATGAGGTATCACAACCTTTGTGACTCAATATCTAATTAGCTTAGTACCAAAAGGGGTGGAAGGCTACCTACAAGGAAGCTTCCCCTAAGCAAGCTTCCCTTAATGGGCTCCATGTGAGCACTGTTAATGAGCAGGGAAGATTTTACATCCCATTAACATTACAGGGTAGGAAGATAAAGTAGTACTATATTCTTTGGTGAGAATGGATCAGAATATTATTAGAGGAAGTGGGAAGACAGCTTGTCAGGTATGTTTTAGAGGTAATTGCTATTCAAGGTGATATTAGACTACATGACCTTAGATGTTCTTATTTACAGAATCAGGGTTATACCAAAGTTTCCAAAAATAAGATACTCAAAAGGAGACATTCCAGCTGTGAAAGGAGAAAAGTAATATTTTCCTCTTAATCTGAGGCTGATGTCAAGTGGAGTCTAATGGATACTTAAAGAGCATTAAAAAAAGACCAGCTAAAAAAATATTCAGAGGTGGGGGAAATGTCTCAATCTCACCAAATGAGAATCATAGGGAGTAAATTCATAAATGTGTCCAGTACAAAAGTTATCCCCCTTGATGTGATTGAAATGCCCTTGTTGGAACATGAAAAATGAGAATATTGCTTACTCAGGACATTTGTTAATCATGATAAAAGGAAATTTTCATTGGATAATATTTTTTTTTTGCTATTGATTGATTGTTTAATATTATTGCACAGATACAACAAAGGTAAAGAATACTGAGTCCTTCATACAAAAAAAAAAACACATCTCAACCTACCCGTAATATATGAAGTACTATCTAGAAAACCCTTAGATGTGGAATCAGGAATTCCTTGACTAACTATTAATGCATAAAATAAAAATAAATGAAAACTTCCTTAATGACAACTGAATATTACCATCATTTGATGTTAGTTATTTGATTGCAATAAAAATGAGAGCAAAGGATCAGAATGGAATGACCCACCTGGGAAATGAATCTCAGATCACATCAGAGAAGCCTTTATTCTGAAGGGTAGGTTTATTTATCTATCAGTGGAGATAACTATATATACATATATAAATATATGTATGTATATATATACACATATATATACACGTCTACAAGCATACATAAATATATACACAATCTATACATATATGAGTGTGTGTATATAAATGTATGTGTGCATTTTATGTGTATTAATTACATTTATATTTATAATTAATTACATTAAATTAATATAATTAAAATTAATTACATCATATTTATAATTACATTTATAATAATTTACAGTGTATCAATACACATTAATGTGTATGGACATTTTAAAATATGATATAAATACCAGTTGTTATGCTTTAAGTCAGTCAATTAGTATTTATTAGTTGCTTTCAAAATCTGAATTATTTAAATTCTGCCAATTAATCAGTCAATAAACATTTATTAAGCACTTACTAAATTCTAATCCCTAGGTTGAATGCAGGGGATACAAAGAAAAAAATAGGCCTTGTTTTCAGAGAGCTTGGAGTTTAATATTGAAGTCATTATAAAACAACACATATAAACAAGATATATATAGGTTTAATTGGAGAGAATAATTGTTGATTGAGGATGACTGGAAAAGTCTCTTGCAGAAGGAAGGTATTTAGCTGAGACTTCAAGAAAGCCAGGGAAGTCAGGAGGCAGAGATGAGGAGGGAGAGATGTCCAAGTATAGGATATAACTTGTGAAAATTCTCACGGAATTAGATGAAGTATAATCTATACACAGGAAAGAAGCCAGTTGTATTGGACTAAAGGGCAGGAGGTGAGTGGCAGGGAGTAAGTTATAAGAATGGAAATGTGAGATGGAAAGGGGCAGCTTATAAGAGATGTAACAGCCTGATGGAAAATTCCATATTTGATACTGTATGTAATAGGAAATCAATGGAGGTTATTAAGCAGGGTTGACATGAGCAGATTGAGCTTTAGGATCATCAATTTGGCAGGTTAAGTTCAAGACCGACTAGGGTGGAGAGCAGAAAGCAGGAATACCACCTGCAGGCTACTTCAGTTGTCCAGGCTCAAGGTAATGAGTGCCCGAGACAGGATAGTGGCAGTGTCAGAGGAGAAAAGAGAACACATATTAGAGATGTTAGGAAGGTAGAATGGCCAATCAGGGCAACTAATTGAAAATATAAGGGGATGAGAGAGGATAGGGAGTGTTTAGTGAGAAAAATAGTAAGTAAGTAAGTACAGTTTCATATATATTGATACGAATATGATACCATTGAGAAACATAAAAAGTTTAAATGGAAAATCCAGTTCACAAGGTCATTAGGCAGTTGGAGATGTGAGACTGAAGGTCAAGAGAGAGGTTAGGGCTGGATAAATGGATCTGTGAATTATTAGCATAAAGATGATAATTAAATCCATGGAGGCTAAGGAGACAACCAAGCAAAATAAGACAGAGGAGAAAGGGATAATAGCCTTGGACAGAGTCTCTGGGGACATTAATAGTAAAAGAGTCTGGAAGAAGGTCGAGAAAAAGAGATTGTTGGCTCCAATGAGGCAAATAGGTTTCACATACAATAACAAACAAATTAATAAACAAACACTCTCCCTCACATTTAGAACCCAATGTAGAATGGACTGCTTCAGTACACGGCAGATTTTGACTCCGGAGATTTCTTCAATCATAGACTCAGATGAACAATTGTTGAAAATGCTATAGAATGTTTAAACATGGTTTGGACTCACTCACCTCTGAGACCACTCCAAATTCTTTGCTTCTTTTAGTATAAATACTGCTTTTATAAATAATATCCAAATTCTCAAAGTATCCCCATGGCCTCAAGAACAAGCAGACTGCCAAACCAACTAGCATGATGGATCTGAAAACAGTCATAGTTCAAATCCTGCCTATGAAATTTAATACTTGTGGGTCCCTAGGCAAGTAAATTTAGCACCTGTTGCCTCATCTGTAAAATGTGAGCTAATAATTTCTATCCAGCTCTAAGCTATTTTCTTTGTCAGCATTTAATAAAGAGCCATGCTTTTTCATAGACTCAACTGTCATACAAATATCTAGATTTCCATTTATTATTTTGTGGCCAGCACACGCAGCCCATTTCATGGCATGGATAGACCAAGCAGTATGGAAAAGTAACACTCAAATTGATCGATCTATGAATTATTGAGCTAGCAGAAGAAGGGGAAATATGCGAAAAGTTTTCACCATATAACAGTGTTGGTAAGCAAAATGGGCTCTTAGCACTTAGTTGGCCTTTTGTTTCCTTTGAGTAATTCAGTGTATTTCATTGAGCCTTACTAAGTGCTAAGCCCCAGACCCAAACCCCTATTAGGTGTAAAACCTTAGTGGGTGTGGATTGGCGACTAAGGTGGGGCCCCAGGTAGGGCTAATTCCAGGGAGGGCCTAGTTTACATGTCTGGGACAGCAGAAGCTCTTAGACCATGTGGGTTTAAGTGGCCTCTTTGTGACGATTTTAGGTCACGTGGGTAAGTTGCGTGTGTGACTCACCCCTGACATTGAAAAAGATATAAAACCAGGGGTTGGCCTCCTCTTCCTTGGAGCTCATTTCCTCAGCTCTGGTGGCACTCGTGACTCTGGGCCAGCCCTTGTCCTGAGCTCCTGGGCTGAACCTAGATGTTGGTAACTATGAATCTGTATTTGGTCTGTCTGTTGATGTTTGTAATTTGTTTGTAATTTGCTCTGAAGTTCAGGGTGCTGGCTTTTCCCCCTGAACTAAGTGAATGATATTTGTATGCTGAATTAAAGTAAGCTTGTCAACCCCTTCACCTTGTTTTCCTTAGTTAAGAAGATCAAAAGAACATGTGCCGTTGGCAGCTTTCTGGGTGCTGGCCATAGGTTGATCTTACACCCCCACAGAAGCTGCTAGCCAGATTGTGGAAACAACAACTAATACATTGTGATCAATAAACACAAGTTGTCTTGAACCTAAAACTCAGATTATAACTACATCAATAAAGTATTATAAAAGTGCTTACCTTCATTAGTTATTCATTTTCCTCTGAGAAAAAGATGCATATTTTTAAATTAAAAGCAGCAGAAGTTTGAATGGACTTTTAGAGAGTATCATGGTTTTAATAATATGCAAATACGTATGCATACGTATGTGTGTATATATGTACGTGTGTATGTGTTTACAAATGCGTATGCATATGTGTATATGTGCATACATGTATATATACATATATGTATGTGGTTGTGAATTTTTAGAGACAGACAGAGACAGAGTTTCAGTAAATACTGTTTACAATCATAAATATAATTAAAATCTTTCTAACTTGACAATCAGGGCACCCAAAAAACCTAGCATTTTATGTTGTAGTTATAGAGAGGGTCATTATAACTGCAGTGGAGATGAACTTTTAATAAGACCATTTTGAGTTGTCTTGTTTACTTGTCAAAAGCATACTGGGGTCAGGAAAAGGGATTTTTCAAATCTCACTGTCATAAATACTTAAAATTGTTACAAAGTTTCTTATTTTTATTAATTTTTTTGTTGTGACTATTTTGTCACAACTTCTAGGGAACTGCATGTTTTTTAATCAACGTGGAATAATATCAACATTATGCTATTACATACATGCAAACATGCATACATGTTTCTGCTGCCTTGACACACATATTAACTATAACTAACGGCAAGAAAAACGTGGGAAAATGCCGACTGAATACAATAGTTCCCCGGAGTCAAAAAAATCCAATTTTAAAATTTGTCTATGACAATCATTTGTTTAACGACAGATCACAGCCTTTTGGATCCTCAGGCAACTCACTAAGACTTAGCAATGTTGTTTTTTTTTTTTTTAATAACCACAGGGGAAGCACTACCCACATATATGAGATTATGTAAAGTTTGAAAAAAAATACGAATGAGTAAGGCTCATGTGAGCTTTTGGAGTGAAAGAGACCAATACGGTTTTCATTCTTATGGTTAAATTATAAAACACAACATGTGAAAAGGTGCCTTAAATCTATTTGTTAATTATATATTAAGATAGGAGGAAAAAGCATCAAGTTAAGGAAGCTGCCTCCAGGATTATAGGAAAGTTGCTTCAAAGGTATCAAAGAACTCACCAGGGATGTGGCAAGCAAAGAAAGCCCATCTGGTAGTTTCCAATTTTAACTAATTTTTCTTGCTGAGTCATTGCTAAGTTAAGTTGTTTCTAGGCTTCTTAAGTCATGTACCTGCTAAAAGAATCCTCTAAGTTCCCGTAACCTCAGGCAAAGCTCTCCCTCAGGCATTTTTCTAGTTTGAAGATTTTCTATTGCCTTGATTTCCTTGCTAAAATGATCACTCAAATATCCAGCTTCACAGGTATCCAACAGCACGTCTAGAGTCAAATAAAAACAAGCAAGCTCAGTCTCTGTTTGATGGAAAGCTTACTGCTCATAATAAATGACATCCTTAAGGTCTCTTCTAGCTCTGAATAGGATCCTATGATAGAGGTTTGTTGCTGGGAGCAAACACTTGTGGTGTGGACAATAGATCCCAGAGAGCTACTAAGATTTAAAAACAAAAGTTCTCTGTGACTCCAATGGATCTATGATCCATGGCTGCAAGTTACACAACACTACAATATACCAAGAAAGACAATTATCATGTAGAGGAATTGAAGAGCAGTGTAGTGCTGAGGCGTCAAATTCCTGCCTTGGACTTGGTGAAACACTGTATCCTGGATCAAATTAAAAGGCAATTGGGCAATATTTAATTAAATAAATCAAAATAAAATAAATATGTGATCCAAGGCAAGTCATGTGCTCAGTACAACGCTCTAATAAATAAATGGATCAATCAATAACTGTATATATGTGTACATGAATGTACATGTGTATGCACATATATTACATGCATATATATCTATGCATAAATGTATTGTATTGTATATGGGTATGTATGTATGTATATATACATACAGAAGTATGTATGTTTATATGTACATGTGTGTATGCGCACACACACAGAGGTGTGTGTGTGTCTCAATCGTAAAAGTCCCCTATAGCAACTAAATCCCATGTTCAGACATAATAGAATCATCAACTTAGAGGAGAATGGAAAGGCTCATGGAGCATGTGAATAGCTATTACATGCGCACACATACACACTCATTAGATACATAGATAAATAAATAGATGAATGAAGAAATTTATGAATCAAAAATAAATGAAACTAAGATTTGATTAAATTATCTAGTTTAAAAATTACTGAAAAAAAGATTGACTAGTCATAACCCCCACCAGAGTGAGGGATAAATGGAAAATATTTTATATGCTACAATTCTGTCATTCCAAAGTCAGGATAAAGGAAGAGTTCTGCCCAAATTTATTGAAGACCTATGATAAATTATATACAAGAAAATAGCAGAAGATATGCAGGCATAGATAAGCTGATGTAGCATTTGTAGCAAGAATAAATGTGTGCAAGTCCTGTGTGTGTATACTCACAATCCACATATATGTATATGTTTACATACATAGACATACACATACATACATACATACATACATACATACATACACACAACATAATAGATGGACCCTACAACCAAAGCCAGGAATATGGTTCAAGTTGCACCTGTGATATATCCTTACTGTGAGATTCTGGACAAGTCATTTAATCTGTTAATACTTTAGGCAACTCTTTGAAGATGATAGGATGAAGTATTTAAAGGTGGCTTAGAAGCCTTCAAGTTCAACCCCTTACTTTTCATAACGGAAGAAACTGAAGCCAAGAGAAAGTTTGCAATTTTCCTCTTGTCACAAAGCTGGCATGTTACTGGGTGAGAACTGAAACCAAGTCTTCCAGACTGCAGGTCTGTGAAGATGATCTGGACTCTGAGGAGCCAAGAACTTCAATATATCAGTAGCAATGGGGAAGAAGCAAGCAAAAGAATCTGGCCTTAAATATGTCACCAGGCAGAATTTTTTTCCAAATGCAGACCTACTAGGATGAATGAAAGATGGTGAAGGGTCATAAAGCTAAAGGAGGTCACATGACATTGAAAGAAAACTACCTACAGAGTCAAAGACTGATTTCCCGACAAACATCTGACCCATCCTGGCTGTATGACCTGGGAATGTCATTTAACATCTTAGTGGCTTGGGAATCTCTCTAAGATCACAAATTAAAGAGCAGAGCAGGTACCAATCTCCATTGCTAGAGGGAGGTTTCTCCCTTGAAGTTCCTGGAATTAATGAACACGAAGATCCAAGCAAAATTCTAGCTAAGAAAGAAAGGATGGGGAAGCTATCTTCATTTTGCAGTAGTATTTTTGTAAGATGGATATTTATTAAGTTTCTCTTTCTCCCTCTCCTCTCTTTCCCTCTCTGTTTTCTGTTTCCCTCTCTCTCTCCCTCTCAGTCTCTCTATCTCTCTCCCTCTCTCTCTGTCTCTGTTACTCACTTTGTGCCTCTGTTCCTCTGTCTCTAGGTCACAGTCTCTGTCTCTTTCACTAAGATTTTTCCTAGTCAAATACTCCAAATGTCCTTTATACTCCTTGAAAACAGCTCTTTCTGTTTCTATTTGTAAAAATAAATGCTTAGCACATTAAGTGAAGGATAAATTTTCACATGCAAACCCCTTACATAATGATATGTCAGCATGCTAGAGTTATGTAATCTATACTTTTAAGTTAAAAATTTCCCCCCAAAGGGCAGACTGGGGAACAGGGCAACAAGAGTGTACGCCATCTGGGAGTGGGGGGGGGGGAAGAAATGGGGAGAAAATTTGTAATTCAAACGTCTGTGAAAATCAATGCTGACAGCCAAACATGTCAAAAATAAATTAAAATTTAAAAAAAAATTTCTCCCCAAAATCCATGTGTATTTATCTCTGCTTGCTTGATAAATACACATTCTCAATTCTGAAGGAAAAAAAAAAGCTTCATTGGAGATTTATTGGCTGCAATCAGCCAAGAAGCATCATAGGTAATTGTTGAAAGATCCTGAGATTTAAACAGTACCTGCCTCACTCTCCAGAATTGCATTAAACTGACTGCCTAATTCTATGTATACAGTTTACAAATATGGAAATTGAGACTCAGAAATGTTAAATGATTTGCTAACATCAGTAATCAAATGACAATGGTTGCTAAGTGGCAAAGTCAGGATTAAATCTTAAGCTTCTCACTTCATTATCCTTCCAGGAACACCACACAGTTATCACCCCTATGACAAGAAACACAAAGGTTTAAGTGGTCGTGCCCATTGCCTTCATCACTGCTGTCAATTATTAGCCCTTACTCTTGGACCCAGAAGTTAGGGCTTGAGGTACATGGATATCACATGACAGACAGCTTGGATATTTGTATAGTATTCTATACTTGGAGTCAGAAAGACAGAGGCTCCATGACCCTTACTACAGGATCATATGTGAAACATCAGTTTATCTCTTTGAGATGTCTCTATTGTCTCATTTATAAAAAAAAACTCAAGTGAGATAATGTACTTTCCATATACTAGGGTGTATATATACATATATACATATATGTATATATATATATATATATATATATATAATATTATCAAGTCTGAGCAGCTATATCTGGAAACATTAACTATGGTGAGTTCCAAGATTTCAGCATTGTTATCCCTTCCGATCCAACAGTTGTTGGAGTGGGGAAAAAATCACAAGATGTCAGATGTCAGGTATCTTTTCCCCTGTTTTCCTCAGTGGAAACTTGGAAGGAAAGGTACAGTGGAAAGAATCAAGACTCTGGAATAAGAGAACTTGAGAATGAATCATGTCCTTGCTACTTATTTCCTATATGATCTCAGGAAAATAGCTTCATGTCTCCATATCTCAGGTTCTACACACACACACACACACACACACACACACACACACACACATATATATATTTCTAGCTACCTAGCTAGTTAGCTAACCTCAGGTTCTAATCTATAAAATGAAGGGTTTTTATCTGATAGCTTCTAAGATGTCTCTACTTCTAAATCTATGATCCTAAGCCTATTTAGACAATGTCAGCACACTTCAGTGTGCTGGGAAGGGGTGGTTACTCTCTTCTTACTAGTTTGCCATTTGCTAAGCATGGAGTCAATATCCATTTGCCTTGAAGGATGGGGCAAATTGTGTCTCTCAGTCCCTTAAACAAACCCAGCTCTCATACTTCTGTCTTCCCGCATTAACTCCTTTAAGAGGCAGGAGTGGGCATGGCTGATACCAGTGCAGATTCACTATTACTATTTAGATTAAGCAACCTGTCTCATTTCCCTATGACCCCAGAATTCTTCCTCAAGTCTCTCATTTCCATTGTTTTGGGCTGTTATTCCCTTCTTAGCCTTGATCCTAATAGTTGACTCAGGCCTTTCTACCCAACTATGATATTGCCAATACTTCCTTTTTGGCTGACTATTTTCCTTGGCATCCTGCACAGCCCTTGCTTCTGGGCTTGGTGCTAGATCTATGTTTTGTCTTTGTTCTCAGTTCTAGCATTGCAGCTCCCTGGCCCATTTGCCAAATAGTTATGAAGTCAGCATCTCTGTCTGGGCCTTTAGGACATAATTGGCCATTGAATTTTCAATCCACAAGTGACAGAATGGGTCACTGTTACAGGGTTCTTATTTGAACCCAGAAGAATTTTGACACTAAAAGATATTGGGCAATTGATACTATTTAATACCCTACATATTGAGGGTGAGTTATTTCTCAAATTTGGGGATAATGTGAGAAAGTCAGGAAAAAAATACTTTAGTTTAAAATTCAATAAAATGTGTTTTAATGAAAGTAACCTTTTTATTACTTGCTTAAAGCTTAGGATCAAACTACAGTCACTGAAGACAGAGACTCCTGGAAGCCATGCTTAATAAAGTCAACACTAAAGTTTAGACATTAGAGCCAATTGTATCTCTGGGGAGAACTGAAATAGAAAAAATCCTCCTATGTTCCATGAAGAAATCTAACTTTAAGTTCAAGTTACTTATGAAGCAATTAGAGGATAATGTCCCCTAAGAGGAAAGGAGAAACTCCATGTTTTTTCATATAGTATGTTGATATTCCTTTTCTTGCTATTGACAAAATATTTGTTAGATTATAAATAAAATTATATTTAAATTATATTAGTTTACATGTAATAAGTAGAGCCTATTTTTGTACTTGGAGACTCATGAAGATCTTGTGCATTTGAAATCTTGACTTTGGTCCCCTGATCTCCTATAATACTTACTTTTAATGATAATTACTTAAGTGATAATGTCTGAAGAGAGGACAAGACAGAGATGTTGCTGGGCAGCTAATAACCCCAGCTTGTAAAAGTAAACACTCTTGATGTAGCTAGTCATTAGCTCTCATTAACTGTTAACAAGGCCTGGTTTGTACTGAATATTAGAATTTGTGGTTATTTTCAGAATGTAAAAAAAAAACACAAACGTTACAAAGACATAGCAAATGTTTTTTAGTAGCTCAGATGAGAAATGGAAGCCCACGGTTAGTGTTTGATAAATGTTTATTGATTGATTGTCTTGCAGAAGTAAAATCTGGACATCTTATTTTAACCTAGGCTACTGAAAACCATTTAAGTATATATTATCAGTATATCTTTCAAAAATTAATTTTTCAATTTTCTGAGGAAACTAAATTACATATTCATTTATATCCATGCTCCCTTTCTGCCTTCCCCACAATCAAAACACACACACACACACACACACACACACACACACACACACACACACCAAACACAAAAACCTTCACAATGTGATTATTTTCCTGATTCATTCAAATGTATTTTTTTTAGCTTACAAGTTTTTACTGAAAATGTAGACTAACCAATGATGCTAAAAGCAATAGAAAATTGTCTAGGAAATTATTAAAATCAAGCAAATGGAGGATTTTGCCCTAATTTGAAATACAGAGAACACTGAGGATGGAATGAGGAAAGAGAGAATGAGGAAAATTCCAGATTAGATATCCTGTTTCTCATACTGCTATGTTTTGAAAAGCAGGGTTACTGGGTGAAATGACCAGGAGCTGAGGTAAATAAGCAGGTTCACAAAGAGGGTTCTACTTCTCTGTAGGGTATGAAGGAAGATGAATGACCTGCAAATAAGTAATTGCTTAAAAAAAAGAATAGAAGAAATAACGATAAAGTTTTATTTATTCGCAGGTTCAACATGTTCGATCTAGATTGATAGTTTTGATATTTTGAGGTTGGCCCTTTCAGTGTCCAACAAGGCTCTTTTGAAAGGAGTACATGAAACAAGTATCATTGTCTCTGAATCTCTTTGAAATATAATATTTATTTCCATGGAGAAACAGTAAGATGGCAATATCCAGCAACATGATCAGACAATAAGAAGCGGAGGCAAGATGGCAGTGTGAAAACAGTGTCTTCCTAGAGCTCTCTCACAAGTTCTGCCAGATACCTCTAAAAAAGTTAATCTGAGCAGATTTGAGAGAGTTAGAAGCCACTAGTAGACTGAGTGGTGCAAATTTCCAAGCCAGGAGAGTCCACAAGGCCAAAGGATGGATCTGTAGGCTGAGAGAGTACCTGGCGCATGGAGCTGCACCAGGCCAGACCAAAGCAGAAGCAGCTGCAGAAATCAGCTAGCAATCCAGGCTTGGAGAAAGGTAGGCACCCGTAACTGGCAGAGATTCCCAGGCCTCCCAAAACAGGATGGCAGTTTGTTGAAGAAATGGGAGGCAGCAGTGCAGTGCTTGTGGCCATAAGACATCCATTCCTGAAGCTTGCAACCTGAAGGTTTGAAACTCGCCTGCTTGAACTTCTGGGAGATGTAACGGCCACGTAAAGGTCTCTCATTCCTTCCTCTCTCACTGACCAAGAGAATTCCTCCAGAAAAATGCTTAAATAGAGGAGACAGAAGTGGGGCTTCAGTAGCCAAATGGTGGGAACTCCTGAGTCCCAGAAGGGCAGAGCCAGAAAGGGTCAACACCAGGAACCCAGACGTGCCGTTGCACAGCCAGGGGAAGGGGCAGACACCAGCACAAACAACAGTCAAGACTACTAGTGCTGGAGAGCACCCCCAGGGGAAGAGGAGACCTCCAGCAGCCAGACAAACTCTCCCCCAAACCTTCAGGAAACCAAAGGCCATAATACACAAAACCATCAACTAGACTCACAATTCCCAGAACAAGAAACTGGGGACAGAGATCCCTGACCCCCAAAAGCAGAAACCCATTGTAAAGCCAGGAAAAAGATAACCAACATGCAGAAGAACATGGAAAAACTGAGGACGATTGATTCTTTTTTTGGAGACAGAGAATATCAAAATACCAATTCAGAACATGGCAGCATTGACACTATACCCACATCTGATACCTCAAAAGGGAATGTGAACTAGTCTCAAGGCAAGGCCAAAAAGCATTTCTGGAAGTGCCAAAGGAAGACTTGAAAACCAAATTAGGGAGATAAAAGAAAAAATGTGAATAAAAACATAGATGAGATCAAATCTTTAAGAAGTAAAATTGGCCAAATGGCTGAGATTCAGAATCTAAATAGAGAAAATGACACTTTGAAAGGTAAAATCACCCAACTGGAAAAGGAGACTCAAAGGCAAAATGAAGACAGCAACTCATTAAAAATTAGAATTGAGTAAGTAGAAGCTAATGACTCTATGAGGCATCAAGAAGTAGTAAAACAAAATGTAAAGAATGAAAAAACAGAAGAAAATGTAAAATATCTTATGGGAAAAACAACTGACCTGGAAAATAGATGCAGGAGAGGCAATTTAAGAATTATTGGTTTATTGGAAAGCCGTGATGAAAAAAGAACCTGGACAGTATCTTTGAATAAATTATCAAAGATAACTGGCCAGAGGTCCTAGAACCAGAGGGGAAAATAATCATTGAAAGAATCCACTGAGCACCCCATCAAAGAGATCCCAAATAGAAAACTCCAGGAAATACTAAAGTGAAATTTCAAATCTGCAAAGTCCAGGAGAAAATACTGCAAGCAGCCAAAAAGAAACAATTCAAATAGTGTGGAACTACAGTCAGAACCACATAGGATCTTTCCACTTTTACATTAAATGACAGGAGAAATGGGAAAACGATATTCTGAAGGCCAAAGGAGCTGTAACTACAACCAAGGAACAACTACCCAGGAAAATTGAGCATAATTTTTTTTCATTTTCTTTGTTTATTTAATATTTTTGGTTTTCAACATTGATTTTCACAAGAATTTGAATTACAAATTTTCTCCCAATTTCTACCCTCCCCCAATTCCAAGATGGCATATATTCTGATTGCCCCAATCCACACTCAGCTCTCCCTTCTGTCACCCCACTCCCCACACCGTCCTATCCTTTTCCCTTTCTTGTAGGGCAAGATAGATTTCTATGCCCCATTGCCTGTATACCTTATTTCCTAGTTCCATGTAAAAACTTTTTTTTGAACGTATGCTTTTAAAACTTTGAGTTCCAAATTCTCTCCCCTCTTCCCTCCCCACCCACCCTCCCTAAGAGGTCAAGCAATTCAATATATGCCACATGTGTATCATTATGTAAAATCCTTCCACAATACTAATGTTGTGATAAACTAACTATGTTTTGCTCCTTCCTAGCCTGTCCCCCTTTGTTCAATTTTCTCCCTCGACCCGGTACCTTTTCCAAAGTGTTTGCTTTTGATTACCTCCTCTCCCATCTGCCCTCCTTTCTATCATCCTCCCCATTTTTTCTCCTTCCTCCTTCTTTCCTGTGGGGTAAGACCCCCAATTGAGTTAATCCCTCTTCAGGTCAAATCCAATGAGAACAAGATTCACTCATTCCCCCTCAATTGCCCCCACTTCCCTTCCTACAGAAACTGCTTTTTCTTGCCACTTTTATGTGAGATAATTTACCCCATTATATCTCTCTTTCTCCCTCTCTCAACATATTCCTCTCTCATCCCTTAATTTGATTTTATTTTTTTAGATATCATTCCTTCATATTCAACTCACCACATGACCTCTGTCTATACATACATGCATACATACATATATAACATATACACATATGTTATATATGTATATATTCCATTCAGCTACCCTAATACTGAGGTCTCATGAATCATATACATCATCTTTCCATGTAGGAATGTAAAGAAAACAGTGCAACTTTAGTAAGTCCTTGTGATATCTTTCTTGTTTACATTTTCATACTTCTCTTGATTCTTGTGTTTGAAAGTCAAATTTTCTATTCAGCTCTGGTCTTTTCACTGAGAAAGCTTGAAAGTCCTCTATTTTGTTGCAAATCCATATTTTGCCTTGGAGCATAAGGCACAGTTTTGCTGGGTAGGTGATTCTTGGTTTTAATCCTAGCTCCATTGACCTCTGGA
>CM053626.1:18286939-18320505 GCA_028646595.1 Phalanger gymnotis | reverse complement strand
AGGAATACATCAAGTTAGGATTCAGGTAGCAAAATTATATGTGCTTGTTTGAGAAAACAGATAATCAGTGCCTGAGAGAGGTAAGAATATTTCTAAGCAGAAACAGATATAGTGAAAAAAAATGATCAAGGTATCTTAAATGTATTAAAAACTATATAAAGTTTATAATGATCACACAACACAAACAGTGAAAAATAGGCAAAGGAGTAGAGACTTAGAATCCTGAGACAATCTATTCTTGGCTTGGTCAGTCTTGCTTATGTCATTAGGGGTGGAGTGGAGCCTGATTATATTTGGTTTCATTGAATTGTGTCTTACATGGGTAGTTTTGTTTGGATTATTTTGGTAAGTAACTTATAAATGGGCCCCCACTGCTGTATAGCAATCATTTTATCCTCCTCCCATTAATTAATTCTCCCCTCCTCAACTCCCCATGGTAAACACATATTGAACAAAGAAGAAGAAAGAAATGTCTTCATAACATATATGCATGCATGCATGTATGCAATATATATGCATATACATACAAACACACATACATATGTGTATACATATACATACACGTGTGTATATATGTATATGTAGATATATGTATAGTCAAGCAGGACAAATTCCAACTTAGGGCCAGTCAAAAAAAAATGGACATATCCTTCTGTATTTTCAGTCAACTATCAGGAAGTAATTAGCAGGTTTCAGCAAAGGCCATCTATAATACATTCATCAGAGTGTTTCTCTTCAAGTTCTGAACTCCAAAATCTTTTACTCACCCTTTTAATATGACCCTTTAGATTTAGAATGTCTAGCTATACTGCATTATTTTATTTCAGATATATGAATACTTGTCTTATATTCTCAAACTTCTTATATTACATAATATCAATATGTTGCCTGACACATAGTAGGAGCAGTAATAACTTCCTCCACTCCTTTTCTACTCTCTTTTGTCTAAGGCCCATGCCTTATTCTATGCTCATGTAGCACCTTTCGTTGTTGGGTTGATTCAGTCCCTAGAGAGGAGCTTACTACTTCCTTTATGGTTTAATATTAACCTAAGCGGTTACAGTCACACATGAATTGCTAACCCTCCCCTCAACTTTTTATATTTACTAAGAACAATTCTAAAAAAAACAAAGCAAAACACCACCCCAAATTATAGACGTACTCTCCTGTAAGTTCTCTCCCACTGTCATGTACATATTTTGTCCTAGAGATAATGGAACTTTAAAAGAAGTACAAAATCAATAAGGCACATTGATAGAGATTACATGTGGAGAAAAAAAAAACTTTTAGATCTCCCTTACTGGGAATATTCTTCTTGCTACTTGGAAACATCAAGTTTCACTTAGATTCAAATCTCACTTGGGCTTCAAGGGCTTCACTGTCCTTGTTAATTTCCTAAATAACATTTCTATTCACACTCCTCCACCCAGAGTCTTGAAACTGTTGTTTTTTCATGTGGTTATCTGTATCCATCCATCTAGGGTCCTCCTCTTTCATCAGGCACAACTGTTTTAGTGACTACTGCTTCCACCTCTCCTAGTTGGAGGAACCTCTTATATGGCCTCTTTATCTTTCAAACAAGGATCTTGGATACTCTTATTTCATATTATTAATTAACTCAAGAGAAGAAAAGAGTAAATATGAAATAAACTAAGATATCCTCTGCTCCCAGTCACTTTGGCCAGGTGAAAGTTGTAAGAGCCAACAGGGATTTTCCCATCAGGTCAATTCCTGTTTACTCCAGTCTGCCCTTGGTATGCAGGGCAGCTAGGTTGTACTCTAGAGTGGCAGGGTAGAATTAGGAAAACTAATCTTCCTGAGTTCAAATCTGACCTAAGATACTTACAAGTTGTATGCGCCTTTACAATTCACTTAATCGTATTTGCCTCAGTTTCCTTATCTGTAAAATGACCTGGAGAAGGAAATGGCAAACCACTCTTGTATCTTAGCCAAGATAATGCTGCAAAGAGCTGGATAGATCCAAACAATTCAACAACAGTCCTTGATATGCCCCTTGCTTTCCAACTGTATATACAGCTGTATATTTTGTGAATAGAGAGAAGGAAGAGGAAAAGGAAGGTGAAGAGTATATTACATTTAAATTAGATCAGTAGAACTAAATGAGCTTATCTTGATTGCCTTAGTCATTTTAATGATGTAGAAGATATGGTTAATTATTGTGGCTGTGCATGGTCAGGAGTGGAATTAGAGTTGGTGGAGAATGGAGAAAAGTATTGAAATAGATATTAGAGCAAAGAGATAATATTATGAAATCATCTATTTAGTGTTAGAAAGTAACATTGAGGTCATTTTGTTCAGCTTCCTTCATCTTCCAGTAATGAAGGTGGAAAAGACTCATGGGTCTTAAATGATCATATCAATATAAACTATCACATTCAGGATTTGAATTCAGTCCCTCTGACTCCAAACCCAAGATTGTTTGCCAGAAATAACAGTTCAATTTGGGTAGAGAGGTAATGCCAAACGATAGTGATGGCCAAGCTGAATTTGTATGCAATAAATTTGTAGTACAAAATATCACCTTGACTTCAGCCGTGTTTCAAGTACTACTTTTCTGTATTCAGCAGCCCTGAATCAATGATGAAGAAATCACATAGTGAAAGTGACCAAGGAGTATTTGAAGTATGAAAATAGAACATGGAAAATGGGTAAAAAGGAATTAGGATAATAGTGAGTCAAACCTTTTTGCGATTGAGTATAGAGTCAAAACTAGATGTGGAAGATAGAATAAGGATGACGAGGATGAGGAATAAATGTGACTGAACTCACTGAAATGGTGAAGGGTAGATTTAGTGTTAGTGAGAGAGATAGATGCAGAGAAGATTGTGGTCAGAGAGTGAAATTGAAAAATCCTTGTCAAAGAACTATGGTTTGGCTTGAAACATCACCCTTCCTGTAACAGAATACAATGATTTATACAATGTGGTTTAATGAAATCATTCTTCATATTGATGTGGTCACATAATTAAATCAGGGTTGAGGGTAGCTGTAAAAACTGATCACTGTTTCAAAAAGCTTACTTTCTATTATTAAACATGATACATGACCTTGGACTGTGATGCAACTAGGGTGGGATGATTGGGCTTTTGCCCCAGAGTGCTAGATTCAATAGATACTGATAGCATTTGCAGTTTTTAATGGAGAATTGTTCCAAATCAACCTTAGGTTTCATTAAAAAATATGTTAAACATTCTACTTAAGGAAGATAATTTCAGATATATTCTATAATCTGAAAAAATATTTTTGAATCACCTTATACCTTTTCTAGACACAGAATTAAAGACTTCCTAACAATTAGGTAGTTTTAAATATGTTATCTCTTGTATCTTACTAATTTTATATGTATATACTTTGTATTTACAATTGATCATTTCCCATCCTACCCTACAATTCATATTAAATGCTCCTTTTAACAAAGAAAAAAAACAATTATTCAGGAAGGAATAAGCTTTTTTAAGTGCTTACTATGTACCAGAAATTTTACAAATATGATCCATTTGATCCTCACAACAACTCTGTGAGGTAGGTGCTATTATGATCTCCATTTTACCATTTTACAGAGGGAAGTAATGTGTCATAGTCACATAGCTAACAGGGTTTGAGGCCATATTTGGTCTTCCTGGTTCCTTGTTCAATTCTCTATCGACTATGCCACCTAGCTTCCCCTTAAGCAAATTGGATAGTAAATTGTGTAAAGAATAACAAACAACATTTACAGAATGTAGAATCTATTAGACATGACTTCCAAAGTCTCATCCAGTTCTAAATCTTTAGACTATGTATTATTCTTCCAAATTTAGGGATGTGGAAACAGTGATTAAAATTTAAGTGGTGTGCCCATTATTTCATTCCTAGCAAATACGTGAGGGTTTTGAACATGTCTCTTCACTTGAACTCTATTACTCTGTCCTTAATGCTAATAACAGAACTAAATGTGGACAAGAGAAAATGTGTTAGGAAAACAGATTTGACCCATATTAGTAATGCCTATTGGTTTGCATCAGTAGATGTTCATGTAATTTGCTAAATTTTATCTGATTGTTCCTCCCCAAGAACAGGGTCTGTGAGTTGTTGGTGATAATAGAGGTTAACTATGTCTGACCTTTTGTTTCTGAGACATAATTTTCTATTTCAAAATGACTTCCTTTGAGGTTTCATTTGAAGTAACGTTATTACAGATCCAGTATTTTTATGCCCTAAGAATCCTCACTGTGACATATCACATCGTTGATCCTACAGGATTTTGTCTGAGAAATAACAGTTTTTAATAAGGAGTCAGACACTGTTAAAGATCTCTCTGTGTTGCAATCCTGCTTGAGGCTTGTAGAATGCATGTAATTATGCTAATGGGAATAGCCAGTGCCTAATGCTGAGAAAATGCATCAGAGACACCTCAAGCCTGAATAATTTGACCTCCCCAGACTAAAAAAAGAAGGTGCCTCTCATATTTCCCAAAGTCATTAGCAAGGTTGGCAAATCTTGAAGATTTGATTTAAACTAGATGATACAATACCTTCCACTCTAATAAATCTTCATATATTCTTTAACAGAATGAAACAGAGGATACAAAAGCTCAGTGTCTACTCTCAGATGAGCAGCATATGGTGCTGGCTTTGAAACAATCTCTAGTGAGTTCAAATGGCAATAAACAGGGTGAGTTATTATTGTCCATGGAAAATGGGGAGGGTGCGCGCGTGTGTGTGTGTGTGTGTGTGCGCGCTCTCTTGTTTTAGGTAAATAGCGACGAAGGAAAGCCTGGTTTCTATAGAGTTGGTTTTTACTAATTTTCAGTTTACATATATGCATATATATGTATATGTATTCTTTTTAGAGGTGTGGGGAGGATACAGAAAGGTGATTTTATCTATTTAGGGAATTCACAGTGTGAATTCTCCCTCTACTGAAGTCAATTAACTCCTTAGGTATTCTTAGAATCCCAGAGACTTGTCTGGGGCACCCGGTGGTTGCAAGTTGTCAAGACTTATACAAGTCATACATGTCAGATTGTCAAAAAAAAGATTTAATTCTAGGACTTCCTTACTTCAAGGCTGTCCCTCCATCCTCAAATGATGCTGGCTTTATGCCTGTATAACTCATTTTATGATTTTGTAATTATAATGAGGGGTAATTAAAAATTCAATTTAGGTTATTCACCTGTGTGTATCATACTCAGTGTTGAGATGGGGAAATCTGAGGATTGCTACAATATTTCTCTATATTTCTTTTGTGCCAGGGAGTTCTTCAGATTATAAATAACAAGCTGGCAAGTGCTTCAAAAGTCATCTAGTCTATTCTCTATGTAGTACAGATGAGAGAATTGAGGTCCAGAGAAGCTAAATGTCATTGACTAAGGTAGGATTTGAACCCAGTTTTTCAAACTCTTAAGAAATTGCTTTTACCCAGTGTACCAGGGCACCTCATGCTGTAGTGGAAAGAACTATCAACCAACAAATCAAAATGCGTATATTAAGCCCTTAATTTATTCTAGACACTAGTGATTTATATATGATTATTGAATGAATGTCTGTATCCCTGGTATTTTAGGTAGTTCTTATTCAGAAGAGACAAAGTACTTTTAACATAGCTTTTCAAGTAATATGCCTTTTCTCAAACTATAACACACAATTCCATCTATATATGTATCAATCTCTGAATATATAAAGGGAGTCTTTGAGTATCCCTTTCATTTTCCGTAGTGCAAAAAAGCATTAGTCTATTTATAGAAAGATTTTAAGCAATGGTGAAAGATGTTGCTTTTTTGTTTCACATATTCTAATACGTTCATTTAAAAAACCTTCATGGGGATGTCATATGCATGCACACACCCCACATATATGTATACATATGCACATATGGATATATATATGCATTATATATATATGGAGAGAGAGAGAGAGAGATAAAGATAGAGATAGACAGAGACTGAGATAGAGAGACAGACAGAAGGTGACAGAGACACAGAGAGAAACAGACAGACCGACAAATACAGAGAGAGACAGAGAGAGGGAAACAGAGGGACAGACAGACAGAGAGACAAACAGAGACAGAGAAGCAGAGATAGACAGAGACAGACAAACAGAGAAAGAAAGACAGAGAGAGAGAAACAGATGGAGAGACAGAGACAGATACAGAAAGACAGACAGACAGACAGATAGAGACAGAGACAGACAGGGAGATGATTTATTGTTATAAATGTAACCTAGTTTAGCTCATCATTTCAAAGAGAGGTCATGTAGTATGGTCAGGAAGATTGCTTGGCTTAGAGTTAGAAAGACATGGATTTGACTCTCACTTCATAATTAGCCACATGACTCCAGTTAAGTCACTTAATATCTCCCAGTCTTTTTCCTCATCTAAAAAACAAGTGAAACAAAAAAATAATAAACAGACAAACACACATACACACAGGCACACACCAAACAAACAAACAAATACAATGATGGAATGATAATAGCGCCAACATCATACAATTTATGGAATATCAAATGAGGAAAATCTCTAATAAACTTTGTAAAATTTATAGTGCTAGGAATGTGCTAGCTATTATTGTTATTACCAATGAGGAAACTGAGGATAAGTAAGCTAAGAAATTCACTCAGCTACACACAGCTGTATATGTGAGTAAATCAGAATTCAAATACAGCTACTCTGATTATAAATTCACGTCCTTCCTACTCCCCCATTGAATCTTAGCCTGGTTACAATTAAATTTAAATTCAAAATGTCAAAATTGTTTATAAGGCACAATCTCTAGGAAAATTCTCAAAAATTCTGAAAAAAAATCATAGAATTTAGACACAGAAATGTCCATAGATATCATTTAAACCAGTAGTCAAGTAGTCCCTAATGGAGCTAAGAAACTCTAGAATGGAATTGTTAAGTCTCCAAAGAGCATAGAAGAAGTTAGTGAAACTGCTGGAGCTACAAGTCTAGTCACATTTTCTTTGAAAAGAGATGTGAAGATTTGGAGGAAAACATGGCATTCATGATTATAATTTATGACTTCATTCAAAAGATTTATGCCTTACATCCTTAAATAATTCAGGGCACATATAGAACTGTCTCTCTCTCTCTCTCTCTCTCTCTCTCTCTCTCTCTCTCTCTCTCTCTCTCACACACACACACACACACACACACACACACACACACGGTAATTGGATTCAGATAAGAAAAGTTTCAATAGCACAATGAAGTTTTTATCATTGATAATCTGTGTTTCAGAAATATAATTTCATCATAATCATGCCAGTTTCAGCAAAGATATGCAAAGACATTTGAGAATGAATAATATGGACTTTTATGAAGAGTGATAACTACTTTGGCCAATTTCAGTATATTACTATTTTATATAAAGATCAAATCAAATTTAAAGGAGTTTAATAGTGGTTGTATGTGTTTAAAAACAAAAGGGTTATGATCTTATGATTTTTATGATGATAGACAATTCAGGAAGAAGAATTTCTACAGAGAATCATTAATATTCTCATATTCTCCAAGTGTAGGTTTTGTCTTGACTCGAGGCCTGGGATTTCATCTTTGTAGGCAAATCTTGGAGTGTAATCATGACAAACTGATAGACTTTGGAAATTTATTGATAACTCATTGTACTACTAGAGCATTGCCTGGTACACCAAGTGGTACAGTGACTTATTCAGATGCAAACAGCTAGCATTTTCAGAGGCAGGGATCGAACTCAGAATTTCCTGACCTGAAAGCCAAATCTCTGTTGATGAAACCATATTTTCTCCATGTTAAGGTTTTGAATATAAATACCAATGAGCCACCATTGGATCTCTCACGCCATTGTCTATTGACAAAGAAAGGGAAAATAAACACACACATACACACACACACACATGCGCGCGCACACACACACACACACACACACACACCATTTGTTTGGAAACAAGATAATTGGATAAATATTTTATTCTAAAGAGCCCCATAGATATTAACACAGTCTTGGTGGAACTACTATATAATTCGAGTGGATTTGTTTCAATAAATTATTTATCAATTTTCAATTCAGCAAGTGTTTACTGAGTGACTTTCAACTTCTTAGGCCAGGAATAGGAGCTGACATTTCAATAAAATTCCAAAGATTTCATTTTACATAAAGAAAGCATAAACTTCTCTACATTTTCCCACAAGGTACTACTTCAAAGGAAAACAATTTTATCTCCTTTAACAGTAAGTTTCCTGGATGCTTAATTTTTATACCTTCTTACTACATCTAAAATTTCACTAATATAGAGAGCTCCCAGTAAAGAAACTCCCCATTTGCAAAGGAGATTTCCACTTGTTCCAAAACTGATAATGGAGGCTTACCTAGGGCACTGAAAAGATTTGTGATCTGCCCAGGATCACAGGGCCGATGTCTACTGGTGTTTGGACTTGAACCCAATTTTTCCTGACTCTAAAATCAGCTCTCTATCCCATAAACAATGATACATTTCTGTTTTATTATGTTAAGAATTGCATTCTGGTGAATGAATCATAGAAGTATAAGACATTAATCTGGATTATAGAATTTGAGAATTGACTGCCTAGTCAAACCCTCTGACAAAAGAAATTGCCACGATAAAATACCCAACATGTGGTTTTCCAGACTATGCTTGAAGCCCTTCAGGAAGGGAAAGACAGTGGTAGAATTCAGGCAGTTCACACCTGTTCAGTAGAACCAGTACCTAATTTCAGGTTTAGTTTTGAGAACCGGTTGTTAGCAGGTTGTGCTTCGACTTGGTTCTGTGGAGAACCAGTTGTGAATTCATTTGAATCCCACCACTACGAACTCACCACCTATTCAGATAGCCCATTCTACTTTGGACACGAATCGTTAAAAAGTTTTCCTGGTGCCAAACATAGATTTGCCTTTGCAAATTATCCCATTAACTTTTTGTTCTGCCTTTGGGGTCAAATAGAAGAAGCCTAAAACTTTCTCTTGGCATAGATTGATGAAGACATCATTATGGCCCTCTCCTCTTTTTTCTCCACTCCTTCAGAAAACAAGAAATGATTAAGTGCTTACTAAGTGTTAGATACCATGCTTAAGATGAGAGTTAAAAAAAAAAAAGCAAAAACTGTCCCTTCCCTCTGGGAGATCACATTCTAAGTATAAAGATAACACACAAAATGTAAGGAGTAAATGGAAGGTCATTTCAGAGTGAACAGTACAAGCATAGGGAAGGACACTGAGAGGGACCCTGTAGAAAGTACAATTTAAATGGAGTCTTGAAGGAGTTCGTGGAATCTTAGATGCAGAAGTGAAGAGGGAAGAGGGTTCTGTTAGTGGGGAATATTGAGTGCAAAGGCATGGAAATAGAAGATGAAGTGCTACATATTAAAATAATAACAATAATAAGCAAATGTAGTTACATTGTAGGGCTTGCAAAGGAGAGTAAAGTACATGAAGACTGAAAAGATAGGAATGGGGTTGTTTATGAAAAGTTGTAAATGTCAGAGGAAAGCTACCTGACCTGGGGGTAATATGGGACCACTCTTTTTTTTTTCAACACAGAGTTGATACGTGAGTACATTTCCTTTAAAAAGATCACATTGGAGCCCAGGACGGGAGTCTGTAGGAGTGCAAAGCCTGTGGCCACAGGAGCAGCTAGCCTGGAGGCCTCCAACCCCAGGCAAATGCAAGGGCACCAGACCAAACCAACTGTGAACAGCAGAGAAATCCAGCCAACATGCCGGTCTGAGAGGTCATTGAGAGAGCAAAATGCCAGAGCAGGAACAGGCCCAGGGCAGAAGTACCAGCTACGGCCACAATCCATCTCCAGGCCACTCAGCCCAGAATGGGAGTCTGTCAGAGCACAGGGCCTGCATCTGTGGGAACAGGTAGCCCAGAGGCCTCCAACCCACAGTATAAATATTTGAAACTCACCTTCTTGAACTTCTGGGAGGCATGATGTGCAGGTGCAACAGCTTCGTGTCCCACCTTTGAATAAACCCAGAGAATAAAACCTCAGGAGAAACAGGAGCCAGAAGGGGGGCTTCAGTAGGGAGAGAAGTGGGGGAGAGGGCCCCTCCCTTGGTGGCAGAAGGAGACTAGTGCAGGAAGAGAGGTGTCCCAGCAGCTCTCACCTCAGCAGAACACCGAGACTAACCGAACCTCAGGGGTGGAGCTAAATAACGTCAACACCAGGACCCCAGACTTGGCTTTGAACAGCCAGGGGAAGTGGCAGACACCAACACAGACAGGAGCTGAGACCACCCATGCTGTAGAACAGTCCTGGGGAAGAGGAGACTCCCAGAAGCCAGACTACACCTACCCCACACCACATGAAACCAGAGGCCATAGCACATAAAGCTAGATCCCAACACAAGAAACTTGGGAAAGAGCCCTCTGAGCCCCAGAAGCAGAGATCCACTTCAAAAACCAGGAGGAAAAAAACACCATGAAAAAGTATAGCAAGAAACCTTGAAAGACAATTGATTCATATTATGGAGACAGGGAAGATCAAAATACCAACTCAGAAGAGGACAACATGGACACTACACCCACATCTGAAACATCAAAAGGGAAAGTGAACCGGTCTCCAGACCAAAAAGCATTATCGGAAGAACTCAAGGAGGACTTTAAAAACGAAATTAGGTAGGTAAAAGAAAAAATGAAAAAAAAATCAATGAGGAAACCAAATCTTTCAAAGGTAAAATCAGGGAATTGATTAAGGAAAATCAGAATGTAATTGGAAAAAAAAAATGTCTCATGGAAAAGTAAAATCAACCTAATTGGAAAGGAGATAGAGAAGATAAAGGAAGAAAACAAGACATTAAAAGTTATAATTGGGCAAGTAGAAGCTAATGACTCGAGGAGACATCAAGAATCAGTGAAACAAAATCTAAAAAATGAAAAAAAATAGAAGAAAACATGATATATCTGACTGGAAAAACAATCAACCTGGAAAATAGATCCAGGAGAGACAATCTAAGAATTATTGGTCTACCTAAAAGCTCTGATGAAAAAAAAAGCCCGGACAGCATATTCCATGAAATCCTTAAGGAAAATTGCCCAGCGGTCCTAGAACCAGAGAGCAAAATTGTCATTCATTGAAAGAAGCCATTGATCACCTCTTGAAAATGATTGCAAATTGACAACTCAAAGAAATACAATAGCAAAATTCCAGAACTACCATGTCAAGGATAAAATCCTGCAAGCACCTAGAAAGAAACAATTCAAATACCACGGAACTACAGTCAGGATCATGCAGGATCTTTCAGCTTCTACATTAAATGACAAGAGAAATTAGAATACAATATTTCAAAAGACAAAGGAGCTTGGATTACAATCAAGGATCAACAACCCAGCAAGATTGAGCATAATTTTCTAGGCAAGGAGATGGACATTCAATGAAATAAGGGAATTCCAGATCTTCCTGATGAACAGGCCAGAGTTCAATGGAAAATTTGATCTCCAAATACAAAACTCAAGAGAGACATAAAAAGGTAAATGGGGGGGGGGAGAAACCCTAGCTAATCAATAAGGCTAATTGATTACATCCTTATATAAGATTATTTTGTTTTATATGTATATATATGTCAATCTTTAGAATAGTATACTCATTATGACAACTGAAAGGCATGTTCATAGACTGTGGATATCAGCATAAAATAACCAATACAATGATAAAAATATATAATCAAGAGATATAAAGGGATAGCTCTGGGAGAAGAGGTAAGGAGG
Source organism: Phalanger gymnotis (assembly GCA_028646595.1). NCBI lineage: Eukaryota > Metazoa > Chordata > Mammalia > Diprotodontia > Phalangeridae > Phalanger > Phalanger gymnotis. Next base: position 18,308,795 of record CM053626.1, on the reverse strand, counting down.
TGGTAGAAAATTACATCACATGAAGAGGCACAAAAACATATTGTAGTAGAGGGAAAGAAGGGAGGGAGAAGAGTAGTATTTGAGCTTTACTCTCATCAGATTTGGTTCAAGAAGGGAATAACAAACCCTGATAAGTACAAAAATCTAACTTGTCCTACAGGCAGTAGGGGGGGAAAGGGAAAAAAGGGAAGGGGTGGTCAGAAGGGAGGGAAGAAATACCAAGTGGAAAACTACAAGATAAGGGAGGGGTAAACTGAGGAAGGTGGCTGTCAAAAGCAAAACTGTTGAGGAGTGGAAGGGGAAAGGGAGAAATAAAAGCATAAATGAGGTGGAAATAGGATGGAGAAAAAGACACAGAGAGAAATCACAACTGTGAATGTGAATGGGATGAACTATCCCATAAAACAAAGTGTATAGCAGAATGGATTAAAAACCATAACCTACAATATGCTGTTTACAAGAAACACATTTGAAACAGGGGGATACACAGAGAGTAAAGTTAAAAGGCTGGAGTAGAATATATCGTTCTTCAGCTAAAGTAAAAAAAAAAAAGCAGGTGTAGCAATCCTAATCTCAGAAAAAGCAAAAGCAAAGATAGATCTAATTAAAAGAGATAAGAAAGAACACTACATCCTGCTAAAAGGGACCGTAAACGATGAAAAAATATAATTGTTTAACATATATTCACCAAGTGGTATGGCATGCAAATTATTTTACAGGAGAAGTTAAAGGAGTTACAGGAAGAAATAGACAGCAGAACTATAAAAATTGGAGACCTCAACTTCCCCCTTTCTGAACTTGATAAATCTAACCTTAAAATAAATAAGAAAGAAGTTAAGGAGGTGAACAGAATTTTAGAAAAGGCAGATGTGATAGACTTCTGGAGAAAACTGAATGGGGATAAAAAGGAATATGCAATTTCTTAGTGGTACACAGCACATACTCAAAAAACTGACCATGTACTAGGGCATAAAAACCTCACAATCTAGTGCAGAAAGGCAGAAGTGGTCAGAGAATACTTTTTCAGATCACGATGCAATAAAATTATTTGTAATTAAAAAATCATGGAAAAGTAGGCTGAAAATTAATTGGAAACTAAATGATCTAACTCTAAAGAATGAGTGTGCCAATCAACAAATCATAGAAACAATTAATAATTTCATTCAAGAGGATGACAATAATGAGACAACATACAAAATTTATGGGATGCAGCAAAAGCAGTTCTTAGGGGAAGTTTCATATCTCTAACTGCTTATATGAATAAAATAGAGAAAAGGAGATCAATGAATTGGGCATGCAACTGAAAAAGCTAGAAAAAGAACAAATTGAAAATCCTCAGCTACATACCAAACTAAAAATACGGAAAATCAAAGGAGAGATTAATAAAATTGAAATCAAGAAAAATCAAGAATTGAATTAATAAATAAAACCAAGAGCTGATTTTATGAAAAAAAAAACAATAAAGTGATAAGTCTTCGGTCAATTTGATTAAAAAAAGAAGAAAGCCAAATTACCAGTACTGAAAATGAAAAGGGTGAATTCACCTCCAATGAAGAGGAAATTGAAACAATAAGTAGAAATTAATTTGCACAATTGTATGCCCACAATTTTGACAACCTGAGGGATATGGATGAAAACCTACAAAAATATAAATTGCCCAGGTTCACAGAAGGTGAAGTAAAATCCCTAAATACCACATATCAGAAAATGTAACTGAGCAAGCCATCAATGGACTCCTTAGGAAAAAATCTCCAGAGCCAGTTGGTTTTACATGTGAATTTTATCAAACATTTAAAGAAAAATTAAGTCCTATACTTTATAGACTATTTGGGAAAATAGGTGAAAAGGGAGTCCTAACAAACTCTTTTTATGACACAAATATGGTACTACTACCCAAACCAGGAAGAGTCAAAACAGAGAAAGAACATTATAGACCAATTTCCCAAACGAATATTGAAGCAAAAAATTTTAAGAAACTATTAGCAAAAAGATTGCAGCAACTTATCATAAGAATAATACACTACGACCAGGTAGGATTTATTCCAGGAATGCAAGGCTGGATCAATATTAGGAAAACTATTAGCATAATTGACCATATCAACAACAAAACTAGCAGAAACCATATGATCATCTCAATAGATGCAGAAAAAGTCTTTGACAAAACACAACAACCATTCCTATTAAAAACAAACTAGAAAGCACAGGAATAAATGGAGCCCTCCTTAAAACTATGAATGCCATCTACCTAAAACCATCAATAAGCATTATCTGTAATGGGGATAAGCTAGATACATTCCCAATAAGGTCCAGGGTGAAACAAGGATGTCCATTATCACCCCTACTAATCAGTTTGGTACTACAAATGTTAGCTGTGAGAAGATAAGATAATATGAGAAGAAAAAGAAATTGAAGGAATTAGAACAGGCAAAGAAGAAAATAAATTACCACTTTTTGCAGATGATGTGATAATTTATTTAGAGAATCAAGTAAAAAAAATACTTGAAATAATAAATAACTTTAGCAAAGTTGCAGGATATAAAATAAACCCACATAAATCCTTGGCATTTCTATACATTACTAACAAAGCCCAACAGCAAGAGACAGAAAGAGAAATTCCATTCAGAGTTACCGTAGACACTACAAAAATTTGGGAGTCTATATGCCAAGACAAACCTAGGGCTTATATGAACATAATTATTTGATGTGAATAAAGTCAGATATAAAAATATGGGAAAATATCAGTTGCTCATGGTTAGGCTAAGCTAATATAATAAAAATGACAATTTTACCTAAATTAATTTATCTATTCAGTGCCATATCAATTGAACTACCTAAAACCTATTTTACAGAGCTGGATAAAATAAAAACAAAATTAATCTGGAAAAACTAGAGGTCTAGAATATCTAGGGAATTAATGAAAGTAAATGCTAGGGAAGGTGGCCCAGCCACACCAAATATTAAACTAAACTATTAAGCAGCAGTCATCAAAACTATCTGGTACCAGCTAAGAAATAGAGCCATGGATCACTGGAATATGACAGGTACACAAGATGCAGTAGTCAATGACTGCAGAAATCTACTCTTTAATAAATCCAAAGAATCTAGCTTCTGGGCTAAGAATTCACTATTTCACAAAAACTACCCGGAAAATTGGAAAATGGTAGGGCAGAAACTGGCTATAGATCAATATCTTATAACACATACCAAAATAAAGGCAAAATGGGTTCATGCTTTAGGAATAAAGGCTGATATTATAAGCAATTTGGGAAAGCAAGGAATACTTTACCAATCAGATTAACGGAAAAGCAAAGAATTCATGACAACAAGAAACAGAGAGCATTATCAAATGCAAAATGGATAATTTTGATTATGTTAAATTGAAATGTTTTTGCATAAAAAAAGCCAATGCAACAAAGATCAGGAGGGAAGCAGAAAATTGGGAGAAAATCTTTACAACTAGTGTCTCTGATAAAGGCCTCATCTCTAAAATATAGAGGGAATTGAGCCAAATAAATATTCCCCAATTGAGAAATGGTGAAAGGATATGAAGAGGTACTTTTCAGAGGAAGAAATTAAAGATATCTATAGGCATATGAAAAAATGCTCTAAATCACTACTGATTAGAGAAATGAAAATCAAAACAATTCTTAGATACCACATCTCTCCTGTTAGATTGTCTAAAATGACAAAACAGGAAAATGATAAATGCTGGAGAGGATGTGGGAAACCTGGAACATTGTTACATTGCTGGTGGAGTTGTGAACTGATCCAGTCATTCCGGAGAACAGTTTGGAACTGTGCGCAAAGGATAAAAAAAATGATCATACCATTTGGCCCAGCAATACCACTTGTGGGGCGGTATCCCAAAGAGATCACACAAGTGGAAAAAGGACCCATGTGTACAAAAATATTTATAGCAGTGCTTTTTGCAGTAGCAAAGGACTGGAAATCAAGGGGATGCCCATCAATTGGGCAATGGCTGAACAAGTTGTGTCACATGAAAGTAATGGAATACTATCGTGCTATAAGAAATGGGGAAGATACAGACTTCATAACAACCTGGAAAAATCTACACAATATAATGCTGAGTGAATAGAGCAGAACCAAGAGAACATTATACACAATCACAGATACATGGATTCTGTGATGACTAACCCTGATAGACTCCGCTCTTCTCAGCAATACAAGGTGCAAAGACAACTCCAAAGGACTCATGATGGCGAGAGCTATCTACATGCAGAGAAAGAACTATGGAGTCTGAATGCAGATTGAGGCATACTGCATGCTCTCCTTTTTTTCCCTTTATTTTTTTTCTCTTTTTTTTTGCTTTTTGGTTTTTATTCTTCTTTCTCATCATTCATTCCATTTGTTATAATTCTGCTTTACAACTCAACTATTGTGTAAATAAGTTCAATGCAAAACTATACGTAGAAGATATACTGGATTCCATGCAATCTTGGGCAGCGAGCGGGAGAGGAGAAAAGAAAATCTGGAACTCAAAATTTTGTGGAACTGAGTGTTGTAAACTCAAAATTAAAAAAAAAATCTTAATTATAAAAAATACAAAAAAAAGAAAATCACATTGACACCCATACCAGCCTTTTATTAATTTTTATCTTATCTTATTATGATTGGCTTGTTTAAAGGCACTCAGGTTCTGGTTCTGGTTATCATAGTTTCAAGCATTTGGATAAGGCTCATCTATTTCAGTATAAAACTACAGGGAAACCCCCTCCCCCATATCACACTCTCTCATGTTCTATAGGATTTATTTACTGGATTGTTGGTCCATGGGAACCTTTATATCTCAGCACCAGACAAAGACTGGTGTCTAAGGGCAGCAATGAAGTAGAAGGATATTGCCCCTTCTATCCTTTTCAACTGAATGAATATTTAATTGGTGATTTTTATGCTACTAGAAAATTTGTGCTTAGTTTGAAGAGAAGCATTATGTTGTTTCTGTTCCTGGACAACCAGAAGCAGAAGCAGAATGACAAATAAAAAACTCTAGGAGGAATAAAAAATAATGATGGTGGGAAATTTTATGGAAAGACTAAAAAAATATAAAGGATGAAAAAAGGAGAATGGATTCCTATGGTTGAGGGTAGAAGCAGTATCCACATTGAAGAAACCACTGGCTTATCATTATCTATAAAGACAAAATGGCCAAAAAGAGAAAGGGAATCTGGAGAGAGAATTTTCTTTCTGAATTTGAACAAGTCTTTTAATCTGTTAGGCCACTGTTTCTACTCATCTGTAATACTCGAGGGTGGTATGTGATTTTCTCTAAGGTGTTTTCTATAATTCAAATTCTGAGGATCTGTATTTTATTTTGGTGTCAATGACTGCCCTTAATGAATACATAATTGCTTTTAGATATTTCTATTACCCTGATGTCTCCTTCCTCCTAGCCCCAATACACTTCTCTGGGGGATGTGATCTGTTCTAACAAACCAGTGCCATTCTAGTAAATATAAATAAATACATTATTCTCAAAATGTAAAAAAAATATTCCTGAAAAGGAATCCTTTGGTAGGTATACATTTTTTTTTATTTTAAAGTCTCACGATTCAAAAGATATAATGTTTTAATTAATACATCTTCAAAATATGTCCCTTTAAGTTGTACACTGTATCTTTCATCCCTTCTATCACACATCCTGAAAAAAAAATATGAAAGGAATTCTTGATAATGACATCTGGTTGAATAAAATACATGAAATGGTAATTTAGTAAATTATCACTCTATGTGGAAAAAGATAGTCATCACTTCAGAGAATATATTTGGAATAGAGCAATGGCCAAGACGTTGCTGCTGTTGTTGCTTCTGGTGGTGTTTTTTGTTAAATTTACTTTGGCTTTGTTTATTATGAATTTTGCAAGCCACCATCAGGGAAAAAAATCAAAACTAATTCCATAATGTGAAATAAATTCCAGAAATTCCACAAAATGAAAAAAAGAGTTATCACTTGTTACTTTGCTATTTCTGTGTTTCTAGTTTCTGTACACTCTGCATTTTATTGAAGGGGGGGAACACAAAGAGTGTAAAGCAGTATGGGAATAAAAAATGATAATAATTATTTTCTTTATGGATAACATGGAATGGCAGCTAAAAGAAGAATATGGAAGTTTAAGAAGAAAATGTTTTCACAGTGAGGAGAGGAAGTTGTGATAAAGATCAAGAAAGTTTAGAGCAAAACGGAGGAAAAAAGGAAACCAAAAGATAAAAGAGGATTTCTGCATGTACAGCTGTGAGCAAGTTTTAAAAAAAAATAGGCCAATGACAGATAGGATAGGATCTTTAAGCACTGTAGAGCTCACAATGTTCCTCCTCAATCCCTCCTCCCCAGGCTGATTTAACTGATGTAGTCAAGACTTCCTGAAATCCCCCTTGGATCAATGCATATCAGTAGCACTTTTGCAATTTATAATCTTATGATGGAACATCTAGAAAAGAAAATATTTCTTGATGTATCCCAACAACCAAACCCCTTCATTAGGAAACTACCAACTATCCATTTAGTACTTATACTATCAATATTTATGTATGTACATATTATCTTCCTTGATATAATGAAATTTTCTTGGAAAAAAGGAGGAAAATACTTATATATTTGTATCCCTACTTCCTATCCTTGTGCTGGGCACATAGTATGCAATTAAAATGCTTGGTAACCAAAAAAATGGAGAATTGTCTGAGGCATTGCGAAGTGACTTTGCTTGTGGAGACCCACAGGGCTAGGATGTGCAAATAGCTGGATGGAAACCATTTTTCATGGTCAGTTCATAAGTCACTAGTCTATGCTGTCTCTTTTGGTATCATTTGGAGTTACTATGTGGTATTAATTCAGCTTGACTATTTTTTTCTTATTTTCAGAAGATTATTTTAGTATTTTGTGAACAGATGTTGACAAAGGCTCTTTTTTAATGAAATTGTTAAGGAAAAGTATGGAGATTAATTTAGCTCTCTCTATGTGTGTGCCTGTCTGTCTGTCTCTTAATATACTCTGTCTCTCTGTCTCTGTCTCTATCCGTCTCTGTCTCTCTGTCTCTCTGCGTCTGTCTCTGTCTCTGTCTTTGTCTCTCTCTGCCTCTGTCTCTTTCTGTCTCTGTCTGTCTGTCTCTATCTGTCTCTGTCTCTATCTGTGTCTCTGTCTGTCTCTGTCTCTCTCTTAGAAGCCATGAAAATAAAGTGGGGAATTGCTAGAAGAAAAAAAAAGACACTAAACCATCATAAAATCAACTCAGATATTATATCAAGACAGGATATGTCAACTTCTCTACTATGGCTCTATGGACCATATATGTAACATTTTTTACCACGATGTCCCTCCCTACTAGCCACTCCCTCATTAGAATGTAAATTCCTTAAATAGTGTGGCAGAAACTAGGCATCAACCAATATCTTACACTCTATATCAAAATAAAGTCCAAATGGGTCCACAATTTAGGCATAAAGGGTAGCACCATAAGCAAATTAGGAGAGCAAGGAATACTCTGTCAGATTTATGGAGAACAGAAGAATTTATGACCTAACAAGAGATAGAGAACATTATGAAATGCAAAATCAGTAATTTTGATCACATTAAATTGAAAAGTTTTTGCACAAAGCCAATGCAACCAAGATTAGGAGGGAAGCAGAAAGGTGGGAAAGATTTTTTTTTTACAACCAGTGTATCTGATGAAGCCCTCATTTCTAAAATATATGGAGAACTGAGTAAAATTTATAAGAATATAAGTCATTCCCCAATTAATAAACGGTCAAAGGATATGAACAGGCAGTTTTCAGAGGAAGACATTAAAGCTATCTATAGTCCTATGAAAAAATGCTCTGAATCACTTTTGATTGTAGAAATGCAAATTAAAACAACTCTGTGGTACCACATCACACCTATCATATTGGTTAACATGACAAAACAGTAAAATGATAAATGCTGGAGATGATGTGGGAAAATTGGAACACTAATGCCTCGTTGGTGGAGTGGTGAACTAATCCAACCATTCTGGAGAGCATTTTGGAATTATACCTAAAGACCATACCTTTTTGACCTAACAATGAGATTTTAGGTCTGTATTCCAAAGAGGTAATACAAATGAGAAAAGGACCCACCAGTCCAAAAATATTTATATTAGCTCTTTTTTTTGGTGGCCAAGAATTGGAAATTGAGGGGATGTCCAACAGTTGGGGAATGGTTGAACAAGTTGTGGTATATGAATGTAATGTGATACTGTTGTACTATGAGAAATGATTTGCAGACAGACTTCAGAAAAACTTGGAAATTCTTAAATGAATTGATGCTGAGTGAAGCGAGCAAAAGCAGGAGAACATTTTACAAAGTGACAGCAACAATGTGCGATGAATGACTTTGACAAACTTATCTCTTTTTAGCAATGAAGGATCTAAGAAAACTCCAAAGAACTCATGATGTAAAATGCTATCTACATCCAGAAAAAAGAAGTATGGACTCTGAATGCAGATTGAAGCACGTTATTTGCTCTCTCTCTCTCTCTCTCCTTTGTTTCTTCCTTAAAATAAGTTCAATATGAATGCATATGTAGAGCCTATATCAAATTACATGCTGTATTGTGGTGGGAGGAGGGGAGAGATGGGGAGAAAATTTGAAACTCAAAATCGTATGGAAGTGAATATTGAATACTAAGAATAAATAAATTAATTAAAAAAGAAATAATGTAAAGTCCTTGAGGACAGATTCCATTTTTTTTTTGCTTTCATAATTGTATTTGTTTCTCCAGTGCTTAGCACGCTTCTTGACACAAAGTAATATCTTTAATATTTTTAATTCATTTTATCCTTTTTTGTAAGCTGAACTTATTCAAAATAAGTCGAAATATTCTAAGAAGCAAGAAGAAGAAAAATATTGTAATTTCAAATCTGGATATGCCCAGGTAAGAGAGAGAACATATTTCAAATAAGTGTGTGGGAAGACAAGTTTCCATTTTCCATATAAGCATGGGATAAATCTGATGTGGACATGGTATTCCCCTAGCATAAACTAATTAGGTAATTTTAAGTCACTTGCTAACTAAATTTTTCAAGATTTTAATTTTTACCAACCTAACATCTGTGTTGGTCTGTGAACATTTAAACCTACTTTGTCTTCTGGGAAAGAGATGCATTGAATAAATGGGAAGGGAAAAGAGATAGATAGACCTGTCTGTTCTTTGAACAAGACACTCCACTGTATGATTGGATGGACTGGTTATTTTCTGATTGCATGGTGCAGTGGATAGAAAACTGTGCTTGGTGTAAGATCAGTTCAATTCTGACCTTGGACAGTTGTTAGCTGTGTGAACCTGGGCAAGTCACTTTACCTTCCTTCGCCCCAGTTTCCAGATTTTAAAGTAGGGACAACAATAGCATCTATCTCCCAGGGTTGTGAGGACTAAATGAGATAATATTCCTAAAGTGCTTAGCACAATGCCTGGCATACAGTAATCATTTAATATTTTTTTCCTTCTTTTTACTGGCAGCCCCCATTGCTGGAATTATTTTCCTTCTCATCTCTCAACCTTTGTTTTCTTAAGTCTCATTTAAAATCCCAGCTTTTCTATGAAGTCCTTCCCCGTCATCCTTAATCTATGTGCCTTGCCACTAAAATTACTTGCAGTTTTCATTGCATATATCTTGTTTGTATGTATTTGTTTGCATATTTTCTGTTCCATTAAGCTGTGAGCACCTTGAGATAAGTAGTTTTTTTATTTTATTTTATTTAATATTACAAGTTATTTATCACAGCTCCTGGCAGATAGTAGGTGATTATTAAATGCTTGTTGATTTGTTTTGACTTCTGTCAAGGAACAAGAGAAAACCTGAAGATGAATTGTATAGAATGAGGAGGTACTGATGGGCAGCAATATGTAACCATGGGGAGGCCACATCAAAGACTTAACAGATCCCTTCAAATATGAAAGTATATGATTAATTGCATGACCTTGATTGGTTTGCAGTGATAACTTTTGACTTTTTTTTTAGTTTTCATTTTCAACATTTAGTTTTAAAAATTTTTGAGTTCCAAATTTTTCTCCTACCTCCCTTCCCTATATCCCCAAGACTGCATGCAATCTGATGTAGATATGTAGATATCAAACATATTTCCGTATTAGTCATGTTGTGAAAGAAGAATTAGAACAAAAGGGAAAAAACATGGGAAAAATGAGAAAATAGTATGCTTTGATCTGCATTTAGATTCCATAGTTTTGTTTTGTTTTTCCTCTGGATGCAGATAACATTTTCCATCATGTGTCTTTTGGAATTGTCTTAGATCGTCGCATTGCTAAGAAGAGCTTAGTCTATCAAAGTTGGTCGTTGCAGCATGTTGCTGTTACTGTATACGATGTTCTCCCAGTTTTGCTCACTTCTGAGTAATAACATTCTAAAATGTCTAAAGAGAAACTAAGATAATGAGATAAAACAGAAAAGGGAAAGGACCCTTAAAAACCTTTAGATGTCTTTAGATCAAAATGTAAATGGTACCACAGTAATAATTACTGTTTTGTTTTCTTTATTTGATATTGATTTTATCATTAAAAGCAATGCTCTTTCTCCATTATTCCTCTCTTTGTCATTTAATTTGCCTGGGAACTGGGGCAGCTAGGTGGTGCAGTGAGTACAGCACCTGGAGTCAGGAGGACCTGAGTTCAAATGTGGCCTCAGATGCTTTTGATACCCTTACTAGCTGTGTGACCTTGGGCAAATCACTTAACCCCACTTGCCTTGCCTTCTGCCCTGTAAAAATTGTTTAGGAACTAAAAATAAATGGCCAAAATTCATTATGTTCTCCTTTCAACTAAAACAGTGGAATCAGAAACATAAAAGCATAACTACCTCTTTCATGACAACTTTAGCTCCCTTCAAATAAGTTCAAAAGGTTATTTTAGATGCACAATGTAAATTTGAGTTGTTACAGTATGATTAAACCCCTCTCAGGATGCTGAGTACACTTAAATCCATAAGGCACAAAACCAGTAATTCTGCTTCCATTAGGAGACAAGTGCCAATGGATTACATAAAGTGGAAGCTGTCTAGGATAAATATCCTTAACATGTTCTTTTGTGCTACATAGCCAAGTCTTATTTTATTTCCAAGTATTTCTCCATATTAAAAAGAGAGGAATAAAAGAAACTACTATTATTTCTATTTACCAACTTATGACTGAAAGAATAATTCCTAGGATTGATGATGATAATGATGTTGAGGATGATGATGATAATAATAATAATGATGATGATGATGATGATGATGATGATGATGAAAAAATAATATGAAATAATGGATAGAGGGTTTTGGAATTTGGAACTGAGAAAGGCCTGGATTCAAATTCTTTCTGTACTGCTTAATAGTTTTGTCACCACAGGCAAGTCACTTAATCTCTAAGAGTTCCAGATAGCTTTTAAAATCATGTCATTAAAAAATACGACTCTTTATTGTATGATGGAACAGTAGATTTAGAGCTGGAAGCCTCTGTTGGATAATCTACTCTGAACAATTGATTTTATAGAGAAAGATAGTATAGTACTTGAGAATTTTAAATGATTTTCCCAAGATCACATATACTTCAAGTGACAGAGCTGAGGTTAGAACCCAAATCCTGGGAATCCAAGCTCAGTGCTCCTTCCATTGTATGATTCTGCCTTCTTAATAAAGGCAATATACATAATAATAAGTCCTTATCAAAAGAAAAAAAAAGAAACATACTTTCATATTCCTGAAATTTATAGCATAAAGCTGCTACACTCTTCACATTTTGACAATATTTAAAATTTGATAATTTGTTGCTTTGTAAGAAAGGAAGCAAGGTACAATAACCTCAAAGTTTGTTTTCTTCCATTTGCTAGTTTTATTTCATGAAATGTCTTCAAAATCACAGGTAAATAAAGGATGAAGTTATTTGATACTATCGTATTTGTCAATTTTAATAATATTCTAAAAATTAACTCCTGAGTTTTTAGAAATATGAGAGAGTAATTTTGTAATGGGAAAATCCATCAGGTTGATAGAGATATATAGATAAATATGTATATGTGTATGTATGCATATACATACATACAATATGTGTATATATGCACGCACACTTTTCCCCAGCTCCACTGTACACTATTTTAGAAAAGTGGCTTAAGTCATTTAGCTGTTCAGAGTTCAATTTCCTTATTTGCAGAAAATTAAAATTAAATTTGCACAATTAAATGCTATGATCCTATGACGTTTTATCTAAGTTTGCATTTTCTTTAATTGGGGCCACCAATATAAATGTAATGAAAGATGGATGTTAGGTATCAACTTTTTCTAATTTACATATACGCACTATATTTCAGTGTTTGTGCACTCACGCAGACATGCACACACACATACATATATGTGTATACTTTAATATAGCCTGTGTATATAAGGTTGTATGTGTACATATATACACACATATATGTATAAGTATTTATATGCATTGTGTATATATTTCTATTATAGAAACTTCAGTAAAGATAGTAATAGTAAGGGATTAAATCTTAAAAGAGATAATCCTAAATTCTTCCCATGTCTCAGATAATGTTTCTGCATATTCACTTTATAAAAAAAAAGATTATATTTCTGTAGGCTATAAAGTTTTCCTGTCTTCATTTAAAATGTTCATGTATGCTATTATGTAGTTTAATTTATGCTATGTTAATTGTATGCTAACAATATAACAAAATACAAAGGTTACAACCATTGCCAGTCAAGTTTAAACAAACTTAAAATGGAAGCCATTATAATGATTGAACTTATAAATATTCTATGCAATTGGCCAGAGTCATGTTTTGTGACCATTAACCTCTCAATTATAAATTAGTTCCAGTTGAGTGCAGCCTAAAAATTAGACAGAATATGCTAATGGAAGATGGCCAAATACAATTTAAAATAAAGCTTTAACACATTCAGAAATGAGGTCTGCCATGCTTAAACACATATTGTCTACTCATCTGTCAAGCAAACAAATTTCACTTTTTTTCTGTGATGAATATCTCTAGAAATACATCATATCTACCCACCTTCTAGAGATGAGTTTATTCTATATAATACATAATAACAATCTAGCACAATTTTTGTGTTTTTTGAGAATACAATAAGAGATAAGAGAAGTTATTAGTCATTCCATATGTAATTTCTACTTCCCCATTAAATTCTCTTTTTTCCTTTTCCTCAGATCATTGTTCAAATTCAATGCTTTTTGTCATTCATTTAGGATACTGACCTTGCTTTGTGCATTGGGAGCTTAATTGAGATGTTTCTATAAAGTGAATTCATTTGTGTATACATGCATATATACATACATATACATGTACATGGATGTATTTATATGTACACGTGCATATGGTCCCAAAGACTTTATAATTTCTGAGAAGTGATACAGAAAAATAATCTAGATGAAAATCAGTGTAAGAATGCATTCATTCCACAATATTTTTTGGAGTCTTAACTTTGTTGTATTGATTTTATTTTAGGAAACTTTAGAGGCAAAATAATATAGTAGCAAGATATATATAATATATATATATATATTTGAAATGATTCTAGTTATTTTATGGTTAAGTGGTGCACTGTGTCACTGTGTCATTCTTTGATATGCAATGGATTCATGGTTACATCAGTGTAGATACTGATATAAGTTACAACTTATTCATTTCTGTTTATGGTTTCCAATCTCCAACCGCCTACTAGACATATCAAACCGGATATTCAATAGTCTTCTTAAACTCAATATGTACAAGACTGAGCTCACTAATATTCCCCCAACCCCACATCACCCTTACTTCCCAACTTTCCTGTTACTATCAAGGGTACCACTTTCATCCTTCCCCTCCTAATCCAACAAACTCCCAAACTTGACTCCTCACTCTCACTTAGCCTCCAAATTGATTCTGTAGTGAAGGCCTGTCAATTTTATTTTTATAACAACTCAAAAATACCCGCCCCCTGTTTTCTCCTCTGATATTGTCACCACCATTCTGGTACATGTCTGGACTACAGCAAGAGCCTGCTATTTAATAGGCCTGCTTCATTTCTCCCTGATCAAGCACATCCTCTATTCATTCACTAAAGCAATTTTCCTAGAGCACAAGTATCATACTTAATAAAATCCAATGGCTCCTAATAACATCTAGAATCTAATATAAACTCCTCTGTTTGGCTTTCAAAGCCTTTCAGATCCCAGCCCCCTACCCACTTTTCCATTCTTAAACCTTATCCTACATTCCCTCCTCTGACCCCAGCAGTCTCTCTGGTCCTGTGACATTGAGCATCTTTCTGTTGTTCTCAGAAGACACTGCATCTCCCAACTCTACTACGGAATGTTCTCTCACTTCATTTATGAATCCAGGAGACCCAAGCTTCCTTCAATCCTCGTTAAACTTCTACCTTCTGTAGGAAATCTTGCCCAATCCCCCTTCCCATTTCTAGCACTGTCCTTCTCTTGATAACGTTCTATTGATCTGTGTGTGCATATATACATATATGTATATATACACATATATACACATACATATGCATATATACCTATATACATGCCTGTACATATGTATGTATGTATGTATGTATGTGTGTATGTGTATTCTACATAGTAGATGGCATGCGGTCTCTCCAATTTGATTGGGAACTCCTTGAGGGCAAGTACTATCTTTTACCTTTCATATGTGAGTAGAATGGATTAGTGACAAAATTAGCTAGAGGAAGTATAACAAATTTAGGGGAACCGGTATAGGAGAAGTGTGATAAGAATGTAAGTTAGGATCCTAAGTGCAAGTTAGTGAAATAAGAATTAAATTCTGAAAGAGCTGTATGCCAAAAAGAGCCTGTGGAGGATAATGCTAAAAAAGCTTTGACTGGCCAAAGGATACATTTAATAACATTAATACATCAGAATACAAATAAATTCATTGTTTCTCACAAGTTGACAGTTGGGTCTTACTCTCTTTCACCCAAACTTTCTACCACCACATTTCAGCTAACTTACTTTTCTTTACTTGTATTACAATAGGATAAGAAATATCAACATCTAAATTAATATTGATGAAGACCACCATATTTTGGTAAGTGTGTTAAGGCAAATGATTCTGTCTGCTTGAAGAATTTTTCTCTAAATAAGAAAATGAGAGGGGTGATATATGAGATCTGACTTCTGATGGGAAGATAGCCTGACTAAAGTTATTGTAAGTTTTAGAATATTATTTATAAATTCTTAGAATTTTAGCAAATTTTAATTTTGTTTTATTTGTTTAGAATTATTTATGCATGTGATTTGTTAACTATGAATGTGGTAAATTGTGAAATATACTAGAATTGAAATTTTGCTTAATTATAACCTTATTGATTTCATTTCTATTGGGGAGACTAAACTGTTTATCAAGTAAATATTTAATAATGTGTCATCCACAGGGAAAAAAGATTTCTTTATGTGCATCCATGGTGTAAATGGATGTTTATTTCCTATGATGTTTTGGGAATGCTAACATTATGAAGAAAGGCTTTGATGAACTGTAGAGGGTCCAGTAGGGGGCAACAAGGATAATGAATGTCTGTGAGTTCATTCCACATGATGATCATTTGGAAGAAACAGTCACATTTAATTGAGAGAAAAAAAAAATATTCAGAGTAGTGATATATTTTTCTGTAAGTATGTGTAAGAGAGATTAACTAGATTTGTCTGACCCCACAAGGAAGAGAAAGGAGTAAAAGGTGAATGCTAGAATAGAAAAGTTTATGCTTAATATCAGGGAAAAAAAAAGAAACTTCTTAATTACAGTTATTCCAAAGCAGAACGATCTTCCTTGGTTAGTAACGAGTTTCCCTTCACTGGAAGTCTTTAAGGACAGATTATTTAAATTGTTGTCTTGAAAATTATAGGGGGGATTATTTTCCAGGTTAGTCCAGTTCAGGCCTACACAACATGTGGCCCAAAGGTGATTTGTGGTCTATGAAAAATGTAGGGTTGCTACTGCACGCTCTTCTGTTTGTGAGATGACCTGAGGCAACCAACCATCATGAGTCTGTCTCTAGTCTAACCTATCTGCTGCCCTAAGAAGTTTAGCACGTCTTAATTTTAGCCCCTACCTATTGACAAGTTGTGCAGGTCTGATCTAGATGATCACTGAGATATTTGTAGCTTGAGATTTTGTGAACTTAATGGTGTTAAAAATGGGTGGGAAGTGTGGAATATTTCATCTGTATAAATTATTAGGAAACATGTTCAAATACTCTCCATTGGGTTATGATAACAGGACTGAGAGTGATGAGTTTTAGTTATGATATTATATTCCTTATTCAGGTTTCATATTAGTATTACCTTTTATCACAATTGTATTTTAAAAAATAAGGATGGGAATCTTCTTTGAGAAACTTTGTACTATCATAGGTTATTGTTTAATGAAGCAGCATATGTTTTTTAATAATTTTTTAAATTGAGATTGACTATGAAGAACTTGGAGACTTTCCTAATTTTAATTTGTCCCTATGTTTTATTCCGGATGATACTAAGTTTGGTGATAATGATTGGCTAATAAAACACTTTGTGGATTACAGTGAATTTCAATATCATCACCTTATAACACTTTAGAATGTAGGAAATTCCTTGCCTCTCATCTATACATTTTGAGGTGGAATAATAGTTTTATTTATTTATCTTTAGAAAGAGAGCTTTGGGGGATAAAATGATTTCTCAGAAGATTTTATGACATCCCAGCAATTGACATCATCACAATTTTCTCTGTGGATTACTTTAGTATTTACCTTGTGCTATCCTTTGAAGTTAATTTTGTTTTGTAATTTGCTTGTCTTGAACTAGAGTAGTTATTTCATTCCCCTTGAAATTTGGAAAAAGTATAGAGTATATGAGAAGTGAAGCATTGACTTTGTCTTTCACATGGGACTTGAAGGCCAAGAAGTCCAACTGTGTATGCCAATCATTGGTATGATGATTGACAGTAGACTTTTATTTCCTAATAGAAAACTTCTAAGATCTCTGTGTTTGGAGATGGGGCTGAAGAGCTAATCCTTTGTAACAAGGACTCTTTTTGAATTGAGGCACTAATAGTGAAATAAATGTTGTTTGTTGAAATGACTGTCTCATATGGAATAGGAAACCCATAAAACTGTTCCTTAAAATTTCAATAAAAAACAACATAGACTGAGATAATGATAATGATGGCTGTTAATAAAAGAAATTCTATTACCTTCTGCCTACAGAATAGCATAGAGGGAGGCTGTTTTAGTCTCACTTGATTATAAAATGGAATATTGTAAACATGAGTGAATCTGTGCTGATAACTCACAATTATATTCTTTTTATTGATATCACATTATGTTCTTGTTTATTGGAATTGGGGAAAGGTTCATATATTCTCATCTACCTAATTCTAGGTATGATAGATTTCAGAAATGGGGACAGTGACAAAAATCATGTCATCAAGTGGAACTTCAATGTGGGCTTCAAGTGGTGCTGAAGATCTCTTATTCAAAACTGACTTGTCCTTTAAAAAGTTTAGTACTCTCCACAATGACCTCCATGGGAAGCATAAAGCTTGGCCTCTCTTTTTGGACTGAAGATGGGAATGCTAAGTGGTTTCATCAATATGTGAAACTTCTAGTGAATAAATTACACTCACAATTGGAGACTGACTGCTCATCATTATCATTATCACCATCATCATCATCATCATCATCATCATCATCATCATCATCATCACCATTAATATTTATACACCACTGACTGTACCAGACACTGCACTACATGCTTTATCTGCAGTTTATAATCTTTGAGTGTTATCTCTGGTTCTATGCAGTTCTGCTACTTGATATACTTACACAGGAAAGTGGAAGAGGGGAAAAGTAACAAACATTTATTAATCACCTCATGTATGCCAGGCAGTATGTGAAGGGCTTTACAACTATTATGGCATTAGTTCATTGACACACATTGACTCATACAGAACTTGTGTGTGTTGCATGCATAAATTTAACTCAGGTCTTACTGAATCAAAGTGGGGACCTCCAGCTACTAAATAGCACTACTTCTCCAAAACAAAGCAGAAAAGATTAATAAGAACAATTAAAAAAACATTTTATCATATTGTATAATAATACTCCCTCTCAAATCTGCACCTTTTGAGATTTTTTTCCCCCTATTGAGTGAGGAGATATAAAACTTTGGCTTTAATATTTTATCATCTAGCCTTCCTCTTCTCCCTTCCAATCATAACTGAATATTTATTTTTTTTTATTCTACTTCTTTGATATCTCTCTGATTTGTCTTTTTTTTTTCCATCCTCATTGCTACCACTGTAGGAGTAGTCATGACCTGCCTAGATTAATGAAACAGGTCCCACACAGGGCTTCTGACATCTATTTGCCTCCCTTCTTCACACCATTCTTCATTCAGCTGCAAGCAATCTTCTATTTGGCTAAACCTGTCCAATCTGGCTCCCAATTGGCTCCCAATCTCTCAGTGACCCTTTTATTGCAGCCAAGCTAAAATCAAATTCCTTTTCCTGGTGCTGAAGGTCCTGCCCCATTTGGCAGCACTCTACCTTATCAGTCTTTTTTCAAACTACTCTCTTTCATATTATCTATATTACATCAAATGAGCACTACTTTCATTGCCTATACTTGCTGAATGCTATTCTCCTTTTGACCCCATGCCAGCAATACCTTGTATTGATCTGCTACTTCTCCTTTAAAGTTCATCTCGAATTACTCCAGGGAGCCTTCTTGATGCCCCCAGGCAATTATGCTCTCCCCCAACTCAATTCTTCAATTATACCATTGTGATATATTTACCATATGTTACTCTTCACTGGTTATTTCTCTGTGTGCCATGTCTGTCCACTAACCCCAAATCTCTATTAAAGCTGAATTCATGAGGCATCTCAACCATCTTTTTTTTTCTTTAAATTATTTTTTTTTTAATTTTAGTTTGCAACATTCACTTCCACATGCTTTGGAGTTTTAAGTTTTCTCCACCTCCTTCCTTTCTCCCCTTTCTCAACTATTTCAAAATGTTCTACACAGAGTCGGTGCTTTATAAGTATTTTATAACTGAAATGGGAATTCACAAGTGGAGGAGCTCTTTCGTAATGTGTGAGGTCCCTTCCAATTCTACATCTATGAATTTGTGTACCTATGAACTGTTTTTTTTTCCTTTGAAACTGAGCTCTGATGTCATTTTTAAAAGAAATTTTGCAAAGAAAAAAAATCACTGACTCACCTTATATAGTGCATATTTCCTTGCTTTTCAGTTCTTATAACTTATCACATTACGCCAATGTACATGCCCAAAATAGTGACATTTAAATGTTGCTATCTTTACAGTTTCCTTCACATTTGAAAAACCTTAGTCAAATAAGTGAGGACAACACTATTGCTAGTGGTTGCTATGTAACTAACAATCATCTGAAATAGTCATGGAGGGACTGATCTATAGAAATTGAGGACACTATTCAAGAAATGAACCTAGCGTTATCACTCAAAATAAAAGAATAAAGCTTCTAGTCCCAAGGTGAACATGATTCTATTTTCCAGTTTCTATTTTGTACCTCCCTCTCTTGAGAAGCAAGAGTTCTGTGTGTCTGTGAAGTCCCTAGGAATGAGTTTTACCATTTTGAAAAAAAGTCAAATTTGATACAGAAAAGATTAGCTCTTTGTACTTTATCTGATTATTGACATAGGTAAAAATATGATGTTTAGAGTGGTATGTTTCTTCCCTTTCCTGGGTTTTTTGTTGGCTTTTATATTCTTCTGATATTTTGAGAGAATACTTCATATCTGTTGGAAATATCAAAAGCTGATGTTGAAAGAAAATGAGATATTTGTCAATGCTGCAAGAATCTTGAAAATACAAGGACAAGAATTTGGAATGAGCCAATGGTATATGTGAAACTTATACAAAGTTATTACTTGTATTTTATTTCAGGCTTTTGATTCTGAACAATTCAAGGTTTGCAATAGAAGCATTTTTACTTCAAGCCAGTTACATGATTTTATCTTGGGTGTATATTAAAAGCAAGCTTTAGAAAAATCTATTAGAACTTTGAAAATTCCCACTAGTCCTGGAAGTGCTATATTCAACTCTCTCTTTTGCCTCCTGGGCTAAATACCTTGAAAAAGCCAGGTACATTAGGTATTTGAAATTCTTCTCTTATTTGCTACTAAACCTTCAAAAGTCTGCATTCTGTACTCAATATTCAGCTGAAACTGACCTCTCCAAAGTTATTGGGGATTGCTTACAGCCAAGAGCAAAAGAAAAAAAAAACTTTCATCAATTGCCAAATTTCTTAATCTAGCTGTACTCTTTGGTTCTGTTGAGCACCATTTCCTTCCAGAAACTCTCTTCTCTGTAGTTTCCTGTGATAATAATCTCTCTTATTGCTCCTCATACTGTCTGACCACTTCTGTTAAGTCTCCTTTCCTGGATCATCATCATCATCATCATCACCATCATCCAGGCCATTCTCAGTAACTATGGCTATCTAAAAAGTGTCTGTCTTGAACTGCGTCCCCTCCTTTTTTTTTTTTTC
The DNA here is from genome assembly GCA_028646595.1 of Phalanger gymnotis. Lineage (NCBI taxonomy): Eukaryota > Metazoa > Chordata > Mammalia > Diprotodontia > Phalangeridae > Phalanger > Phalanger gymnotis. The sequence goes on along the minus strand of CM053626.1, from coordinate 18,288,240 downwards.
TTTTTCCTTAATACCATCTGACTTGTTGGTCCCTTCAGCTCTCCTGTATTTACTTAGCACCTCTATTCAGACTGGAGATCTATATATTCAAATCTAGCTATTCTCCTGAATCCCAGTGATTTGGAACCAATTTTTGGATTAATTGCTTGTCCCATAGATATTTTGAACTCAATCCATTCCAAAACATAATTTTTTACCCTGAGATTAGGTTAATTCCACACTAAAAATATTTTGTATGCGGCAAGTTAGAAACTAAGCATCCAAGCAGCAACATAAATAGAATACAGAGCCTGAAGTCAGGGCCGTTAATATCTGCCCTCAGATACTGATTAGCTGTGTGACGTTGGACAACTAATTTAACCTATGTATGCCTCAATTTCTTCATCTGTAAATGGTGGGAAAATAACTCCTACTCCTAGAGTTGTTGTGAGCATAACATGTATATTTGTGAAGTGCTTTAGAAACACAAAAGCACTATAAATAGTTAGCTATGAATAATAATTTTATTATATTATTTTTACATTGTATCCTTCATTTGAATGCAATTTCCTTGAGGGCATTGTTTAGTACAATGCCTAGAATAATGTAAACACTTAATAAATACTTGTTGACTAACTAACTGACAATACCAACTCCTCTCTGGTAGTCTTAGACCCTTTCACCTTTTGGTAACTGCAATATATGTTCCACTCTCCCTCCCATTCCTCTCTTGACTATTGCAGAAAGGCTGAGTCATGCTTGAATTTGCTCTCTACTCTCCAGCCTTCTTCTATCTAGATGATTTTACTTCACCAAAGATGCCATGATGCCTCACGGGTACCTTTGGCCTCTCACTTTCTCCCTGCTCCCACTCCCAGCACTGGAAGCATGATCACATCAACTTGGCCATTGCTCCTGGCTAAGGTAGTTTTTTTTTTTTTTCATATCCATTTGGTCCAATTCACTAAAGACCCCTTGCTTAGTCATGATTACCCTATCAGTGGCCCCTTACCCAATAGAAAATAAATTCCTCAATGTCAAAGACTGTCTCTGTTTTTTGTATTTTTATTCCCAATACTTACCACAATATTTTGGATGTAATGAATGCTTAAAACAATTTTTTTTTCTATTTATTCAAGTAAAGTATCTGAAAATTAAATAAGAGAAAACTTTGAAAGTGAGAGTTTTGGAGTGAATGGCTCTTTATGGGAAAGACTGATGGGAATAAGTGACATAAGAGGGTTAGGCAGTTGTTAACATGAGATTAGTGAGAGAAGTAAGTACAGAATACATGCTTAATTATAAATTGTTTGAATGATACT
>CM053626.1:18255794-18286439 GCA_028646595.1 Phalanger gymnotis | reverse complement strand
GGAAACAGTAGATCATCAAGTGAAACTTTGAGCTGAGCTTCACTGAATGAAAATAGGGTCAAGGCTATTTTAAGTAACACAACTATGTTTTCGAAAGCATAGAAGTCAGAAAATACGAAGCATGTACAAGGAACAGTGCATAGACCGATGAGGCTACTGTATAGAGCCACCAACACACTTGCATGTCAAAAACCAAGGAGTCAAGATTGGGCCCAGATTATGGAAATTGTTTTGTGCTAGAATAAGGAAACTACTTGTAAAATCTGATCGTATAATCAAATATCTGGTGCTGGGAGGAACCTCTGAGCTCACATAGTCTAACCTTCTGCTTTCGGAGATAAGGCAAATGAAACCCAGAAAGGTGGGGGAAAAAAAAAAACAATTTGCCCATGGTTTCATAGGTAGTAATTCTCAAAACAGAATCTGAACCTTAATCTTCTGCTTTCAGATATGGCACTGTTTACATGTCAGAGTAAAAATTGGGACTAGATTCTTCTAGCATGAAAACTCAATGACTGGTTAGAAAGTTGTGTTGAGATGATTCCAAGAATACAGTTCAGGGAGTCAGAAAATCAAGAAGTTTTGGCTACTGTCCATGAACCAAATTTTGGCTGTTTTTGAGATTATTGATTCAGGCAGGGGTGACAAGCTAATGTATATATGACCTATGAAGACTGCTGCCTTTCTTGATGCTGTTTTTCTAATCTATAAACCAAGTTTGGAATGCTGGAATAATGATCTCTAAGTCTCTCCCAACTCTGAAGTTCCATCATTCTCTAAGTACCATTTAGTTTAGTCTAGGGAAGTTAACATAGACTGAATGGAATTCCAGTGTCCTGAAAGAGTGACTGTCACCTTTTAGATTTATTGCCTGGGTGGAGATTATATCCCAGAAGGAGATCGAGTGACAAAGATGCAGCATTTACAATCTGTTTTCTCAGAGGCAGATTAAATGGTTTGATAAAAGCAATATGGAGATGAAGAAGAGTTTAGGAAATATTTTAAAGCAACTCTTTCACTCATTGCCAAGAATTTTTTTTCTTTTAAGTTTCAATACTGCTAAAAAAAAAAGTTTATACACTATAGTACAAAACATTGGGTATGCATATGTTTGTGTGTAAGGGGGAGGTTGACATATTCCTAGATAAAGGAGAAACATTTACCAATTTTTTTTGTAGAAACTTCATTTAGTGGTGTACTTTCCAACATTTAGATCTGTTTGTTCTCATTCATTTTTCATTACATTCAATATTTTTGTCAAAGCCTAAAGTCTAAAGTAATGTTTAGTCCAGGTCATGGCAGGGAGTCTTGCCTTTATTTAGAGATTGTTTTATTTTCACGCATGGAGAAGAGACAGATAGTGTGTTTAAACTCTAGATGTTAAGAGGCAGGTTGGCAGAATGGAAATAGCACTAGACATGAAGCCAAGAAGATCTGGGTTCAAATCCAGCTTCTGACTACCTGATTTATCCTTAGACAAGTCAATTGATGTCTCAGTACTCCAGGCATTTCTATAAGACTCAAAGTTGCAGAGCAGGAACAAGTTTGCTTTCGCAGAGGAAGGACCCTCATCAGACACTCCCTGCTAAACATGTTGTGTAAAACAAACAAAAAAAAAACATATAAAATCACTTCTTGTTTTTGTTTACATGTGTATGTATATGTGTGTGTGTGTGTGTGTGTGTGTGTCACACATTTCTGACTAAGTTATAAATGATGGCTCTCAGGGACTCAGTTTCCTGATCCATATAGTAAAAGGGTTGAATTTGATTACCTCTAAGGTTGCTTCTAGCTCCAAATCTATCGTCCTATGATCCTCTTATCCAAAAGTCATCAGCATGTCTTGGGAAGTTAAAATCATTACAGGTAATAGGGGACAATGATCTTTCCAGAACATGAAGTTGAGATTGTGTCATCTATGAAACCATAAAGTGGCTAAAGAATTTTCCAATGCATTGTTTTGGTGGTAGTCATTGTGTTTGCTATTGCAACATTGCTCTTGGCCAACTAGGTGGGGCAGTGGATAGAGCATCAGGCCTGAAGTCAAGAAGATCTGAGTTCAAATCCCATCTCAAATACTTATTAGCTATGTGATGATGGAGAAATAATTTATTCTTTCTTGGCTCAGTTTTCCTCTATAAAATGAGGCAGAAAAGGAATTTGAAAACCACTCCAGTATCTTAGCCAAGAAAACCCCAAATGGTGTCATTAAAAGTCAAAAACAACTGAAAAATGAGTGAACAACAAATTGGTGCTCTTGTTGTCATTGTGGTTGTTGTTTCACTTGATTTGCCAAGAGACTAAGTTAGGACCCTGCCCAAGTAAAGCAGGACTTGGAAATTCAATCTTATCAATCACAGCAAGTCTACAGAATGAGCTGGATAGGGAAGATGAAGTAAAAAATGGGGTATGGGGGTGGGGAAGGACATATATGGAGGTGTCATTAAGAAAAGTGTGATTTGTAAGATGGATAGAACATTCAACTTAAATTTAGAAAGATTTGAGTCTGAGTCTTGTGTCAGAGGCTTACTACCTATGTGACCCTAGTGACAATGACTAAGACTTCATTGCCTCATTGGTAAAATTAGAATAGCTTTGTCGCTGTTGTTCAGTCATTTGTAGTTTACTTGGAAGAGATACCAGAGCTGTTTGCAGTTTCCCTTCTAGCCTATTTTATAGAAGAAGTAACTGAGGCAGACATGGTTAAAGGAGTTGCCCAGGGTCACACAACTAGTAAGAGTCTAAGGCCAGATTTGAACTCAGGAAGGTGAGTCTTCTTGACTCCAGGTCCAGCACCTAACTTCCCCAAAATAAAGCAGTGTGTGTGTGTGTGTGCGTGTGTGTGTGTGTGTGTGTAGATTAGACACAATATATTGTTTGAAGTACATTGCAAATCAAAAAAAAAATTAAAAAGTGCATAGAACTGCCCAGGTATCTGAGGTGGAATTTAAACTCAATTCTTCCTGACCAAAGTCCTAATACTCAACTAACACTATAGTATGCTGCCTCCCAGATGAAAGCTTTCACATCCCTTCCTTCCCTGCTGACTTTAAAATAAGCACACAACCTTTCCTTAGGTTTTCTAACAATTTTATTTCCAATAACTGTAGAGACTTATTATAATAAACCAAAGGGGAAAGGTGCAATAAACTCGAAACTAACCCTGGTTTCAAATTTTAAAAAAAAAAAAGAGTTTAGAACTCTTATTTGATTCCATTGTTTTTACAATTTTTTTTTAAGATTTTCTTCCCTAAACAGCTCATTTTAATTCTTTTATGGTTGAATGTGAGACTAAACTTTTAGGCTCCTAACCTGAAGTAAATTTAATATATCAAGGTCAGTGGGGCTATTATTATTGATGGTAGAGGCAGTGTCATGCAGGAAAGAAAACCAACTTTACAGAAGATGAGTTCAAATGCTACTTTTGTTGTTAATTACCTATATGATCTTAGAAAAATAACTTTTCCTCTCTGGGCTTCTGTCTCCTGAAGTAAAACGAGGAGATTTAACCAGATGATCTCTGCATGCCTTCTTGCTTTAGAAACATCCTATGCATATAGCTCCTGCAGAACCTGTGTGTCCATATGTATATATGTGTGTATACACACATATGCACACTACGGTCTTTTCTCCCTAACAATTCTGAAATGTAGATAATTGCATTTTCTCAGACCCTTTCATAATTTCCTTCTTCGTCTTAGCTCTAGGCGACTAGTGGTCTAGTGGGTAGCTAGATTGCATAGTAGAGAGAGAGTTGAGGTCAGGAAAATTTGAGTTCAAATCCAGCCTCAGATACTCACTAGCTTTGGGAAAGTAACTTAAACTTGTTCAGCCTCTGTTTCCTCATTGTAAAATGGACATAACAGCACCTACCCCCATGTTGTGAGAATAAAAGGAGATAGTGTTATAATGACAGAATCTCAAATCTGGATGAGTACTCTGAGGTTATCATTTAGTCCAAATTATTACTGAACCTTTCCCTTAACACCACCCAAAAGTCTTGATGAGATTTCACTTAGGCTTTTCCCAGGTACCTTTAGTAAGTTTATAACGCTACCACTCCCAAGGTAGCCCTCTTTCTTCAGGAAACTTGTGGAATAAACTGCATGCCTGATGACTCTGGCTGTGGAGGACTCAGTACCTGTATATTCACAATTGTCACGGCATGGTATTTTCAGTGCAGCTCTGGAATTTCTGAGTGCTGCTATACTGACAGCTTCTTTAGCAGGACAACCTCTGGGTTGGGTAAAGTGTAGCTAGAGGCCAATATAGCCAGTCCCAGAAGTCCACACTGAAGCTATCAAGTGGAAGTGAATGAGTAGAATGAAGAAGAAGGAAAGGTGACCTTGACTGGTTAACCTGTTGTCCAGGACTCTGCTTGAGATTACTGAGGTGATTACCTTCCTTGCTTGTTGGAATTTCCATGAGACCAAAAAGAGTGTTCAAGCCAGGGGAAGTCAGGAAGAAGATTTTCAAGATCGTTTTCTGTCACATCAGTGATGACTGCAAAGCCATAATCCATTTCATGAATAAAGTCTAGAAAATCCCAGTTAGTCATCATCACCTTTTTAATAAAGTATCATGGATAAGTGAGATCATTCTCTATTCTGCAACATCAGGGGATAAGAGAATTCTGATAAAACAGTCAATTTCAGGATTCTTCTCCTGTGAGTAGACAGATGAAACTTTTCCCAAAGGACGTGAGGATTAAGTTTTCCAGTGTCCCTCCCCCTCCCCATGGTGACTTCCTGATATGAATATTAAAATGCTTTTTGTGCCTTTCTTTCACTGTCTTAAGGTATTAAGGTGATTTGTTAAAAGTAGCTGGATCTAAGCCAAAGGAAGAGATTTCAAATACCTGGAGGATGGAGACTATGAACTTAATCAATCTATCAACAAGCATGTATTGAGCACTTACCACGTGCCAGACACTGCATTAGGCATTGTGGATACAAAGAAAAGCCTTTAAATGCTATTTAAATGTGAACTATTCCTGTTACCCTTGAAAGTCAGAACAGGTAAATAAAAGGAGATAATTTCTGCCTTCCTGTGGTCCCACAGTGGACATCCTATTAGTCTTAACCCTTGGGGACAATCTTCATCCTGAACTACTGTTTTATTCTCCCCAAAATGTACAATGGCTTTGTTTCTTTGATATCTATGGTTAGACACACACACCATTTTCCCTCACATCCCCACACTCGCCACTGCTGGTGGAATTAGAAATTAAAAAATTTTGAAATTAGGGATTGCATTCTTTGTATTTGTATCCTCAAAGCCTATTAAAATGTTTGGCACATAGTAAGTGCTTAATAAATGTACTGGTTGGCAGATTCCTGAGTGTCTTTGCTATAAACTCTATTCCATGCTATAACCTTATCATATAATCATTTTTCAATAGCCTGATATGTTACCATGATCATTGTAGAGGCCTTTCTCCAGGTCCTGTTACAGCCACATTAAGAAGCACTTGTAGCCAGGCGTGTGTACACAGGAAGGCTAAGGTTTATAGATTGCTTGAGATCCAGAGTTCTCAGGTCCAGGTGAGATTCATTCTAAGTCAAGTAACACTACTGGATGAGGAAGAGTAGAAATCAGGTTTCCTAAAGAAGGATGGACTGTGCCAAATTGGAAATGGAGTAGGTCAAAGTTTCTGTGCTGATCAGTATTGGGATCTGGCCAATAAGTAGCAATTGTATTTCTCACCTGCTTGAGGAGAGACCCAGTCTTAAAAAAAAAATGGTAGCTCTAAAATTGTAAAATGTCTCGAATATAACAGGTATAATAAAAAATTAACAGACGTAGGAAAAAATAGGGATGAAGGGAGAAAAATAATCAGAAAATATGATAAAATAGGACAGGGGAGGAAGACATGGAGACCAAGAAGAGTATACCCTTTTTGGACAATTCTCCTAGAGCCAACAGGACTAATATAGCATCTACGTTTGGGAAGGAGGATAAAAAAATGCAGGATGGGATTAGTTGCTCTTCTGACGTAATCAGACTCTTACTTAGCCAAGAATAGTGGGACCTTAAAGGAGAACCACTGGGAGGAACAGAGAGTAGACTGAAGAATCTATCTGCTAATTGCAACTGCATTTGGCTCTGATTTTGTATCAGGTACCATTGATTTCTATATCCTTTTATGCCTCTCATAATGATAAAATCATCATTGTCGTATTTTGCCCTAGTATTCATTCTAAACTATATTAAGAGTCTGTCTTCTTATGGCCAATTCAAACACTAATAACGTTGAACACCATACTGACATAGCATACATGCTGTACATTGAAGCTTTCACAAATGGTTCACCAAAAACGTGTTTTCTACAATAGGAATTTGGGGTCATGTAATAAATTTCTACTAGATTTCATTCTCCGTGAGTACAGAGCCAACATTTTATTTAAATATTGTATCTCTCCTCAGTATCAATCACAATGGTTTGCACACAGTAGTCACATACACATAGACACACATACACACATACACAGATGTGGATGCATTGAATTTAATATATGATTCACTGAAAATTGAGTTACATCATTATTATAGGATTAGCGTAAAATGGAAGTTAGATAAGACATCATGAAGTATGGTGGATCTCAAATGGGCTTTGAAGAATGAATAGGATTTCAAAGGTAGGAAAGAAGGGAAGGAATAACCAAGTATAAATAAGCAACAAAATAAGCAATGGCATTGGGGATGAGTTTGAGTCTTGCATGGTTGTGAAATAGAAATGTAACTGTAATTTAATTTTATTTAAATAATAACATTATTTATTTATTATGGAATTTCTATTAAAAATTGAGTTTAGAATTCTCACCCTCCTTGTTGTCCTTCCCTCCCCCATTGTGAAGGTAAGCAATGAGATTTAAATAATTCATGTTAAATAATGCAAAATTTCCATGTTAGCTATTTTGCAAAATAAAAATCAAACAAAAACAACAAGAAAAATAAAGTAAAAATGTTTTTTTTTCAAATTTTCTTTCAGACTTCATCAGTTCTCTCTTTGGAGGTGTGTAACATCTTTCATCATGAGTCCATTAGAAATGTCTTGAATTGTTGTCTTTATAAAAATAGCTAAATCTTTCATAGTAGATCATTGTTAGAATATTGCTGTTACTGTGTATGATGCTTTTTTCTGGTACTGCTCACTTCACTTTGCTTCAGTTCATATAGTTCTTTTAAGATTTTTCTGAAAACATCCCTGTCATCATTTTTATAGCACATATAACATACCATAGCTTGTCCCCCTTCAGTTTCTAATTATTTTATGTGACTATCATTTTAAATGACTGTCTCCTCTTGTTTTCTTTTCCTGACCTCCATCATCACTAATCTCTCATGTAGACACCTTTTCTGATATTCTATGTGAGAAAAAAATAATTAATCAATTCATTTCAATGCCAAATTAGTGGCAAATACTTTATCCTATTATTAATATTTAATGTTTGATGATGAGATAATATGAGATCCATGTTTTAATTTGACCTTGCCACAAATCTTCCATAGTAAGTACCGCATGTCTGGTTACCTCATCCTCACCATTATTCTGATAAGGAAACTGAGTCACTGGTAATTTTAGATATTTTCTCATCTGTCAAGTATCAGAGTTTTGGTTTTCATACAGAATTCCCCTGACACCAAATCCATTGTCTCTTCCATCTCATGATCTCTTTCTGTAGTCTGTTTTCAAAGTCATTCATCTCATTTTTTCAAGGAACAAGTGAATCATGCATAGAATTTTCTTATTAAATAAAAAAGTTTTTAAAGTAAAAAGGGAGATTTCAATATGTTAAAGACTTGTGACTTTTTAATGTGAAGCTCCACATCTTCATAAAATAATGCAGTTCATGGTTTAGCGTATATAGTGTTTGAGTTGGTGCAAGAACACGTGGGCTCAAATGCTGCCTGAGGCAACTACTAGCTATGTGACCATAGGAAAGCCATTGAACCTCATTGAGCCTCAATATGTTCATCTAAGAAATGGGGATTATGACAACAGCTACCTCACAGGGTCATTAGGAACGTCAGAAGACATAATGAAAGTAAAAACACATTTCAAACTTTAAAGCAATATATTAATATAAGCTATTATCATAATGTATTGTCTTCTGATGGTGCCTGAAGTACAAGACTGTGCAAAGTTCTTGGAAGTTATAGATGTTTTCATATAATTGAACTTTTAAATGAATTCATCCCATTTCACAGTTATCTATATTTATAATACTACCTATCCACTTTTATAGAATTAATTTCCTATGCTTACTGAGCTATTCATTGTCTGAGTTATAATTTGAATCTAGGTTTTCTGGATTCCAATTTACTTTAGTAGAAAAAGTACTGACCTTGAGATCATAGGGCCTAAGTTCAAATTATTTTTGGTTTGGCTACTTATTGCTTATGTGAATTAAGACAATGCACTTAATGTCTCCAGCCTCAGTTTCATCATCTATAAAATGAAATGGGTCTAGATGAATTATGGAGTCCCTTTCAGCTCTGTCTATGATCCTTTAGGAGATAAATGAATACCTTCCAGGACAATGGACGTACCCCCTCGTGCTCTCTTGATTTTCATCCTTTTCCCACAAAGTTTACCAAACAGCCCAAAACAATGTTTTTGATATATACCACTCAAGTATGAAAGTAACCTTTTGCTTTTATGCTTGATTCAAGATTTATCCTGGTGTTTTTAATTAGCTAATGCCTTTCTGAAATCTGTGGCTCTCTCAAAGAACATAATAGTTCCATAAAATGGCTCTGTTTTAATTTCTTCGATTTTAATGTAGCTCACGATATCTACTTCTACATCCCAACTGTAATTAGTGAGGATAATTAGAGGAGTTGTATGGATGGCAGTTGCAGCTGCCAGGATGGGCATATTTAGTAAGTCTTGAATACATTTCCAATATTACCCTTGAAAAATATATCACCAAAAGACAGCAATGAGATTTGAGTATCACAATAAGATTACAATAAAAAGTCATTGAATTTCATTTCTACTTATTTCTGAAAAAAATCATTGGTATTTATAAATAGAATAATTAGTATAATATTGTTGAACAATGACTGTAACTTCTACTTTTCTTTCTAGCATATATAGTATGCTTTAATGTTCATTAAAGATTTTACAGATAATACATCATTTAATATTTCTACTCTGGGCCCATAACTTCCCCTTCCCAATGTTATGCCTTGAATAGCTATATCCCCCAGAATTAAAACAGTAATAGCAAAATCTTTATTCTTTATGTCCCTTGGGGGAAAACTAACTGATAAAAAATGACCACAGTCAAAACAACTTTATTTAGAGTTTAAATAGAAAAAAATTCCCTCTATTTCCTTTAAAAACAAAATACAGATAAGAAAAATAAATTGATTTTTTAAATTCAATTATGTAAAATATTTAGGTTTCAGAAAACATTGTATAGCCTTGCAAACTATCTCCACAATTACTCGAGAGAGATTGGTTTGTCTAAATAGGAAATAATTAAGTGAATAAGACCAATATATATGGTATTCTCAGTCAACTATAACCTATTCATCACCTAAAGATGCTAGGCACTATGTTAAGGGCTGATATGTAAGTTTATATCTCTTGGACACACACCATAAAATAATAACAAAGCGTCCTCAAGGAAAATAAGTTGGCAGGCCTTTGGTAAATTTCAAAGGATCTTTTATGACCTGCAAGTTTCTTGAAACAAAGGCCCTTTTTGTTAATACTAATATCCTTCCTGTGAGGCTCTCTGACTACCAATAATGGAACACTCCACAACCCTGAACAACTGAAGGTTATCATTCAAAGGGCAGTAGAAAGTCATGTGATGGACAAGACTAGAAGCTACATATCAGAATTTAAAAAAAAATACGTAGGGGAATATATAAGTCATATCAAAGAAATGCACAATTAAATATAATAAGGTAGACAAAAGCCAAGAATAACAAAAACCAATGGAAACCCACATGCTTCTTCCAACTCTGAGAATTTCAGTAAGGCATGGTGGGTAAAATATCAATGATAAACCAATGAGAGGATAAGGAAAAACACCATGTAAGATATGCAGACTTGGATTGGTGGACATCTGCATAACTGGAGGTTGTGCCCACTTTGAGGAAATAACAGATCCTTGGAAGCTTTGAAATATTAGGAAAAGAGTATGTGTAAGGAAGTAGAGAATATGAGTAGAGTGAATGTCCCATAGAGTAAGAAATAGTAGTATAGAACTTCAGAATATCACTAAGTCCATTTTTTGAGACCATAAGCAGCTGAGTTGTAGATAATATGCAAGTTATCAGCTAACATCTCTTCCCTTTTAAAGCTGTTCACTATTCTACATGAAAAAAATAATATCTTATTATTTTTATTTTGCATTAAGGAACATCCTTTCTAACATCATTTTCAAATATTTTCAGAATAGGTGGCACGATGGACAGAGTACTAGATCTGGATTCAGAAAAAAGAAATCTGAGCTCAGACACTAGCTCCATCCTCCTTCTGTCCTTCCTTCCTCCCTCCCTTCTTTCCTTCCTCCCTCCCTCCCTCTCTTCCTTCCTCTCTTCCTTTCTTTGCCAGGTGCAGATATGTCTCATATGATAAATCACAATTTGAAGAGTTTCTGTTTTGTAAGTGAAGGAAGGTAATTTCCTCTATAGATGTTAAAAAGTAACTTGTTACTTCTTGTGATTCATAGGGTCAAAGATCTAATGATGGAAAAGATATCAGAGACCCTTCATCATAACGCCCCTGTTTTGGAGATGAGAAAATTGAGCCCAAGGAAGATAAAATATCTTCTCAAGGTCACTCGGATATTGAGTATCACTCTGAAATGTTTCTTTAATCTGCAATTCTGTGGAAAGTAGCATACAAAACAAAAATGGTTATCTTCCTGATTCAGGAGAATGATATTTGAAAGGTGTAGAGGGGGCCTTTGAGTCAACTTAGGAAATCAACTTAATTCTCCAAGTTGTTTCAGTTGTGTCTGCATACATAAATACTTTATAATTGTAAACTGTCAAGTAAAATGTTGCTTTTAACTATATCTAGTCTCATACTTTGCAATAAAAGCATCACTGAATATCAATGGAAGTCCAACCTCATTCGACATCTAGTAATAGCCATATTGTACTCCCATTAGTGTGGGGTGGATTGTGTGTAATGTCTACAGCATACTAGCTGTGTGATCACTTGACCTTTACTTATAAATAGTTAAGGGGATAGTCTACTGCTTGACAGGTAGGGACATCTGCAGTCACTCTGATCTATATCTTGCCACAAGACTCAGATGAATCTGGAGGAGAGAGAGTGAGGCTGGTGACTGACGAGCCCTCCCTCCCTTAAATTCAATTTACTTGCATGTCAAGACATCACTTTCCTGATGTCATTGGTCCTCTTCAGAAGGAAATACAAACAAAATGAATAGCATTGCCTGACAGATAACCCATTTCAGTTCTTATGTAATTCTATTTGATGAATTTTGTTGTTCTGTGATTCTGTGTGTGTGTGTGTGTGTGTGTTTCACTATCAGATTTAAATATGCATCCTTTCTATTTTCTCCAAGTGTTCCTTATTCAGTCATTTGGGGTCAACTAATTATGTTTATTTTGTATATGACACCCTTCAAACGGTTGAACACAGCTATAGCTCTCACCCTAAAACCTTTGTTGAACCCCAACAAACCTATCTAATCCTTTCTTCTCTAGGCTAAACTTCACTAATTTCTGCAAAACATTTTCTCTTTTCATAGACTTCAATATCCTGATCACTCTTCTCTGGAAAGTTCCCAGCTTATCAATATTCTTTCCAAAACATGGCTTCCAAAACTGAATACACTTTCAGAGATGTGATTAGGCAGGACAGAGTAAAGCAGGACAATGGCCTTCCTTGTTCTGCATGCTAGGCTGCTTTAATGCCATCTATCTTCTTTTAAATGGGAACATTCGTTCCAAACTCACATCAAATCATAGACATGCACAGTTGGCAATTTTCAGTATTTTTCTCAGTCACATCTGCTTGAATTTATCATTCTGAATGATTATATGATTTGCATTACCGTTGACACATTTTTGCTCTATATGCAGTTTCAAAAACTAATGACTTTGCATCATTGTTTTACAAAAGAAATAATAAGTGAACATATTGGTTCAGGAGATATACATATTAAAAGACTGAAAAAAGTTGATTAAATTAACCAATCAGGTTTAATTTTTTTTCTCACATATTCACTCCTGAAAACTAAAATCAAAGATAATATGAACATTAACCAAATTGTGTATCTCATACTCTCAGCAATACATTCACTATATCTGCTTATATGTGTATATATAGATGCATATATATATATACATATATATATACTTTGACTACTAAAATATATTATATATACTATATATGATAGGTTGATATATATATATATTATATATATATATAAAAAGTTATATAATTGCAAAATATACTTGCTATCTTATGTCATTAAAATGAACACAGGCTAATAGAATACCTCTGATGTCTGATAACTACCCTCCATTAACCAATCAAATCAACAATGATTTTATGAAGTATTTAATCTGTGTCAGGCATTGTGGTGAGCACTAGGTGGAGAAAGGCAAAGCACGATCTCTACCCTTCAATATTCTAATCAGGGAAACACTACGTCAATAATTTTGTGCATAAAAGATATGAAATATATAGATAAAGATCTAAAAGATAGAGAAAATGTTAATGAAATGTGACTATATGAATGGGTAACTAGATGGTGAAGTACATAGAGCACCAGGCTTGGAGTCAAGAAGACCCGAGTGCAAATCTGGCCTCAGACACTTACTAGCTGTATGACCCTGGGAAATCACTTAACCCTGATTGCCTCAGTTTTACCATACATAAAATGATCTAGAGAAGGAAATGGCAGACTATTCCAGTATCTTTGTCAAGAAAACACTAAATGGAGTCATGAAGAGTTAGACATGACTGAAACAACTGAACAACAACAATAACAACCAGAGGGGAAAACCCTAAGACCCAGGAAAATTGGGTAAGGCCTCTTTCAGAAGGTGTGATTTGAGCTATCTAAGAGCACTAGATTTCAGACTAGGAGATAGACTTGAGGCAGGAGAGCATTCTAGTCATAGACAACAGACAGGACAAAGTGATAGAGATGAGGGATGAGGTATCATATGTGAGGAATAGCAAGGTCACTGTGATTGGAGGAATAAGAAGAAGTCTGAAGCAGTAGGGGAAGGTGTAAGATTGTCAAAATCTTTCAAGGTTAATGAGAAGAATTCGTGTCTTATCCTGCAAGTAACAGGGGGGCACTGGTTTTGAGGGGTGTGTGTATTTGAGAGAGAGAGACAGAGACAGAGACAGAGAGAAATAGAGAGAAAGAGAGACAGAGACGGAGAGAGAAAAACAGAGAGAGCATGGAGGCTATTGAGATTGTGATGGTAGAAATTAAAGGATTGCCAACAGAGTGCATATGTAAGGGTAAATTTCATTTTCTTGTGTTTACATTTTAATGAAGAATCTTATTTTGACAGTATACTCATTTCAGCATGTGTCCTCACTTAACTCTTATTTAATCTTCCCTTGTAAAAAAAAAAAAAAAACAAATGTTTGTAAACCTAAACAGCAAACATAGCTATAGCATCTGACAGTGTGTCATATTGTCTTCTTTGAGAACAAAGAACAACAACTATAAAATACTTGACTAAAATAAGGGAGACAGGTTTGATCAACAGTTCACCAGGGCTAACACTGGTCATTATGAATAATTGACAGAAGCAAAAAAAAAAGACCCGACAAGCAGGGCAATCTTAAAAGCTATAGGTAAATCTAAACATAGATTAAATTAAAAAAAAAAGAACAAAGAAAAACAAGCTGTGCACAATAGAGGCATTCCAATTCTCGTGCAATCTTTTTTTTTATTCTGTGTCTGTGTTTCCATTTTATTAAGTATGTAATGTTTAGAATTCTTTTAAAGTAATCAAATCAACTTCATTTTAATGTTTCTATGCACAATGTTGTAGTCATTACAAATACTGCTCTCTAATTTCTCTTTATTTAACTTTGAAACATTTCATATAAATATTATGTCCTTGAATGTATGTATGCATATATTTGTTGTTTTTATGACAAAATATTCAACTAATAGAAATATATCACATTTTTGCAATTATCTAATTGATGAGTATCCACTTTGTTTTCAGTTCTTTGTATCATAGAAAATACTAATACGAATAATGTGGTAAATATGGGCTTCCTTGGGGAATGTGACCAGTAGTTGGTTTCCAAGGTAAAAAAAAAAAAAAGATATGGAAATTTAGTGACTTTCTTTAAATAATTCCAATTTGTTTTCAAAATTGTTAGAAAAATTCATAGTTCTCATTGGAGTTTATTGATGAACCTAACATTTTACAGTTATTCTAATACTGAGGATTTTAATATTACATCATCTTTGTCCTGTGGTTATAAAACCAATCATTTTCCCACTGTGCCATCATGATGCTGTCTCAGAAAAATCATAATGGGATACAGATGAAGAGAGATAGAGAAAAGGAGAAAGGGAGAGGGAAAGAGAGAGAGAGAGAGAGAAAGAGAGAGAGAGAGAAAGAATATGTAACACCCAATCCTTTTATGCCCACTTATTTCTGCAAAAAAAAAAGTTTAAATAAATACCTCTTCTATCAAATTGAATTGATTTAAATTTATGCATTGGGAATGTTGGTGGAGTTCAGATCTACATGGATTTTTTGAAGATTAAACTATTTTATTAAGCAAAATAGTAATATAGTAACAAACAGTACAACACTTACAAGTTTTAACATCTTTTTCACATATATATATTTTTTTCTTTTCTCATTTATTCATTCAACAAACATTTAATAACAATGTCCCATACAGACTGGTTGTGATAAGTGCTAGAGGTAAAAATGATTACAGAAATACACACACATAAAATCTCCGAATTTAAGGAGCTTTCATTATAGTTGGACAAACATGGAATTAACAGAGAAAAATATAATATAAAGCAGAGAGTCATGTAGGCACAGGAAAAACTCATTTAAAAAAAGTATTCTGGGACAATTTGAGGAAAGAGAAGAACACTTTTAAGAGAGGAGGATCAGTGAAGAAAGAAGAGATTAATTCCAAGCTAACCCTTGAAGAAGGAGACAGATGCAGAAAATGAAAATTGGGGGAGTGCTTTCAAGTGATGGGTTAGGCCTGAGTGATTGCATAGAATTTAGCATGGCATTTGCAGTTCTAGGAATATCTAATAGTTGACTGATTCTTTTAATTACATTGTATTGATTTGTTATAATAACAATATTTGTTGTGTTATAAAATAGTGACATTCCTGGTAAAAAATAATATTTCTGAGTCATACTGAGTCATCCACCTGGACACAACTCCAGGCAGTAAATTATAAAGAGCTGGGTCAGACAGAATGATGCTACATTCCCTTAGTTTTCTTTCAATGAAATTTGTTGATCATTTTTACAGTTTGGGAATATGCAAAGTTAATTTTCTTCTGTACATTTAAATAAAGCCCAATGTGCATTGTGAAGGGACAAGTATTGTTTCTGCTAAAGGAATTAAAGAACATTTCAGCATTTATCAGTGGAGAAACAGGGAATAGTGGAGCTACTTGGTACACCAGATAGAGTGTTGGGTCTAGACTCAAGACTCATCTTCTTGTCACAGACACATCCTAATTCTGAGACCCTGGGCAAGTCACTTATCCCTGTTTGTCTCAATTCCTCATCTGCAAAATGAGCTAGAGAAGGAAATGGCAAACCTTACAGGATCTTTGCCAAGAAAACTCCAAATGGGGTCATGGGGATTTGGACGTGACTGGAAAACAATAAAAAAGGGACAGAGTTGCCCCCTGAAAAATCATAGAGTAGAGAAATAAAGACAGAGTAGATCATAGGTTGACTGAAATTAGAAAGAAGAAAGAATTAGGTCACTTTAATTAAATAGAGATAATTGAAAGACCATGACTCTTAATAAGAAGTCAAAATATTGTACATACAATATTTAAATAGTTGGACCTTAAAAGATTATGATACAAGAAGGCCCTGGAGTTCAAAATAATAAAAGAGTAAAAATAAATTTCTTCATTATTAGAGTTTTAAGTATAAAAAGTTAAAAAAGTAGATATTTTATTTCATTTGGGCCTATATTTCAGGTTTCTTTGTTTTGTTTTCTATGGAATCACAGTAAATGAAAGTTAGAAAGGAATTCCAAGGCAATGTAGTAGTACAACTTAAGACTAAACAAACATAGGGACCCAAAATCTATTGGAAGCTTCCCAATAATGAAGAAATCACATAGTCTAGAGGCAACCTAGTCAACTTTTTAATAACTCTATTGTTAAGAATTTTTTCATGACATCAAACTAAAATGTACCTCCACTTATTTCATCAATTTTCCTTAGCTCTTTCTTAAAAGACCAAGCAGAATAAGTCTTTTATGCCTTATACCATTTGCTAATCCTTGAGGAACTTAAATGCAGCTATAAGACATTCCCAAAGTCTTTTTTCCCCTAAAGATTAAACATTTTAAGTTTCTACACCTGATGCTCATATGACATTACCTTGAGTGCCTTTAACATACTCTCTGCCTTTTTTGGGAATAAGTTTTTCAATGTTCTTATTGAAATTTGGAAACCAGAATTTAAAAGGTATTTGATGATCTCTGTGTGCATTCACACCCATATCTTCAGATGGCCATTTTCTTCCATAATTGAAATCATGTATTTCTGTCATGAAAATTTTATTCTTGAAAATCTTGTGTAGGTGGTCCATAGTCCAACGATAATATATTTTCTGCTTTTTCTTACATTATACTTATATAAATGCTTTCCACTGCACTTATCACCACCATTTCCACCTTCAATTTTTAATTTCTTGAAGTGAGAATAGTTCGTTTTGCTACATTATGTAGTTTGAATTTTTTCTTTTAAATTAAGATATTTTATTTCATAGCCACATTTCCTTTCTGAGTAATACACGTCAAAGTCTCCATGCTAAATATAAGATGTGATTTAAATCCTTGCATTAATTAACCTTGTACATGACCCACATTCTGCATATTTTTGCATGCATACATATATGCTTGATATACATGCATGCATAGATATACTTTTTCTATGTGTGGACACATGCATATACATACACATGTGAATGTGCCGATGTATACATGCATATATACACATACATGCATACATACATATATGTATACATCATAGATGCATCATCTTGGCATGTGTTTTATTGCTGCTTGTCTTAGTAGATTTTTTTTCTAAAAAAATCCCCATCTATTACAATGATATTCTTTTGTTTCCTCTGTTACTTTCCCTAATATGTGAGCTATTATAAACAATTTATTATCATTTAAATGTAAACACTTGTTAGTAAGGAAAGGAATAATTTTGGGAATCTTTTAAATACTTTTATCCCCATTAAGGTTTGTCATGCCTGTATCTATGCTCCAAAGGGAACCAATAATGCCTGGCCACAACCAGAGGTATAATAAACCAAACAAACAAGCAAAAAAATACCCTAACAAAAACAAAACAAAAGAAAACAAACAAACAAAAATCTAAGGCCCAGGAATAAAGAAATAGCTTTCTTAGGCCAATTCTAAAATCCAAACAAAACAAGCAATAAAATATCCTTCAACTAATGGTTTGAAATTCATTGAAACCATACTACATGGGTATAGTTCTTCCTAACTTAATGTGACATCAGAAGAAAACTGGTTTCTAAAAGTTTTTCTGAGGGAACTGGCCCTTTCTGGCCTTAAGGAAAAAAATAAATAAATAAATTTCTGTTTCTTAATCAGACTCTTTCCTTGGGAGGTTGTTTAATTTTGATTATGTTGGCAAAGATAAAATAAAAATTGTATTTCTATAAGTCATCTTAGAAAACATCAATGATTTTTTTTAAAAAAAGAGTACTGAGTTTAGAGTCCTAGAACCTTGTTTCCAGTACTTACTTCCCCCCTCAATACTTGTATGATCTTATTCATGACACTGAGCCTTGGTTTTTCTGCTTTGTAAAAAGAGAATGTTAGCTTTTCTAGATGGACAAGCGACCTCCAAGATTCCTTTCAGCTCTAAATTAGTGATCCTATGATCACTTCAAATTTTCCCATTTACAAATTGCTTAGAGCAATGAATACCCACAGACATCTGTCAAGAAAACTCATAGATACACAACCAATATACGTGATGGTTTCCAGAGTGGCATGGACTGAAATCATATGAAACAAAAAGGATCCTTGGAGTCCCTTCAAGAATAAGATAAAATGAATAATGAAATAGGACCAGATATGACTCTTTTATGAGTCCTAATTTTCTCTTCCTATCTATTTGAAGAAAAGGAAACTCCTATACATTACTATACAATGCAAAAGAATTTCATTATAAAGTGTTTTGCATAACGATACATGTGTGGCCTATGTTGAATTGCTTTCCTTCTCAAGGAGTGTGGGTGGGAAGGGAAGAAGGGAGAGAATTTGGAATTCAAAGTTCTAAAAAGAAATGTTTAAAAAAAGTTATTTTTACATGCAACTGGGAAATAAGATATATAGGCAATGGGGTGTAGAAATCTATCTTGACCTACAAGAAAGTAAGGGGAAAGGAGATGGTGGCAGGGAGTGGGGTGATAGAAGGGAAGGTAGACTGTGGAAAGGGGTAACCAGAATTTGTGCCGTCTTGGGGTGGGGGAGGGTAGAGATGGGGAGAAAATGTGTAACTCAAAATCTTGTAGAAATCAATGTTGGAAACTAAAAATCACAAATAAATCAAAGAAGTCCAGATGGGGTGGAATCACAGAATCACAAAATCACTGGACCTCAGAGATGGAAGAGATCTCAAAGAAGAGCTAGTTTGACTTCGCCTTGAAGAATGAGTTTCCTCCATAACATCCTCAACAAGTTGTCCTTCCCTGAAAAGAACTGGAAGACTATGGGCAAGAAATGAGGCATATATTGTCAGGCATGGCCAATGTGTTGCTTTGTTTTGCTTTGTTACAAAAGAGAGCAACTTCTGAAAGTGATAGATGTTTCAGAAAAAAAAAATCAAGAAAGGTTTTTCAAGGTGTCAAAACTAAATGCTTGAGAATTAGAAAAAAAAAATTAGTTAAAAAAAATAAGGAAGGAACTAAGTCGAGCAAGATGAAAGTTTAATGTCACATACACTGTCAGAGACAACACTTGAACCCAAGTCTTCTGATGCCAGAGTCAGTGCTCTTTAAACTGTGATATACTGCCCTAACAAGGGAGGAGGGAAACAAGAATGGGACTTGTGTCACTGGACCAGACAGGACATAAAGGGAAGTAAGAAGAGTAAAAAGGCAGAAAAGAGCCAGGTTATAAAAAAGCTTTAAAAGCCAAACCGAGAATTTTATGTTTGACTCTGGAGGTAAAGGGAGACACTGGAGTTTATTGAATGGAGGTGACAAGAGGTAACATGGTTAGACCCATGCTTTCGGAAGATCATATTTACAGCTGAATGGAGGATAGATTGGAGTGGGGAGAGACTTAAGTCAGGGAGCCCAATAAGCAGGTTATTGCAATAGTCCAAATGATGAAAGCCTGCACCAGAAAGATGGCAATGTCAAAGAAGAGAAGGGTTCATATACAAGAGATGTCAGGAAAGTAGAAGTGGTAGGATTTGTCAAACGATTGGCCATTGCAGGAGTGCAGGAGAAGAGAGAAAGTGAGGAGTGCAGGTTGTGAGCCTTGGGTGACTGGGAAGATAATGGTACTTTTGATAGTAGTAGGGTACTTAAGAAGAGGGGAGGGTTGGGGTAAGGGGAAGTAATGAGTTCAGTCTTGGACATGTTGAATTTAAGATGTCTACAGGTCATCCAGTTTGAGTTGTCCAATAGGCAGTTCCCAATGAGAGAGTGAGCATGAAACGGATGAAGATCCAGCAAAAAAAGACAGAAAAAAAGAATTTTATGATAACACAATCTTTTGAGACTATCCAAGAGAATGACTTAGTCAATAGAGTGTTCAAAATGACATTATAAAGAAACTGAAATATGTTTTAAACATATTTGCTTTTATACTATGTTTGAAAATATTCAGAAAACAATCAAAAACACCCCTTTAAGGGAAAAGAAAAAGGAAAAAAATGTAACCTCAGTAGGGGACAGGTTGTAAAATGCAGAAACTGTGGAAGTCAACAAAAAAATTCTATGTTAGTAGTTTTACTTTGGGACTTCCTATGAAATGGTTGCCAAGGAAACCTCTTTCAGATTGGGGAGGAGGGGCCAGCCAAATGCAACAAACCCATGCTATGTATGCTTTTCTTCATTCCACCATAATCTAGATCTTTTCTTGTCTTTGTAATAGGTGTTTCCCTTTGTACAAACACCTTCAAAGGAAGCAGAGACAGGAAAGCATTATTGTGCCAAAACAGCAGGTTATTGTCTCGTGATTTGGACACATAAGGCAGCTTTGGCATGAATCTCCTATATTGTCACGCATATATATCTCTTAGAAGAGTCCACAGAAGTAAACAGACTTTTAATTCTCAATTTATTTCTTGTGTGTATACACACATTATACATATGTATGTTATATACATACATGCATGCATCGGCATATGTGTTCCATACACATTTCTGAAAACTGGGCTTACAAATATAGTTAAAACTACACATTAAAGCAGACTATTATGTGTGTGTATGTGCATATGTATGTATATGAGTGTATAACATATATGGATATATAAATGTATGCATGTATATATATAAATATGTGTTTGTATGTGTGCATTTATGTTTGTCTCTTCCAAATCAATTCTACTGTGTTGTAAACTTACTGAAAAGTGAGTTTCCTATTATAAAGGATTGTAAACTGATTTAGAAACTATTATAAGCAACATGTCAAGAAACGTAAAGCAATAATTGCTATACTGAGGGTAGATGCTGAAGACATTTTTAAATATTAAATTGTGTAGTGGAAAGCTAATGCAATTTAACTCAATTCTTTTTTTTTTATGAGGCAATCCAGGTTAAGTGACCTGCCTAGGGTCACACAGCTAGTGTCAAGTGTCTGAGACCAAATTTGAACTCAGGTCCTCCTGAATCCAGGGCTGGTGCTCTATCCACTACACCATCTAGCTCTCTCTCTCCCCCCCCCACCCCAATTAATTCAATAAGTATTTATCAAGCGCAATGTTCAAGGCAAAGTGACGGTATTATAGTCTAGTAAGAGTAATGACAAATTCTGGTCTTAGACGGAGCCCTGTTCCCAGACAAATAGCACCCCAGGGATTAAGGCCCTGCCATACGCTGAAGATGTGAGCACCCACAATAAGGCTAGAGGCATCTATTCTCTTCTTCTCTAAATGTACTCTGTGCTTTCTAGGATCATACAATTCTCATTCCTAGGATCCTATGATCAATGCCTTTTTGTCTGACAAAGACTAGAAAGCCCTGAGATGAATATTTTCTGAGCTCCATATAAAAATCAACCATCATATTTCTTAGCACTTCAAGATGGAATTTTTTTCTTTACTATCATTATTTCAGGTGAATCTCTTAATATATATTACTCTCTCCATTTTAAAGATAAAGTGATGAGCAGAGAGGCACAGTGAATTGCCTAGGATACAATAGCGATTAAGTGCATGGGAGGGAATTCAAACACAGATCTTTCTGAGGCCAAGGCCCCTATTCTATCTACCTAATGACACTATCAATATAAATAAGTGAGCTTGCTGATCAACAAGATACTGTCAATGTGATATGGTAGAAAGAGCACTGTCTTGAGGTAAAAGTTTGTGTTCAATTTCATCCCTACCACTTTCTACCTGTATGACACTTGGTACTTTTTCTTTCTGTTCCTCAGTTTCCTCATGTGTAAAATATTAAGGTTAAGCCAGATGACTTTCAAGATACAGTACAGCTCAGGATGAATGATCCAAAGTCCTGCAAAGCAGACAATAGACCATGGCCAGGAGAATAAACTGCATTTTGATCTTACACAACCTCAGTACAAATTCCTTCGCTAGACCTGTCCGGGATATCTATGTGAAAATTTCCCTGAGCCAATTAGGGGGCTGCCCTAGTCCTGATTCTGCCTGTTTAGAACTTTACCTTTTGATTCTGGACACCTCTAATATGAGGAACCATCTCCAACCCAATCCAGGTCTGACATTTTCCTGACTCTGCTGTTCAATGAACATGGCTACAGTCAGACCTTGTCGTAAATAATACATATTTCTGATCAGTGGCCTGGGAAACAAGGTTGAAACTACATATTTAAAAAGTATGGATCTAAGGTAAGTGAATTCTGAGGAGCAGCCGAGAGAATGTTAGGAGCAGAACTATGTCTACCTATTTATCCATGAGCGAAGCAGAGGAAATTGACTTCATAGAAGCTGTAATATTGAATGTGGAATTTCTTTATTTTTCTTGCCTCTGGCTTCCCATTCTTTGGCTTTTAACAAAGAGAGAATTGTGGAAAATATCTAAGGTTAGAAGAAAATAAGCATTTCTCCTGATTTGTTTTGAAAAATACATACAATCTAACTTCATTTCCTCATGAAGAAATCAACACTACTCCATCTATATTTTATGTATCACTTAAATAGAAGGCAATCTTTTTTTTAGCAGGAGGTGCAGTATACTTCTCCATTCTCATTACATTAAGGAGGTTTTGAATGATTCACCTCTCATCATTTAGATAGTACACTAGGATATAAGCAGCATCTGTGGTACTGCTTTCTAGGCTGAAGATGAAAAAGATGTGTAAAGCTGATGATGGATTACAGTCATAACTGTTATGTTAACACTCACTACTGTAGATGTCACTGTTTCCTTTGCTCATTTCCACAGAAAAATACTTTTTTCTTGAAATATGTATCTGTACTTACTTTGCAGAAAGAAACAAAAGACACTAAAAATCTTCAAACTTTTTACTTTCTGAAACATCTTTATAAAACATCTATTCTCACTGATAATGCCATTTTCATTTGATCTTGGAATAAGGAGAAAGGAATTTAACAATTATGTCTTTTCCCCTTTCTACAAACACATTAGCTGAAAGACCACTTAAAAATTCTCACTAGATTGCCTCAGTTTACTTCCTAAGTTCCTAACATACATACATACATATATACATGTGTGTGTATATATGTGTGTATATGTATATGCGTATGCTTATGCATATGCATATGTGTGTGTGTGTGTGTGTGCGTGTATTTCAGGGGATAAAGAGGTATTTGTGGAAAATGGTGAAATTTAAATGTTTTTTTTTTTCATGGTAATCATACTGGGTAAACCCAGAAATGAAGTCCCTTTCAGTATTTCTTTCTTCATCCCTCCAGGTCAGCTAAGACATTGTATTTTCTTTTATGAATAGCCATCCTTTATTTATCTATCTCTGTCTAAAAGCAGTGAAATCAACTTTTATTTAGAAAAATTGATACCTATGCTTTAAAATAATATTGTTGTGCTTTAGAAGACACATATGTATATACACACACATATGTGTGTGTAAATATACGTGTGTGTATACACACACACACTCATATATTCTGAAATGCTGTATGAGTGAAGATTGGAGTGCTTCAAGCCTTATTTTCCCCATCTGTAGAAAAAGAAACAAAAGCTAACAAAGATTTAGATAAGAAAGCATAGGGAAAACTAATGAATTACAAAATTAATTTTTAAGTGAGCATAACTATGTATAATTTTCAGATTTTATATTATCTTTTGTGGCTTCATCTTACAGTTTTATGACAGGTGTTTGTATCATACTCTTCCAAATATCAGTGCTTCAATGATCTAATGATGACATTTTTCGTATTCTCAATGTCTTCCAGCCATGGCCTTATTTTTATCTTTTTTTTTTTTTTAACTTCAGCCTCACCATTACTCAGCCTACTTAAATGATAATGACCTTTGTATCCACTATCCCTGCTTCAGTTTACAATCATAGCCATACTTTGGATATATAATTATGAAGATATGATCCTTATTTAAGATCTCAGCCTTGAGCTTCTATTTTTTAAATATAATATTATAGAAACATAGAATCTTTGATTTTGAAGCATTTACAGTTATCTAATCCCTTCCTAAATCATGAATCCATTCTAAAATGTCCTTGACAAGTCATCCTCCAGCCTCTGAAAATTATGGATTGCTCCAATAACAAAAAACATATTGTAAGGTAGCTTGTACTATGTTTGGAAGTCCTAACTACTAGGAAGTTCTTTCTCTAGATAGAAAAAAAGAAAAGCATAGCTACAAAGCCTATATATGTGATAACCTCGGTTTGAATTACTCCTGGTTAAAGAAACTGCCTCTACCAAATGAGATTGGTGCCTTCTATGCAACCTATAGTATTAGAGAGTTTCTTTAGCTCTGAGAGTTTACATGACTTGATTGTATATGTCACACGGTCAATACATGACCAACTTAGGACAGGAATTTAATTTGGCAACTTTCTCCCCACTACACCATGTTTCCTTTCTTGTAGAGAGATGAAATAATAATCTTTTGACAGAGATGTGAATTGTTACAACAAATCTGGAAAGCAAGGTGAAATTATGCTAAGAAATTGAATGTGATATCTATGACCTTTGATCCAAAGATCCCACTCCTAATCCTATACATTTAGATTTAAAAGAGAAAGATCCAATTTATACCAACATATTTATCATAGTTCTTTTTATAATATCAAATAACTGAGTGTAGCATCAAATAATTGGATATCAAATAACCGCTTAACATAGTCTTTGAGGAATAGCTAAAGGAATTTTAGTACACCAATGTAATGGCCTATTTTTTAAAAGAAGAAAATAATGGATTTGAAGAATTCAAAGCTGCATGGAAAGGCATATTACCTGATATAGGGTGAGGGAATGAGAAATAGAATACACTATACACATGATTTATGGCAAGGTAAATTGAAAGAAGTATATAAATGCAACCAAACATTTTGTAATTATATTGCCAAAGTTTAGCCCCAAAGGGGAGACCAGTAAACATATCTCTCTCCATTTCTTGCTATAGTTGAGAAATTTCATATCCTGTCAGTCTTAAGTATTGCATAAGTTTTGGTAAACTTTTTTCTTTGTTGTTCTCTACAATAAGAGATAGATATATTTGTAAGGGAGGAATTTAGAAACAAAAATGGTGTAAAAAAATAAATATACCAAACGATGTCCATTTTTTTGTTGTTTTTTGAAAATATACCTCAAAACAAAATTTGAAGAATGCATGGATAGACTGAAAATATTGTTTGGAAAGAGGGTTGAGGGATACACTCAAACTTCAATGTAAATCAACCATGATATGGCAGCCAAGAAAATAATTTTAACATCAGGCTGCAGTTAGTGAAACCCAGGTTACAGGAATAAGAAATTAATGATTCTATTGTTCTGTGCTCTAGTTGAACTATATCTGGAGTATTGTGCTTCTTTCATGAAATCCAGAGCATTAATAGAACTTGGAGGGAAAACAACATCTCAGAAGGTTGAATGGTCTTCAGTCCATCCCATATAACAATCTGCTGAAGAATTAAAGACACTTGCTTTTATTTGTTTTTTTTTTCTGAAAAAGAAAAAGATGCGTAAGAAATGATAGCTGTGTATTATCACATTGAAATTGGCTTAGACTTGAGCAGTTTGGGAACAGAGAGTAGAAAAATAAAATAAGAAAAAAGAGACATTTCAGAGACAAATTTATCTTTCGTGTAAGAGAAAAGTATATACTTGATACACATAAGTAGCTAAGGATTTAATATTAGAGGAATTATCTGTTCTCAAAGTAGACCAATGACATCATAAATGATGTCTTGACTCATGTGAATTGGATTTAAGTGAGGCAGCGTTCTGCAGAGTCAGCCTCATTCTTTCAGAGTCATCTTTGACCCAGGAATATCACTACTTGGTCTGTATCACAAAGAAATTTAAAAATTGCTGGTAGGGAACCTATGCATAAAAACTATAGCAGCTCTTTTTGTGGTGGCAGAGAATTTGAAGCTAAGGAGATAATGATCAACTGGGGAAAGGCTGAACAAGTTATGGCATATAATTGTGATGGAAAACTACTGTGCTACGAGAAGTGGCAAAGGGTATGATTTTAGGGAAAAAAAAGCCTGGGAAGCCTAATATGAACTCATGCAAATTGAAGTGAGTAAAATCATGAGAATAATGTACATGCTAACAGAAATAATCTAAAAATACTTAGCTGTGAAAAACTTAACAACTCAGATCACTACAATGATCTATGAAAATTCCTAAGGATTTATAAAGAAAAATGCTATCTAGCTCCAAATAGACAACTGGTAGATTCTGAATGTGAATCAAGGCATCTTTTTTCCTCTTTATTTTCTTGCTTTTTTTTCCAAAAGATGGTGAAGGTGGAAATATATCTTAAATGACTTCACATGTATAATGTTTAAAATATTTCATGCCTTCTCAATGGTGGTGGGGGGGGATGAAGGAAGGTAGAAAATGTAGAACTGAAAATAAAAAAGAAAGAAAGAAAATAGGAAAGAGTGTTTGGCAGTCCAGAAAGGTGTAGAGCATCAGAAAGAATGAAAACTGAAGCTAGGCTTTTATATTTGGGTATTAATAGGTCATTGGCAAATTCTGAGATAGTAGTGTCATTTAAACTGTGAGGAAAGAATCCATATTGCAGAGAGGTGTAAAAAAGAATGAGAGGAGAGGAAGTAGAGACAGCAATAGAAAGGTACAAATATGTGAGGTTATGGAGAAATGTAAAGGGAAATATGGAGGATGAGAGGGGAAAAAAAGACCAAAGAATGATTTACTAGTCTTTTATATTTACATCATGAATATATTATTTGCACAAAATTAGTAAATTTGCTAGTACAAAGTAGTTATCTAATAAAAGTTTATTGAATTGGCTTAAATTTCCAAATGACAGAGATAGATAGTTAGAGAGAAAGAGAGCAAGAGAAAATGAGAGAGACAGACAGACAGATAGAGACAGAATGAAACAGAGATACAGAAAGAGAAAGAGAGACTGAGGAATGCACTGGATATGGAGATCATCAAGAATTGAAAAAAATGAAATTTATTACCATTTAGCAGACTTGAAAATATTACTTATATACATTAAAATATTTATTGAGTCAGATGGCTCTGCAGTTAAAACTCTGACTGCAGTTAAAACAACAAATAATTAGACCCTAGTTCAGCATTTTTTTAAAATGGTAAAAAAAAAAAATAAACAATATTTCTCTATTTCCCTGGAAACTCTTTACTTTTGTAAAGAGAGTTTTGTAGATATAGTCATAATTACAGAGTGTGTGCCCTGGTAGGTAGACACCCAAGAATATTATCAATTCTGGCCATTTTTTTTGGCTGGCAGACAGACAAATTTATATCCTTGGCCCCATATTCATCCCCAATCCAGTTCTGAAAAAAAGAGTCTCATCTCTCCTCTTAGAGTTAGACTTCCCATTCCCTCCTTTCCCAGGTACCTGCACTCCCATCATCCCAAGCCCTAGCTCAGCTAAAACCACTCCAGAGCCCGAGACCTTTGGCCTCCTTGGGATGCTCAGGTGCTACTCCCAGCTGGAGAATCACCCCTAGACTTCACTGAACTCTGCCCAGGGTAAATCCAAACTGGGGGATTGCTCTGGGTCTCCCTGGGATTGGGGGTGGGGTGGAGAATGATCAGACAAGCTGGTTTGTTCCTGGTCTCTTGCAGGCTCTCACCTGGAGGATCAATCTTCTGCAGGCCCAACCTCAGACAGGTTCATGTTGGCTTGTTCTAGGCAGAGAACCTGTGGAGGAAGGTCTGGGCCAGGACCGTCATTCTGGTTTTTCTTCCAGATCTTCTGGGGCTGGCCAGAGAGCATCTGAACTCAGGGATTGCTCAGGCTCCTCCTCCAGGTCTCCAGGAGTAGGATCCAGTCTGGGGGACTACTCTATATTTCCCTCAGTGCCCACCTGGGGTGGATCTGGGCTGGGGGACAGCTCTGGGAGCACTGTCTCCAGCCAGAGAGGGTCCATGCCTGGGCCTTCGAGGGAGCTGGGAGAATCTGCGCGTGGTGGGTGCTTGCTACAAGCATGTCGCTGTAGGGTATTGCCCTCAGTGAAGCTAAGTCTACAGATGAGGCAATGGTAGGGACGATTGCCTCAGTACACGCGTCCATAATGGGCCAGGTCCCTGGCTTCACAGAAACTCTGTGGGCACAGAGCTTAGTGGAAGGTCCTCAGGCTGGCTTGGATGTTGGAAGGTGCCACCTTAGGTGGCTAGCCAGCCTGAAGGCCTTGCCACAGGCTGGGCAGGTGCGCAGGCCTGAGAGGTAAGGAAAGGCACGAAGGCAGACATGGCAGAAATGTGGGGCCCACCAGGCCGGGACCCCCTACCTCCTCACCTGCCTGGAGCACGATGTATGGACACCCTAGGCATCAATAAACATGAAGCCGCCTCCCTCCTCAGCCCCCACCCTTACAGTTCAGAGGCATCCAGGGGTTGCCCAGACATAAAGCCTCGGCACCCACCACCTGGTTTGTGGGTGGCTGGAGAGAAGTCTGCCTCAAGGAGGAGTCAGCAGAGTAGCCAGCCCTCCCTGAAGTGGGGAAGAGGGGACAGAGTTGCACTCCAGGTGGAGCAAGTGTCAGGCCAAAGGGCTCTGCCTCCTTGGCTGCTGGCTCTGGGGTGGAAGGGTCCGTCAGGTATTGGTAATATGGGGTTAGTCCACAGGACCTAGGCTCAATGATCATTTCCTTTTTCAAAAGGTAGGAGAGGCAAGGAAAAAAGAAAAGAGTTGCCTGAAGAGACCGATGTGGAAGCGCATAGGACTCAAAAACCAAAGTGGATTTTAAATAGAACTAGTCACAAATGTGTCACGGGATCTCCTGTCACAAGAGATCCTGAAGGAACTGACAGAAGGGACTGCTGAGCCACTGTCAGTGATCTCTGAAAGACTGTGGAGGACTGGAAAAGAATCCAAGAATGGATGACCAATGCCATAGCCCCAGACAGCTTCACTTTGTTTCCCAGAAATATTTTAGAACTCATCATTAAAGGGATGGCAGAGGAATGTCTAATATTCATGCCACTTTAGGGGCATGCTGCAGGAAACCTGACCTTATTTTAAATTAAATTGTTCTTTCTATTTCCTTGCTATTTGTATGAGTTAATTTTATATTCTGCAACTTTGGTGAATTTATATTTAAATTAATTTTATTTGACTTTCTAGAGTTTTCTAAGGAAAGCATAATATAATTTGCAAAAAAAGTTTCTTCTTGTCTATGATTATTCTATCAATTTTTTTTGCCTTATTGCCATAGTCAACATTTCAAACATTATATCAAAGAGAAACCTGATCCCAGATGTGAAAGAAAAGAAAAGAGTAAGTTGTATTGCTTTCATGAAATTACAAAGCATTTTTAAGGACATTAAGTGACCAATAAGAGCAAAGGCTTCTCTCTCTCTCTCTCTCTCTCTCTCTCTCTCTCTCTCTCTCTCTCTCTCTCTCTCTCACTCTCTAAATGCAAGGAACCTGAAATACCATTGCTACTGAAGAACTAAATATGAGCATCACACAGAAGCCAGCAGAAAAGAGCAACATGGTTAGACCATGTAACCCAACCTCTTCTTCCCTTCCATATTTGAGGAAGGAGTATTCATCCTGGTTCTCAAGATTAATCCCACTGCTTTTGCTCTTATCCCAACACATGTCTTTTAAACCTATGCTCCATTCATTATCTCCTCTCTCTAATATCTTCAAACTTCCCTTTCTGCTTTATTTCCCTTTTAAGTTTTAAGATATTAAAGGGTATAAACTATAGCTTAATACAGTCAATTTTCAACTTTCATGGGAGTAATGTTCCTAGAAAACATCATAAAAGTAAAAAAAAAAGCAAATGTTGATACATTGCACCTATAAGAAAAAGGGTGTAGGGTTTCTATGACCACCAAAAACTGTAATCTTTCACTAGAGATTGCTGAAAATGCACGTTTCAATATATAAATTTTTATAACAAAACATTAATTCTGATAATATGCACTTTTCCTAACATAGTAAACATGAAATAGTCCATAAAATGCAGTGCACAAAATAAAATTAGTAACAAGCAAAACATTTTTCTTGCTAGTAATTCCCTACAATTCTGTTAACATCTTAATAAAAAAAATAGATTTCAGACAGTTTTCATTTCTCATATCACATGAAATCTACAGTACAATAAATACTATACGGCAAATAAAATTCTTAAAACTAAAACATTTTTAACCTGAATCTTAACTTCTACTGTGTTAGATGGTGGTATGAGGGAATTATATTGTATATTACACTGCTATAAACCTCTCTAACTTGACTGCCCTCTGACAATCAAGGGAGAGATTTCTGAGAATTCAGTCCTTTCTGTTAGAAGACACAGAGACTGGTGAGGTCTTGACACCACATCTGGCATTCTGTTGTAGTTGGTAGATGGTGCTGGAGATCATGAAAGACACACCAGCTTGACCAGATCAGAGAGAGCATAATTGCAAGGCAAAACTCGAGTTTTAAAGGCAAACAATGAATGAGGTGTGCTATACTCTGCAATGTTAGGGAGAACAAGACCAATGAAGCATTTTGTAGGAAATTAGTAGCTCTATAAAGCTGCATTCCTCTTGCTTCCCTTGTTTTTTTTT
>CM053626.1:18237308-18255294 GCA_028646595.1 Phalanger gymnotis | reverse complement strand
TGCAATCATGGAAACATATTTCCACATTAGTCATGTTGTGAAAGAAGAAACAGAACAAAGAGAATAGCTACAAACAATGAAACAAAACCAAACCAGTGAAATAATATGCTTTGATATGCATTCAGACTCCATAGTTCTCTCTCTGAATGTGGATAGCATTTTCCATCATGACTCTTTTGGAATACTCTTGGATCATTGTGTTGTTGAAAGGAATTAAGTCAATCAAGTTGATCATAGCACAGTGTTACTGTTACTATACACAATGTTCTTCGGGTTCTGCTTACTTTACTCAGCATCAATTGACTTAAGACTTTCCAGGTTTTTTTGAAATCTACCTGCTCATCACTTCATATAGAATAACAGTATTCCATTACATTCATATACTACAACTTATTCAGTCATTCCCCAACTAATGGGTATCTCCTCAATTTCCAATTCTTTGCCACCACAAAAAGACCTGCCATAAATGCTTTTGCATATATGGATCCTTTTCCATTTTTTTCTTATATCTTTAGGATACAGTCCTAGAAGTGGTATTGCTGGGTCAAAGGGTATGAATAGTTGTGTAGCCCTTTGGACAATAGTTCTAATTGCTCTCAAGACTAGTTGAATGAGTTCACAATTCAAACAATGCATTTTATGTCCCACTATTCCCATATCTTCTCCAATATTTATCATTTTGGTTTTTTTTTCATGTTAGCCAATCAGATAGGTGTGAGATGGCACCTCATAGTTGTTTTAATTTGCATGTCTCCAATCAATAGTGATTTGACTATAGGTAGTTTTAATTTCTCTATCTGAAAACTAACTGTTCATATCATTTCACCACCTATCCACTGGGGAATCACTTGTATTCTTACAAATTTGACTCAGTTCCTAATATATTTGAGAAAGGAGGCATTTGTAAGAAACACTTACTGTAAAAATTTTCTTCCCACATTTTTGCTTTCCTTCTAATTTCTGTTGTGTTGGTATTTTGGGCAAAATCTTTTAATTCAGTCTACTCAAAATTATCCATTTTGCATTTCGTAATGTTCTCTAGTTCTTGTTAAGTATAAACTCTTCCCATCTCCATAGATCTGATAGATAAACTATTACTAGCTCTTCTAATTTGCTTAGGATATCACTCTTCATGTCTAAATATGAACATTTTGACCTTATCCTGGTATACACTGTGAGATATTGGTCTGTGCATAGTTTCTGCCAGACAGCTTTCCCAGCACTTTTTTTTCAAATAGTGAGTTCTTATCATAGAAGATGGAGTCTTTTGGTTTATCAAATAGTAGATTAATATAGTCATTGACTATTATGTCTTGTGTACTTACCCTATTCCACCGATTCACCAGTCTGTTTCTTAGCCAGCATCAAATAGTTTTGATGATTGCTGCTTTATAATATAGTTTTAGATCTGGTACAGCTAGGACACCTTCCTTTGAGTTTTTTCCATTAATTCCCTTGATATTCTTGACCATTTGTTCTTCCCGATAAATTTTCCTATTTTTTTTCTAGATCTATAAATTATAGATATATATAGATTTCTAGATCTATAAAATAAATCTATAAAATGCAATTTCTCTTTCTGTCTGTTGCTGCTAGGCTTTGTTGGCAATATATAGAAATGCTGATGATTTATGTGGATTTATCTAATATCCTGAACTTTGCTAAAGTTGTTAATTATTTCAGGAAGTTCATTTAGTTGATTCTCTAGTATTCTTTAAGCAAACAATCATATCATTTACAAAGATTGATAGTTTTGTCTCCTCATTGCCTATTTTTTTGGTACTATTTTTTTTTTTAAGATTTTCTTCTCTTTATGTTAAAGCTAATGTTTCTAGTACCATATCAAATAACAGTGGTGATAATGGACATCCTTGCTTCACCCCCAATCTTATTAGTTACAGATGCTTATGCATTTTAGATGCTTATACTTTTATGCTTGCTTATGCTTTTAGATAGTTACTACTTATCATTTTAAAGAAACCTCCATTTATTCCTATTCTCTCTAGACTTTTTACTAGGAATGGGTGCTATTTTTTTGTCTCTAACTTTTTTCTCCATCTATTGAGATTATTCTGTGGTATCCGTTGGTTTTTTTTTTATCAATATGGTCAATTATGCTAATAGTTTTCTTAATGTTCCTACATTCCTGGTACAAATCACACTGGTAATAGTGTAATTTCCTGGTGATACATTGCTCTAATGTCTTTGCTAATATTTTATTAAAAATCATTTTATCAATATTCATTAGAGAAATTGGTCTGTAATTTTCTTTCTCTTTTTTTTTGCTCTTCCTGGTTTAGGTTTCAGCACCATATTTGTGTCATAAAAGGAATTTGGTAGGATTCTTTCTTTTTTAAATATAATTATTTTGTTTTTAATATTTAGTTTAAAAAACACAGTTCCACAAGTTTTCCAGTTCCAAATTTTCTCTACCCCCCTTTTGTCTCCCCTATCTCCCCTGAAATGGCATGCAATCCAATGTAGGCTCCACATATACCTTCACACTGAACTTATTTACATAATGGTCCAGTTGTGAAGAAAAATTATAGCCAATGGAATGAATCATGAGAAAGAAGAAATGAAACCAAAAAAGAAGGAAAAAAAGAGAGCAAATAGTTTGCTTCAATCTGCATTTAGACTCCATAATTCTTTCTCTGGATATGCATTTTTATCCATCATGCATCTTTTGGAGATCTCTTTGAACCTTGCATTGATGAGAGGAGCCAAGTCTATCAAAGTTAGTGTTTTCAAATACCATGTGTTTGTAATCATGTAATGATCTCCTGGTTTTGCTCCCCTCACTAAGAATCACTTCATATAAGTCTTTCCAAATTATTATGAAGTCTGTCTGCTCCTCATTTTTTATAAGCACATTCATATACCACAGTTTGTTTTGCCTTTCCCCAATTGATGGTCATCCCCTTGGTTTCCAATTCTTTGCTACCACAGAAAGAGCTGTTATAAATACTTTTGTACATACTGATCCATTTCCCACTTGTATGATCTCTTGGGATACAGCCTGGAAGTGGCATTTCTGGGGGAAAGAGCATGCACATTTTTATAGCCCCTTGTGCATAGTTCCAAATTGCTCTCCAGAATGGCTGAATCAGTTCACAATTCCACCAACAATGTAACAGTGTTCCAATTTTCCCACAGCCTCTCTAACATTTATGATTTTCCTGTTTTGTCATGTTAGCCAATCTGACAGGAGAAATGTGGTACCTAAGAGCTATTTTGATCTGCATTTCTCATCAATAGTGATTTAGAGCATTTTTTCATATGTCTATACATATCTTTAATTTCTTCCTCTGAAAACTGCCTGTTCATATCCTTTGTCCATTTCTCAATTGGGGAATGTCTTGTATTCCTATAAATTTGGCTCTGTTCTCTGTAAATTTTAGAAATGAGGCCTTTATCAGAGACACTGGTTGTAAAGATTATTTCCCAATTTTCTGCTTTCTGCCTAATCTTTGTTGCATTGCCTTTATTTGTACAAAAACTTTTCAATTTAACATAATCAAAATTATCCATTTTGCATTTTGTAATTATAGCAGCAATCTGGCTAGCCGCTGCTGTGGGAGTGAAAAACCAACAACAACCAGATCACAGAATGCTGCAAGCCCAGGTTCTTTTGATCTGATTTGCTAAGGAAAGCAACGTTAAGGGTTTAACAATCTTACTTTAATGCAGCATACAAATATCATTCGCTTAGTTCAGGGGAAAAGTCAGAGCAAATACAAACAAATTACAAACATCAACAGACAGACCAAATACAATTCGTAGTTACCAACATCTGAGTTCAGCCGGGAGCTAGACAAGGGCTGGCCCAGAGTCAAGCAATACTCCTGCTGTGGGTCAGAGCTCTGAAAAAAGAAAGCCAACCCCTGGTTTTATATCTTTTTTCAGGGTCAAAGGTGAGTCACACATGCGACTCATCCACATAACCTAAAATCATCACAAAAATGCGATTTAAACCAATGTAGTCTAAAAGCCTCTGGTTTCACAAACATGTCACTCAAACCCATGTAAACTAGGCTTTCCCTTGAGGCAATGAGATCATCAAGGACTCCTAATTTAATCAAGGAAATGAAGCCCAAAGTCTTCAAGGGCACTTGGTTGAATTAAGTGCTAAGAGCCCATTTTCATTGCCAATACTGTAATGCTCTCTATCTCTTGTTGAGTCATGGACTGTTCTCTTTCCCATAAATCTGACAGGTAAATTATTCCTTGCTCTCCCAAATTGCTTATGTTATCAGCCTTTATGCCTAAATCACGAACCCATTTTGCCTTCTTTTGTTATACGGTGTAAGGTATTGGTCTATGCCCAGTTTCTGCCATACTGTTTTCCAGTTTTCCCAGCAGTTTTTGTGAAATAGTGAATCCTTAACCCAGAAACTGGATTCTTTGGGTTTACCAGTGTAGATTGCTACAGTCATTGACTACTGCATCTTGTAACTAACCTATTCCATTTATCCATCATTCTGTTTCTTAGCCAATACCAAGTAGTTTTGATGACTGCTGCTTCATAAAACAGTTTAATATCTGGTATGGCTAGGCCACCTTCCCTAGCATTTCTTTTCATTAATTCCCTTGATATTCTGGACCTTTTGTTCTTTCTGATGAATTTCGCTATTATTTTATCCAGTTATGTAAAATATATTTTTGGTAGTTTTATTGGTGTGGTACTGAATAAGTAAATTAATTTAGGTAAAATTGTCATTTTTCCTTATATTAGCTCAGCCTCACCATGAGCAACTGATATTTTTTCCATTTATTTAGATCTGACTTTATTTGTGTGAAAAGTGTTTTGTAATTGTGTTCATATAGGTCCTGGATGGTAGGCTTCTTTCTTGTCCCATTTTTTCCCAAATACTTTGTACTCTATTAGGATTAATTTTTCTTTAAATATTTGGTAGAATTCACTTAGGTTCTATAGAGGAGAAAATGTTGGTGATTTAGACATGTCTTTTGTACAGGTGCAAAGGAAGCAAATGTTAGATAACCACTGTAATTCTAAATAAAATTGGAGGCCCAGCACATTACTGTAAGGGAGAGGATATAGTGATTGATAAAGAGGGCTTAAGGACAGACAAGATTTACAACAAAAATTATAGGAAAGTAAGATAAACATTCAATTAAAAAAGAAAAAAAATAATAAAAGTCTGACATGAAGTAATGTGTGTTTTCTGCTGCTTTTGTTAAATGAGCAATTGCTTGAGATCAAGAGAAGGACCTGGTTGGGTCAGCGACATAACTCAGGGATTTCTTGGTTACCTTGTCTTCTCTCTTTTGTCTGTGCATTGCCCAGAGGACTTTCCTCAGTGTGAGTTCTCTAAAGAAGTGAATCCTATGTCTTCATCCTATCAATTGAGTATTTCAGCACTAGGGGTATAGAAAAACATATAAAGGGATTTGACTATGATGAATCTGTCCTGCAAGGTGAGTGCAAACTGTGTACTTCATAGAGCAGTCTGCTTCATCTGTCCTTTTCAGGTGTGTAAAGAAAAGCTGGTAACATAACAAACAATATAAATTTCACATGGTAATCTAGATAGGTATATTTGGCAGATTTATTGCCATATTACATCAAGAGAACATTATTAAGAATCATTCATTATCCCAGAAGAGCACAAAGTAACTATGAATGATGTGCACAATATATGCAGTGATGATGTTGTGACACATGATTTCATTCCCTAAAATCGAGCCTTGTAAAACACAGAATTATAGAATCACAGATGGCCATGGCTAAAAGTGACTTTGAGAACATCTAATCCGGGTCATCTAATTGATAGATGAAAATATTGAAGTACAGGGAGACAGGGAGATGATATAACTTGCAATGGCAACCCTGGAATCAGACAACCAAAGTTGAGCTTTCTGATGATTTCTACCTATACGACTTGGAGCAAGTCAGTTAACTAAAATAATACAGTGATATAAGGAATTTTTCATTCAGTCATAATTCCACTATGGCATACCTCTGCAGCCTCTGGGGCAGGGACCTTTTTAAGGGAAGAAAATTAAATGCTTATGCAGGAATACAGGAGTCATTAGGAATGAGAGAGAGAGGGAGAGAGAGAGACAGAGACAGAGAGAAAGAGAGAGAGAGAGAGAGACAGAGAGAGACAAAGACAGAGACAGGGTCAAAGAGAGACAGACAGTCAGACAGAGAAACAGACCTTGAGAGAAATACAGAGAGACAAAAACAGAGAACCAGAGAGACAGAGACAGAAGCAGAAAGTGAGATAGAGACAGGAAAGAAGGAAGGACAAAGGAATGGAAAGAAGGAAGGAAGGAAAAGAAACACTGTCACAATATCCCATGTTTGAGAGTTTTGTTTTAAACATTTTGAACATGATTGTTTATTTTCTCTGAGGTGATAACATTTCTAATGCCTCTATATCACATGTGGTGATAGAAAAGTCACTGACCTAAGCCTCAATTTCTTCATTTGTAAAATGAGTATTATAATAACTGTACTATATATCATACAGTGACAACCAGGTGGTTCAATGGATAGAGTCTTGTTCCTGAAGTCAGGAAGACCTCAGTTTGAATCTGGCCTGACGCTCACTAGCTGTGTGACTCTGGTCAAGTCAGTTAATGTCTGATTGCCTTAATCCACTGGAGAAGGAAATGGCAAATCACTCCACTATCTTTGCCAAGAAAGCTCCCCCCACCCAAGAAAACAAATAAATAAATTCACAAAAAAATGAAATCAGGAAGAGTTTGACATGACTGAACAAGAACCATCTATCATAAAGGGTTGGCATAAGGTTTCACAGTAGATAAATTTGGAAAGCACTTTAGAAAAAGCATACCATCATTCTGATTTGCAGTTATTATTAGATAATAATAGACCTTTTATCCACATGACTGCTTCCTCCAACCATTAATAGCACTACTCATTGTTATCTTTTCATCTTCTGCATTTCTTATTCATGTCCTCCCATAAATGTGCCATGACAAGTTTGTAGAAATCATTGTGTTTGTTGGTGTGGGGGGAGGGTCATCACTTTTGGTTGATATCGTAAATAAAATTTTAGATCATATAAGCTGTCCAACAGTCGTTCCTTTCTCTGCCTTCTGTAAATGACCAACCTATCGTTTCCCACCATTTGTTACTTCATCATCTTAATTTCTAATAGATCCATTCAAAAAAGAAAACATAATGACTTGTGTAATGAAGATCTTTCTTGCAACATAACTAGTTTCAGAATAAGAGGTGGCAAGTTCAATTCCCACTCCAATAACATTTGTGTAGTTTAGACTTGGTATCCATAGATTTTAGATTTCTCATCTAAAAGGACTTAAAAGCTTATGTTGTTCCACCCAGCTCAAGATCTGCTAACCTCTGAATATTTGAACATAATGACTTTGGTGCAGTGAAGGTGGAGTCAATAAGGCCTTGCAACTGTTAATTATAGGGGCAAAGGGGCAGGCATGGGGTGAAGGAGAAAGATGAGTGGGAGATACATCCTAGCTTGTGAACCTGAAAATGTTATCTTAGCATTGAACATTTTTCAATAGGGATTCATCACTGGTATTGTAATAAGTCACAGGACAACTTGCTGGTATAACACACAGGTGGATTTGGATTACAAAATAACTAAATTCTGCCTTCTACATTTAATAGCTATATGATGCTGGGAAAGTCATTTGATATCTCTTAGTCTTGTTGCCCTCATCTGTAAAATGGGATTATCATCACTATTTTACAGCAATGTTACTTAGATTTAATGAGACAATACATGTAAACTGTTTTGGAAACTTTGAAGTGCTACATAAAGGTTAGCTAGCATTATTAAATGTACTCAAAAAGATCTCTCAACAAGATTTACAGAATATCTTCAATAATATTTGGTAACTTTATGTAGTACTTTAAATTTCACAATCTAGAAGTCATATTTCACTCTTTCCTTTCCCTCACCCTATGCCCCTGATCATATCCAATCAGTTGCCATGAGTTCTTGTGTCTGTCAACAGCATTTCCCCTATCTGTCCCCTTCTTTCCACTCATATAACTATTAGCTTTGATTGAGCCCTCATCACTTCTCAACTGGATCATGCAGAGGCTTCCTAATTGGTCTCCCTGCTTCTATTTTCTCCCCTTGGCAATCCATCCTCAATACAGTTGCCAAATTATTATTCCAAATACAAGTTATGTCAGCTTTCTGCTCAGAAACTTCTGTGGCCTTCCTATTCGATATGGGAGAGTTTCAGGTGGGGAGGAGAGGGAAGAAGAAAGATAAGTCCTAGGTTTTGAACTTTAGGATCTGGTGTTGCCAGTCCAATTAATTCCTTGGGATGGGGGGCCAGATTACTACAGAAGCATCTATTTTTCAATACTCTCACAAATGTTCTAGGTTTTAGTGGTTTAAATTGCAGGGCCCTTATGTTTCTCTTCTATCGGAGAGGAAAAGTAACATCTGAGCTTATTGCATTTTCAATATATTATTAAGATTATTTCAAGTCCACCTAATATGGTAAAAATGGTTTGTAGAGTGGTTTCATTTTAAATTGACTATATTCCTTACTTCTAAATTAGATGTAACAGGGAAGTAAGACAATTCTTTCATTTTTTTGAGAATTTTGAGAAAAACACCACCCCCCAACACATACACAGTTACAAATAGACTTCTGCTTGCATACTTCTAAACTGTATTTCAAAAGAGAAATTATTCTGAGGTGATGGGTAGATATGATGGTATTAGGATTTGAGTAATACCTGTCTTAAAAATTTAGGCCTGATAACTGAATTTGTTCTAATTAAATTTAGATAATGTTAAGGTACAGTCCAGCCATCTATAGGTTAAATATACTATTTTTACTCATTTAGTCTCTAATGTATTTTCCTCAGCCCTAATTTGGAGGAGGAAATTCATATTCTTTTCATTGAAGGAAGTTAGTTCTAACTAGTTTGGTGAATGGAGGGTGTAATTGAGCCCACATGGTGATATTATGCAAAGCTGAAGAGAAGCATTGATTATAATTTTGACAAATCTTTTATAAAAAAATATCAAGTTCAAGTAAGAAAAACAATAATATTTAAGATGAAAAAGAGGTAAAGGTAACAGTACGAACTGGTATGAATATAACATTTTAAAGGTTTAGAAAACATGTTTTGTATATTGTCCCCTCCCCTGGTTTTATACAAGAGGAAACTAGGCTTCACAGTGGTTATGGGACCTAAGCTTAGTCACATATCTAACAACTATCAGAGCTACATGGGTAACAGATCTGCCAGCAGAAATATGAGGAAATTCAGTAGTGATTTAAAACAATACTGAGTAGGTTATAATTATGAAATAGAATTCATAGGCAACTTGTAAGCTTAAATCCAATATAAAACTAATGGTGAAACAACTGTCAGTCAAATCTGGAAATAAAAATG
This sequence comes from Phalanger gymnotis, assembly GCA_028646595.1. Classification (NCBI taxonomy): domain Eukaryota; kingdom Metazoa; phylum Chordata; class Mammalia; order Diprotodontia; family Phalangeridae; genus Phalanger; species Phalanger gymnotis. The sequence continues at coordinate 18,245,897 of CM053626.1, read as the reverse complement.
CTTACTATACTTACGGTAATTCTCTAGGCAAAGAATTCAGAAAACATTAAAGCATCTTATAAAGATGAATTTCAATCAACAATAATTATGGGCATCTTCATCATTATCATATTTAAAATTAAAAATAAAATAAAAGATCATTAATGGAACAGAGTGTAGCAAGATAAAAAAAAAACTGATCTCAGAAGAGTTTAAATGTCATACAGCATTGGCAGCAGACCTCAAATTCAACATTAGCTGTAGAATATGAGCATTAAAATTAGAAATTCTATAGATTTTGAAAATTTCTTACACTTAGATCTTGAAAGTGAAGTTGTTTTTTTTTCTATTTGTAATTTGTACAAAGAAAATTATGGCAACTAACTTGGGAGTTCTTCTATTCCTTTGTGTTTATAACAGTCATCTGTCCAGTCATCAGTTCTGTTTCTTATTATTAAGATTGGTGCATATTTTCCCCTGAAAATAAACATAGGAACACTTACATGAACAAGTGCAAGCATGCACACACACACACATACACATGCACAACCCTCATCATTTTTCTACACTTATATTTTTTTTCCTGGTTCATTACTGGTTGAATCTGAATGAGTTCCTTATTTATTTCATCCCTCAGTAGAGCTAAGGGAAGTATTTGGAGAAATAAATGAGGAAAAATCAACTAACCAACCAACCAAACAGAAAACCAATCCTTGTTAGAGAAGATCCAAGAAAAACAAAATAATGTGATGCAATGTTCCTGGGGCTGGGGTCAGTTTCATGGCATCTAGTAAATGATGACCATAAAAATTAGATGAACTGGAATACTTCAGAAGGTTAGAGATTTTATCAATGTGTTTGCCACCCACACCAATAGAAATCTCATCCATTTTATGCCTTCTGTTGATATTTTTACTACTTACAGAACTCAACGCCCATGCATGCACATACACAATAAATGTGTATTTATATATGTATACATATTTATGCACATGGACATATTTGTATGCATTTATATTTATATAAACATACAAATAAGATTTACTTGACAGCGAACCTTGTCATAAGTCATTCTGAAACTAGTGAATAGTCTGAATTTCTCTATCACTTTATAAACATGAAAAACTAGTCTTTGAATTACAGCTGTCAAGTATATTAATAAGTCTATTCCCAATATCTTTTAATTTGGTAGCAAAAATTATATATTTTATCTTTTGCATAGACTTCAACAATACAGAGTTGCTGAAATGCTTCAGTGAATGATTTTTACATAGGTTTAAGAAAAATACATAATATAGTAATGCATCCACTTTAAAATGTGATTGTATATGTATATATGTTTATATATATGTGTGTGTGTGTATTGCATATATGTATATGTATTCATAAAATCACAAGAATTGGAACAAATACATTTATTTATCTAGATGTTCTTCAAAAAACACTGATGAAGCATTTAGAATTGGTAAAAGATTTTACATTATTATATTTGAGTTTCTCAGCAACTCATGGAACTAAATAATACCATGATATTTATCATCTCTAATTTATAGATGAGGAAAGCAATGATTCTGGAAACTGTGCTTTAATACCATGTTTTAGTAAGTGCCAGAGTTGGCATATGAACCCAATTCTTCCTGACAGTAAGACCAAATTAAGCAGACTGCATTTCTAGGTAGAGATGATTAAGTAACAGACAAACAACAGACAAAGCAAATGCACAATCTTTAAGTTGCAGGCATAGATAGGGAAATATAAAATCATTGTGAGGCATGTGGGGCAATTAGAAGTCTTAACTTTTAATTTTTGCAATATATATAGTAGTAGAATTATTCAAACACTAATTTGCTGCCAAATTGAACTTGGCTTAATATCCATAGAATACCTGCTAGGGAAAATACACATACATATGCATATGCATATACATATACATGTATGAATCATATTTATATGTCAATTTTCTAACTGTATAACTTATATGAACTAATGTCTACTTAATTCATCATAATCGTGGCTATCTCTTAGTAAATTTCATATGATGGCATTCCACATACATGTTTGAATTGAATTATTTTATGTATTCCTAAATGGAATTATTAAAGTTCTGTTTTTTCTTCAATGCCTGGATAAAATTTCCTCTTTTCTTTAAAGCCTTCCTTGCTTTCACAGGTGGCAGAATTTTCTATCTTCTCTGAATTCCTAGAATTCCTGATCTACCACTTTTTCTTCCCTAATGTTTTACACCATAATCAAAATTATCTCTCACTCCCAAAGCTATATATATTTCTCAAAATTCTTCCAAACTCTTAGAAGACTGGTCAAATACCACTTGTTCCATGAAGTCTTTCATGGGTTTCCCTGGTCCCTCTTCAGTCAATAATGATTCCTCCTTTAGACATGTTGGATGATTTAGTTTCTTCCTTACTTATGCTCACACCTTATGCAGTCATCATTTCCCATTATAGTGATTTGCTACTGTTTCATATCTTATATTAGACTGAAAACTCCAGAAGGCAGGGGCAATGCCTTTCATATTTTATTTTTTAATCTTCACTGATGGCAAAACTGTGTAGTTCTACTTCAAGTCAATAAGACAAGTAATTAACTTATATCTCTAATACTCATTAGGAGTGTTTAAAGAATTGCACGAACCCAATTTAGAACCAATGACAGTATTTCTCATTCCTCTGGAGCAGATGTCAAGGTTTTTCAAACTAAGTTGTTCTTCCCAGTTTGCAGGGGAAGAGTCATTAAGCTAGATTCATTTCTTTCTCTGCTAGTTTTGTGAGGGAGTCTTCTGAGGTTCATAGGTTCTGTTTCCTTAACAGTGTTTCACAAGAACCATATTGCTTCTCTTTTTATTCCCTTGTGTTTCTGCTATTTCCATATGTAAAGTTAATGACACTCTCACAAACAAATTCACATGCCCAAAGGCTTGAAAGAAACATGAAACCTCTGCATTCCCTTTAAGTGTTCTAGGAATTTGTGCTTATCTTTGAAATTGGTGAATCAGTTCATATGCACATGCTTGGTCACTCAACAAGTATTTGCTAAGTAACTGTAGGATTTTAGGCCAGATTCTAGACATAAGGGCCAGGAAATAAAATCACAGAACCTTAGAGATGGAAAAGACTTTGAGTGCTACCTTTTCAAAAGTGTATTTAAATCAAGATCATTTCTACAACAGACCCTTGCTTTGAAGATGTCTAGCAAGGGATCAAACAATATTTCAAAGGAACACATCCTATATTAGGATGGATTTTGCTGACAAAGTGCATTCCCTACAACCTCTAGCCATAGGTCTTAGTTCTGTCATCTGGGCCCAAGCATGTTAATTCTAATCCCTCTTCTGAAGAACAACTCTTCAAATCCATAGAGAAAGCAGTCACATACCACCCATGCTTTACCTTTTCCAGTAAAAACATTAGAAGTTTCTTTGATCCTCGTTTAGCACTGACTAAAGGCCCTTTACCACACTTCTTACCATGCACACTGTTTAGCTGATTAACATTTCTGCTCATAATTGATCACAGTCCTCCAGATATGATTTGAACAGGATAAAATAAAGCATGACATTCCTTTGATCTAGAAGTTTAGGAATTCTATTAGGAAACAAAGGAAGGTAGTTAATTGGACATTACCAGACCTTAAGTAAATCGCGATGGATCTGCAGTAGTCATCTCGTATCTTTTCGAGATGCTCGAAAATCATGTCTTTAATTATATATCCAATCCATCTGGCCTAAATTTATGAAAAAAAATCATCCTCTATCCTTCTCCTCCTCCTCCTCTTCCACCTCCTCCTATGCCTTCTTCTCCTTCTCTTTCTGCTTTATTTTTTTCTTCAGATATATTCATCTTCAATGCTGTGACTCTGCATCCATTTTCTATGAGTTTTTTTTCAAAGATCCCTGACAGGGACTCAGCAATCAAACCAATTATTTTTTTTCAATAATTGATAGTATAAGACTTGTGAAGTTGAAGTTTGAACCCAAGTGCAGGAATTTCCATTTTATTCTTCCCTAATGGAGTTCACTTTAGCAATAGCTTTAGATTTAGGTTATCTTAAATTAAGGATTTGGAGGGACCTTGGGGGACACTAAGTCCAATTGCCCTAATGGAAGATGACACTGAGGTACATGGAAGTAAAGCCCCTTGCCCAGAATTATACAGCTATTAAATGTCTGAGGCAGGGCTGAAACATGGCTCTTTCTGATGTTAATCCACTCTTTTCTCAATTCTGCCACCTCTAGGCCTCTCCTGAATCTGTCATCTAACATGTGAGGTATGCCTCTTTTATCATCTCTCATTATGACTGCTTAAACAATCTTTAGCCAATATGCTAATGTATATTTAAAATGTTTATTTTATAGGTTCAAGCAAAGCTCTCTGAGTCACTCCACTGGAGACTTTCTCTCATGGGATTAAACGATTAGTGGCTATTCTTTGGTTTATGTCACCTATTCCATTGTGAATCCAGCCAAAGGTGCTCTAGTTTGACCCATGCTTTTGCACAAAAAATATTATCAGACTTGGTTGAATACTTTGCCAAAATCTATGTGAAGTCTATCCAGAGCATGACCTAATATACTAATCCAGGAACACACACACACACACACACACACACACACACACACACACACACAAAGAGAGAGAGAGAGAGAGAGAGAGAGAGAGAGAGAGAGAGAGAGAGAGAACACATAAGCACATACAGAAAAAAGGGAAATGAAATTAGTTTCCCATGACCTATTGTTGACAAAGCCGTGGTGCAGCTTTCTGATCTTCATTTCCTTTTCTAGGTCAATCTTAACAATATACTTTTTACACATTCTAGAACTTTTCCAGGAATCAAATTCAAATTCTCTGAACTGTCATCGAGAAACTTTTTTTTTCTTTCTTTTTTTTGGAAATTAGGGTATATTTCATCTTTACTTCAATTCTATGTTATCTCTCCCATAACTAATGAGAGGTGACATTTATACTCAACAGGATTCAAAATATTATCATAAGAATGTAAATTCACATTGACTATCAATCAAGAAGTACAAAGTGACACAAGAAATCCAGTGGGGCAGGGAAAAACAGAACAAAACAAACAAAAAAAAAACAACTGGATAGGATATTAGGAGAAATGGGTTCTAATCTCAGATACTTTATTTTCCAGGTGACCTGGGTCACTTCACTGGGCCTATTGCCTCCTCTATAAAATGAAGGATTTGAACAAGTCCTCTGTAAGCTCTAACTTCTTACGAGTCTCAGCTAACTCTTCATAAATGGAAACAATCATGAACAACAAAAATGCCAAGATATTTTTTTAGAGAAATTGAAAGGAAAAAACAGCTATTTCGTGCTAATGCATCTGACTTCGAAACACATGCTCTTGATTATAATGGGCCCAATGCTTTTGTCTTTGTGTGAAAATATTATAAAGCTTTGCTGATTTGCATGAATAATTGAGAAACACACTGTTAATTTCCAAATTTTGCAGATGACATCTATATATGGAATTCAATAAATGACATTGCATTAAAAATTCAAAAAAGACATGAACACAGGCCTCAGAATATAATGTAATAATAGTGCAATGAATCTCTCTTTGATGATCACTTGTCAGTCCAAAAGTCACAACCTCACTTGTAGGAAAGGAGTTAGTGAATAATTTTCACTCTTAGGCAAGTATGCCTTTCATTCTAACTTCTTTATTTCTTGTTTCCTAAAATTTGACATATCAAGGTTAGAGCTGCTATTATTTCTAAGCTTTAAATGTCAGGTCATGAGTTCTATTTAATAACTGGTGAAAGGAATGATACCATTTCATGTTTACTTGCTCTCATGAAAATCACAAAATATAATAAAATGGGGATAGTTTGTTTCTCATTATATATGTATGTATGTATGTATGTATGTATATATATAGTATATGTAATATGTATAAAATCAATCCTGTGAAATTGTGTGTACGTATTTGTATACGTATAAATGCACCGAAATAGATAATTGGATCCCTACATATATTTATAAATTTGTGTATATATATATATATATATATATATATATATATATGTGAAGAGAGAGAGAGAGAAAGAAATACATTGCTCTGTACATACCCATACAGGAAATCATAGTAAAAGTGTGAGGAATTGTCAACAGAGGCGTTTAGAATATGTGACAGGCATTTATATCTTATAACATAGAATAATTCACGAATGATTAGTGATTCGATGAAAGAAATACTTTTCTTAACCATTTACTACATGTCAGGCACAGCGGTAATCAGTGAGAAAACAAAGAGAAGGGAAAATGAAAATGTAGTTTCTCCCTTATAGAAGCTTACAATCTAATAGAGCATACACAATTTTGTATATACTAGATTGCTATCTATATCTACGACAGACATCCAGTTAATAAGAATTTCTTTAGTGACTATTATGTGTACCAGCATTGTGATAAGCACTGAGGATACAAAGGAAAAAACAGTTCCTACCCTCAAGGAGCCCATAGGCTAATGGGAGAAACAAGAAAACAAGTACACACACACCCCCACACACAGACATGCATGCACGCATGCACAAGCATACATACACATACACACATATGCATTATATTATGTGTGTGTGTATGTGTGTGTGTGTATGTGTGCTATACATAGGACAAATTGTAAATAATTATTAGAGAAAATGCACTAGGGCCACTTCCAGGTCACCGTTTAATGGCAAAGCAGAGTGGTAACAGGGAAGCAGGGGCCCTGGTCACAGTTCCAAGGTGAAAAAGTACTTGTTGGTAATCACAGAGAAGCAGGGGCCTTGTTCTCAGTTCCAAGGCAAAAGGGAACACTAGCTTTTTCAGCCACAGGATAGGAGGGGCAGTGGTCCAAGTTCCAAACAGAGAAGTATGCTCATGGTCTTTGACAACAGAGTGAGACCACCTGCCACAATTCTAAGGTAGAAATCAACACTCCTGTTTTTAGCTGCAGGAGAGCAGGGAACCTGGTCGCTGCTCAAGGACCAAAAAACCCACCAGCATTTCTAGCTGTAGGTAGACTTTACTCTTGCTGGGTAAAGACCAGAGAAAAGTCCAGGAGAGCAATGACTACACCTCTCCTTAGATCCTTCCATCTTGGAAGAACCACAAATTTACAGACCTCCAGAACTAGCTCTGAAAATATCAGCACAAAATACGTGAAACTTCGGACAGTGCCCCCCTCCATCCCAAAAACATTATCCCAACTACAACATAACATTAAAATTCAAGAAATAGGCTAAAAAAATAGCAAATAAGAAAAAGAACCTGACAATTGAAAGTTATGTTGGCAAGATGATCAAGAAACAAACTCAAAAGAAAACGATGTCAAAAAAAATTACAAGCAAAACATTACAGAAAAAAGGAATTGTACAAAACATGAATTTGACAAGAATTCTTTAAAGACTTTAAAAATAATTTTCTTTTTTATTAAATCATTATTTATTTATTTAATATTTTTAGTTTTCAGCATTTTCACAAGAATTTGAATTACAAATTTTCTCATCATTTCTACCCTCCCACCCACTCCAAGATGGCTTATATTTTGACAGCCCCATTCCCCAGTCAGCCCTCCCTTCTGTCACCCTTCTCCCCCACCCAAACCTCTTTTCCTTTACTTCCTTGTAGGGCAAGATAGATGTCTATGCCCCATTGCTTGTATATCTTATTTCCTAGTTGCACACAAAAACTTCTTTTTTGAACATCTGCTTTTAAAATTTTGAGTTCCAAATTCTCTCCACTCTTCTCTCCCCACTTACCCTTCCTAAGAAGGCAAACAATTCAACAGAGGCCACATGAGTATCATTATGCAAAACCCTTCCACAATACTCATGTTGTGAAAGACTATATTTTGCTCCTTCCTATCCTGTCACCCTTTGTTCAATTTTCTCCCTTGACCCTCTCCCTTTTCAAAAGTGTTTGTTTCTGATTACCTCCTCCCCCTATCTGCCCTCCCTTCTGTGGTCTGCCCTTTTTTATCTCCTTCCTCCTTCTTTCCTGTGGGGTAAGAGACCCAATTGAGTGTGTGTGTTATTCCCTCCTCAGGTTAAATCCGATGAGAGCAAGATTCACTTGCCCCCTCTTCCCTCTCAATAGAACTGATTTTTCTTGTCACATTTACATGAGATAATTTGCCCCATACTATCTATCTCCCCATTTCTCCCTCTCTCAATATATTCCTCTCTCATGCCTTAATTTTATTTTATTTTTTTTAGGTATCATCTCTTCATATTCAACTCACTCTGTACCCTCTGTCTATATATATATATATATATATATATATATATATATATATATATATAAATGTGTGTGTGTGTGTGTGTGTGTGTGTGTGTGGTGTGTGTGTGTGTATTCCCTTCAGCTACTCCAACTGAGGTCTCATGAATTATACACATCATCTTTCCATGTAGGAATGTAAACAAAACAGTTCAACTTTAGTAAGTCCCTTGCAATTTCTTTTTCTTGATTACCTTTTCATGCTTCTCTTGATTCTTGTGTTTGAAAGTCAAATTTTCTATTCAGCTCTGGTCTTTTCACTGAGAAAGCTTGAAAGTCCTCTATTTTATTAAAAGTCCATATTTTGCCTTGGAGC